>CM076580.1:1552883573-1553274425 GCA_034641835.2 Pinus albicaulis | reverse complement strand
GTAACAGTCAAACACTTAAACTTACCATATATAAAAAAAAAAAATTTTACCCTATCGAAATTGTATATGATACGACAGCATTTAAATGAACTGGCACTTGTTAAGGTTTTCATATGTTTCACATCCTTGGTACGGTAATAACTTGTTTGGATTAAATAGATTACCGTGGGACTTTAAAACTGGCACAATGATCTGAATTGATTTATTAACCATTATTTTATCCGGATATCATGGTGTACTTGTGACTCAATGTAATTGGCCACTACGCATACTTTATGTGATTGGGGTTTGCCTGCGTACAAAAGATCTTAACTTATATTTTTGATTTAATTGCGAATTTCATTATGGTTAATGATCCGGCCACTGGACTACAGTGATTGCTTGACACTTGTATCTCATCACACCGTCGATTCAACGTTGATCCTACGGTGGTCCCTTCCTAGGGTTTGTTAATGACTTTGGCTTGTAACCGTAACCACAGCTCATTGTTGCGCCTCGGTGTAGGTTCTGGAGAGGGTTTGCTGTTAGAGTTTTTCCAGGTTTATGTCATAGTTTTCGTCTGTTCTCCCTTTGCATCCAGAAGAATGGCATTTCCCGGGCGGCCTCGTCTACAGGTATTCGCTCAGGCTCTCCCAGCATTTGTAAAAGTAGGTTTGTGCAGACTTTCACTCTTCAGTTTGTTATTTTCTGTTTGTCTTACTTATTAACCCTTATTTGTTTTTGTTTTCCATACCCCGTAGCGGCGCCCTGCTGAATCTGGCAGCGGGGTCTTGTTTCTTCCGAGGACTGTAGCCTCTTTTTCTTGCCACAAGTAGATATCTGCCCTGTTCTCCGTGGTTAAATTCTTTTGAATACAAGTTGCGTTTCTATTTCATATACTCAGGGTTTTGTGCTAATTTTTACAATGTTTAAATCTGCTGACAGGTATCATCTTCCATCGCTCTTCTTCCCGCAGAGGAACTCCGACTGGCCACTGGGTCTCGACAGCTCGAACACTTCCTAACTTCTGCACCTATACACAGGTATTTACCACCTGGCATGCATGAACACTAAGCTTTGCTCTTAGATTTCTCGTGTAGGTTCATGATATCTGTTATGGGGTTTTTGCCCAGGTTTCAAACCTGCGGCCTTGCACTCCACCGTCGGCGTAAAATCAAATAGGTTACGCTATTCGGCCCTATGTCTTGCTTGAGTTCAGATGATGCCTACTGGCTCCGCCGCTAGGAGGGTTTCATTTTGCCAAGTTTAAGATTGTATAAGTTATTTGACATGTATAAATTTTGTCTCAGGGAGATGCCGGGTTGCTACCCATGTTCTGTCCTATTTCTTTATTGAACAGTGTTACAATTTTCATCGCTTAGAGCGAGAACTGGTTCTTTTCTGCTTATATATATATTTTTTTATTTATGTAACAAGTTGTAACTTACTTGGAGTTCCACTCGGCAATCTTTACATAAAATTTGCTACAGATGTTGATAGTGTAATGCGTATTTGTTTTCAATTGTTTTACAATGGTTGATGCATACTATGAATTCTCTTAATTTCTCGACTTACGAGCGTCCTCTGGACGACTGTTTGTCTCGGTTACATTATTCTCTGCCTGTTCTGGTTGGGTTCTGCTATGCTCATGAGGGTTTCATGGTTCGTCAAATTATATTAGTAAGGGGGTTCACACCGGACTGTATTTTGTGTAAAGTTCTGTTTAATTAACCAAAAACCACTTCTGGTGTCCGGACCACCGTCTGTCCGTGCTGATCATAGGTGGAGGCTTCCGAAGGCTCCACTTTACGGGTGTTATGGGTATCGGCCATCCTGACAATAATTTTCCTGTTTCCAATGGTATCTAACTACTTTAGTAACTTGTTCAGGTCTTTTGTAAATCACAGTTAAATGCTTATTCTACTGGTTCAATAGTCTAGTATTTCAACTTTACTACAGTTATTTTCTCTTTATTTCCTGCAGAGTAAATTTTCCAGTTTCTGCTATTGAAATATTTTCTTCAAAATAAATTAACCTTAAGGTACTATTGTATTTGTTAAACTTACTATCTAGTTCGAATATACCTTAGTTATACAGTAAACTACTTCTTCACATCAGAATCTTAATAAGCAGTATGCACATTAATATCCTAATTCAAACAGGAATGAATTACTACAGCAATTTTTACTCATCTGTAATCCAAGCGTTTTGATGGTATGCTTTTTCCTCCCTTCCACGAACTGGGGCTATTACGTCCCACAGTTCCCCCCTAGCTTCAAGTCTGGGCTTCCTGTTGAACATAGAGTTCTGAAGGAGGAAACTTGGACATTCTGGTCCACTTTCTCCAACTCTGGCAGCAGTAAATTCTGGAGGAGAACTCGGGACAATCCGGTCCAGTTCTCCGACTCCAGTGACATTCTGTTCTAAAAAAAAAATCTTTTCTATAATGACTGTAATCTCCCTTTTCCACAGAACCCCTAACCCTCCTTGGGATCCTTTACTTATCCCAGAGTTTTCTTGGGTAATTGTGGAACTGCTTTTCTGTTCAACTGCCTCCAGAATCTTGATTTACTTTTACCATTAGTTTTCACTCAGGAATAAATTCCACAAGAAAACCTTTTTATTAAATATCAAAATTTGTTTTGTTCTAATATTCCAATTAAAAATAACAACAGTCTTAATTAATCTATAATTAATAAAAAAGACTTAACCATTTGTTAGTGGCTAAGAGGGTGGTTACAGTTTTCCCCCTCTTGAAGAGAACACCGTCCTCGGTGTTATTATTCCAGTTCCGTAAAAAGCTCAGGATAAGCTTCACGGACAAAATTTTCGTCTTCCCAGGTAGCTTCCTCAAGTCCAAAGTGCTTCCATTGCACTTTAACCTGGGCGATGGCTCGTCTCCGGAGCATGATTTCCCTCCGGTTGATTATACTGTGTGGTTCGACCAGAAATTCCCCGTCTGGTTCTACCTGCACAAAGCACACCTATGTTAATTAAATAAGTCTTTAATATCATATAATCATTAATAACCATTCTCATCCACTACCTGTATGTTCTGCCAATGTATTATGTGTCTTGGATCATGAACATATCGTTTTAATAACGATACATGAAAGACATTATGCACCCGAATGTGACTAGGAAGAGCCAAACGATATGCTACCGGTCCTACTCTCTCCAGTATCTGGAAAGGGCCGCAGAACCGGGGTGCTAATTTCGCACAAGACGCCCATCTCAATGTGCTTTTCTTTGGTTTAATCCGGACATATACATGATCCCCAATCTCATATTCACGGTACGATCTCTTTTTATCTGCATACACTTTCTGCCTGTCTTGTGCTGGTCTCAAATTCTGTCGAATCTTCCTCACCTCTGCTTCCATTTCTGCTAACATGTCTGGTCCCAGCATGAGTCTATTCTCGGGACTGCTCCAATTAATGGGAGTTCTGCATTGCCGCCCATATAGTGCCTCGAACGGGCTCATCTTTAATGATTCTTGGTATCCATTGTTATAGGAAAATTCTACCAAATGAAGATACTCCTCCCATTTAACTGGTTGTTGCATGACATACATTCGCAGCATGTCCTCTAGTACCTAATTTACTCACTCAGTTTGACCGTCTGTTTGCGGGTGGTAAGCAGTACTAAAATGTACTTGCGTTCCCAATCCTGAAAATAGAGTCTTCCAGAAAGCTGATGTAAATTTTACATCTCTATCCGAGATAACAGTCTTAGGAATGCCGTGCAGTCTGAAGATTTCACGCATGAATAAATCTGCTATCTGTACTGTCTTATAAGTGGATTGGACAGGTATAAAATGTGCCGACTTACTTAGTCGATCCACAACTACCATTATGGAATCATTACCTCGTTTTAATTTCGGTAATCCGGTGATAAAATCCAACGAGATCACCTCCCATTTCCATTCGGGAATGGGTATACGCTGCATTAATCCAGCCAGATGTCGATGCTCTACCTTCACCTGCTGGCACTCTAAACATCTGCTTAGATAACTCGTGATATCCTTCCTCATGCCCGGCCAACAGTAGTCCTTCCTTATTGCTGTCAACATTTTTTGATATCCCGGATGTCCTGCATAATTGCTTCTATGATACTCATCCAGTATCATGGTTTTTAATTCCATCATGTTTGGGATAACTATCCTCTTTTTGAAAATCAGCAACCCATCCTGGTTAATCCCATATTCCCTTGGTTCACCTTGTTCTCTAGATTCTTGTGTTTGCTGCCACAAATATTTATACTCAGGATCCTTGTCTGCTTCTTTCCTGATTTGCTCCAGGAACTTGGTTTCAATCTGATTAACATATAACTCATAAATGTTATGCAGTTTTCTACTTAATGCATCCGCAACCTTGTTCTCCTTCCCTTTTACGTGCTGTAGATCAATATCAAACTCGCTCAAGAAAGCATTCCATCTAGCCTGCCGGGAGTTTAAATCAACTTGCTTAAAGTAGCTGGTTAGACTGCTATGATCAGTTTTTAATACAAATCTCTTTCCAAGTAGATAATGTCTCCATACCCAGAGAGCGTGCACAACTGCAGTCAACTCTAAATCATAAGTTGAATATCGCTGCTCATGATCTTTCAGCTTACGGGATTCGTACGCAATTACCTTTCCTTCTTGTGATAACACAGCCCCAACACCTTCCTTACATGCATCCGTACAAACTTCAAATTCCTTATTCGGGTCTGCTATGCTTAACACAGGTGCTGTTGTTAATAACTGTTTCAATCTCTCGAAACTCTCTTGACATTCCTTGGTCCATTTAAAAAATTTTCCTTTTCGTTGCAAAGAGGTAATGGGGAAGGCTATGTTTGAAAATCCTTTTATAAATTGCCGGTAATAGCCAGTGAGACCCATAAAAGACCGTATATCTGCCACATTCTGTGGCACCTTCCATTCCATAATAGTTTTAATTTTCTCCGGGTCCACTGCTATACCTTTTTCAGATATTACATGTCCAAGATACTGTATTTCTCTTTTGAAAAAGTCACATTTACTAAACTTTGCGTACAGTTGGTGCTTCCTTAGCATCTCCAGTACCATTCTCAAATGTTCCTTGTGTTCTTCCACATTCTTAGAGTAAATTAGTATGTCATCAATGAAGATCAACACAAAATTGTCCAAATAAGGATGAAAGATACCATGCATCAGCCTCATGAAAGTGGCTGGTGCATTAGTTAACCCAAAAGGTAATACCACGAATTCATAGTGGCCATAACTTGTGCGAAGGCAGTTTTGTATATATCTTCGTCCTTAATTCTGATCTGGTGATAGCCAGACCGCAAATCAATCTTTGAGAACACCGTAGCTCCCCTTACTTGGTCAAATAAGTCATCAATACGAGGTAAGGGATACCTGTTCTTAACGGTCAGCTTATTCAACTGTCGGTAATCCATGCACATGCGCATGGTTCCATCCTTATTTTTAACAAACAGCACTGGTGCTCCCCAAGGGGATACACTGGGTCGTATATACCCCTTATCCAGTAATTCTTGGAGCTGCATCTTTAGTTCTGTCAACTCTGGTACACTCATTCGGTAAGGAGTCCGGGAAACTGGTGAAGCTCCTAGTAGCAGCTCTATTGTAAAATCAACATCTCTTAAGTATGGTACGTAGCACAGTAATGACGTGAACTTAGTGATAAACTCATCCATGGTCAGTTGTCCCAACTTCAAGTCATGGAATTCTCGAGCCTTTTCATCATAAAAATGCTCAGTCAAGTACTTGTCCTTGAAGTACTATTGAAACTTACCCCATGTCACATCCTGATCCTCTATTCCCCGCACATTCTTCACTTCTTCCCACCATAAAGTGGCTTTATCTTTCAGCTGGTAAATGGCTAGCCGTGCTTTAAGACCACTGTCATAGTCATACACCTGAAAGTACTTATTCATGTTAATCATCCATGCTTCTGCCACTTCTTCTTTTTCTCCATCGAACGTAGGTGGATTTATTTTTCTAAATTCTCCATGTAACTCCACTTTCTGCCTTTTACCTGCCTTCCGTTCAGTTTCATTCTCAGATTCAGCTTCATTAAAATTTATGTTTAGGCTACTTCGCTGTGACAGACTTTTTTCTTTCCGACTTGCATCTTGTTCATCTGTCTGCTGTTCGTTTCCATCTTGAAATTCTCTGCCAGCACTGGGGTTTTCATTCCTTTGATTCTGTTTATCAGAGAGACTTTTTAAGATCCTCTCCTGTTCCTGCATCATTCTTGCGTTTTCCCTTCGTACTCTTTCCATTTCCTCCTGCAACTGTTGTAATGTGTGCACTAAAATACGAGTCTGTTGTTGTTGCTCTTCCATCAGTTTGTTTGACCGTTGGTGCTGTTCTATCCCCAGCTGAACCCACATTTCTGGGTTACCCTCTGGTGGAGACTGCATTTCTCTGCCACTTCGCGGTGGCGGTTGCGAGGGTGTCCGTCTCATTTGTCTTTCCATCTAAATTCTGAACTGTGCATGGGTAACATACAGTTAAACGTTAGTCGACCCCATAGGGCCCAGCGTTGTAACGCCTCTCTGATACCACTTGTAACAGTCAAACACTTAAACTTACCATATATAAAAAAAAAAAATTTTACCCTATCGAAATTGTATATGATACGACAGCATTTAAATGAACTGGCACTTGTTAAGGTTTTCATATGTTTCGCATCCTTGGTACGGTAATAACTTGTTTGGATTAGATAGATTACCATGGGACTTTAAAATTGGCACAATGATCCGAATTGATTTATTAACCATTATTTTATCCGGATATCATGGTGTACTTGTGACTCAATGTAATTGGCCACTACTCATACTTTATGTGATTGGGGCTTGCCTGCATACAAAAGATCTTAACTTATATGTTTGATTTAATTGCGAATTTCATTATGGTTAATGATCCGGCCACTGGACTATAGTGATTGCTTGACACTTGTATCTCATCACACCGTCGATTCAACGTTGATCCTACGGTGGTCCCTTCCTAGGGTTTGTTAATGACTTTGGCTTGTAACCGTAACCACAGCTCATTGTTGCGCCTCGGTGTAGGTTCTGGAGAGGGTTTGCTGTTAGAGTTTTTCCAGGTTTATGTCATAGTTTTCGTCTGTTCTCCCTTTGCATCCAGAAGAATGGCATTTCCCGGGCGGCCTCGTCTACAGGTATTCGCTCAGGCTCTCCCAGCATTTGTAAAAGTAGGTTTGTGCAGACTTTCACTCTTCAGTTTGTTATTTTCTGTTTGTCTTACTTATTAACCCTTATTTGTTTTTGTTTTCCATACCCCGTAGCGGCGCCCTGCTGAATCTGGCAGCGGGGTCTTGTTTCTTCCGAGGACTGTAGCCTCTTTTTCTTGCCACAAGTAGATATCTGCCCTGTTCTCCGTGGTTAAATTCTTTTGAATACAAGTTGCGTTTCTATTTCATATACTCAGGGTTTTGTGCTAATTTTTACAATGTTTAAATCTGCTGACAGGTATCATCTTCCATCGCTCTTCTTCCCGCAGAGGAACTCCGACTGGCCACTGGGTCTCGACAGCTCGAACACTTCCTAACTTCTGCACCTATACACAGGTATTTACCACCTGGCATGCATGAACACTAAGCTTTGCTCTTAGATTTCTCGTGTAGGTTCATGATATCTGTTATGGGGTTTTTGCCCAGGTTTCAAACCTGCGGCCTTGCACTCCACCGTCGGCGTAAAATCAAATAGGTTACGCTATTCGGCCCTATGTCTTGCTTGAGTTCAGATGATGCCTACTGGCTCCGCCGCTAGGAGGGTTTCATTTTGCCAAGTTTAAGATTGTATAAGTTATTTGACATGTATAAATTTTGTCTCAGGGAGATGCCGGGTTGCTACCCATGTTCTGTCCTATTTCTTTATTGAACAGTGTTACAATTTTCATCGCTTAGAGCGAGAACTGGTTCTTTTCTGCTTATATATATATTTTTTTATTTATGTAACAAGTTGTAACTTACTTGGAGTTCCACTCGGCAATCTTTACATAAAATTTGCTACAGATGTTGATAGTGTAATGCGTATTTGTTTTCAATTGTTTTACAATGGTTGATGCATACTATGAATTCTCTTAATTTCTCGACTTACGAGCGTCCTCTGGACGACTGTTTGTCTCGGTTACATTATTCTCTGCCTGTTCTGGTTGGGTTCTGCTATGCTCATGAGGGTTTCATGGTTCGTCAAATTATATTAGTAAGGGGGTTCACACCGGACTGTATTTTGTGTAAAGTTCTGTTTAATTAACCAAAAACCACTTCTGGTGTCCGGACCACCGTCTGTCCGTGCTGATCATAGGTGGAGGCTTCCGAAGGCTCCACTTTACGGGTGTTATGGGTATCGGCCATCCTGACAATAATTTTCCTGTTTCCAATGGTATCTAACTACTTTAGTAACTTGTTCAGGTCTTTTGTAAATCACAGTTAAATGCTTATTCTACTGGTTCAATAGTCTAGTATTTCAACTTTACTACAGTTATTTTCTCTTTATTTCCTGCAGAGTAAATTTTCCAGTTTCTGCTATTGAAATATTTTCTTCAAAATAAATTAACCTTAAGGTACTATTGTATTTGTTAAACTTACTATCTAGTTCGAATATACCTTAGTTATACAGTAAACTACTTCTTCACATCAGAATCTTAATAAGCAGTATGCACATTAATATCCTAATTCAAACAGGAATGAATTACTACAGCAATTTTTACTCATCTGTAATCCAAGCGTTTTGATGGTATGCTTTTTCCTCCCTTCCACGAACTGGGGCTATTACGTCCCACAGTTCCCCCCTAGCTTCAAGTCTGGGCTTCCTGTTGAACATAGAGTTCTGAAGGAGGAAACTTGGACATTCTGGTCCACTTTCTCCAACTCTGGCAGCAGTAAATTCTGGAGGAGAACTCGGGACAATCCGGTCCAGTTCTCCGACTCCAGTGACATTCTGTTCTAAAAAAAAAATCTTTTCTATAATGACTGTAATCTCCCTTTTCCACAGAACCCCTAACCCTCCTTGGGATCCTTTACTTATCCCAGAGTTTTCTTGGGTAATTGTGGAACTGCTTTTCTGTTCAACTGCCTCCAGAATCTTGATTTACTTTTACCATTAGTTTTCACTCAGGAATAAATTCCACAAGAAAACCTTTTTATTAAATATCAAAATTTGTTTTGTTCTAATATTCCAATTAAAAATAACAGCAGTCTTAATTAATCTATAATTAATAAAAAAGACTTAACCATTTGTTAGTGGCTAAAAGGGTGGTTACAATAATTTTGTAAAAATGTTTAAATTTCTAATTAATTTATATTAGACAATATATACTATTGATGAATTTTAAGGTAAAATAATTTTATAGAATAAAATTTGGGCGAATTCATTTTCAGAAAACTTTTTTAGAAAAAGCATGAAATATTAGCCCACCTACAAATATTAGCCTCTGAAATTTTCCCTTAAATGTCTACCCTCTTAGGTGAAATGTGTGTATTATTTAGTATGTAAAACTAATGAAAATAACACATGTGATGTGTTTCTACATAATTCTTTATCAAAGATGTAAAAGTGACAAGAATGAGGTGTAAAAGTGATGGACTTAATGGTGGGGTAGTAAATGTGAGCATATGTCATCCTCACTACTTGTACAACTCATTTTTATTTACTTTTACACTTGTAATCACACCTTATTTAAAAACACATCACTGTTGGTGAGCCCTAGTATTGCACCAAGAGTGTTGCAACTCGTAGGGGCTGCCTTACTTTACTTTATCAACACGGGGTTCGTACAAACTTGGAGGTGACAGTGCTATATACACAAGAGATGCATTCTACTCATGTCATCCTCTTATGCTATATGAAAGGGTGCTACTTCTAGGGTTTCTCTGTGAAGTTTGTCATACTTCAATGAAACTAAAATAAATTGCAGAAATGAAACTAAATTAATTGTTGAAAAGAAACAAGAGATAGGAAACAAAACTAAATTTCTGAAAGGAAATGACAGAAAGGAAACTAATTTAAATTGGTGAAAATAAATGACAAAAAACGAAACTAATTCTAACCAAACTTAATTAGCCAAACGACTAAACGCACTCTAGTTATCCTATGATCTATCTACCATGTTATCATGCTTCTAACCATGCAACTATTCATAATCTAACTAAAATTTAAAAACTGCTGCTTGTAGTTTGGAGAAAAAAGGGCTAAAGATGCCAAGGGAAGGCTAACCACACGAAACCAGGCTTAGAGGAGTCAAAAAGGTGTTTGGAATTTATTAAAGCACATAATATCACAAAAATTATTTAGAGAGGGAGGCCTTGAAAAGTGCGATGGCGGAATTGCGAAGGGAGGATGGAAATGCGATAAGCGATATGCGACACCGCAATATCGCAATATCGCAAGGCTGGTGGAGAAGCGGAAGTGCAGTCGAGAGAAAAGTGCGAAGTGCGAGATGCGATGAGGCTCGAATTGTGAAATGTGAAATGCGATGGGAGGATGACAATACAATCTGTGATATGCGATATTGCAATATCACAAGGTTGTTGGAGAAGCGTAAGTGCAGTAGGGAGGAAAGTGTGAAGTGCGAGATGCGATGAGACTCGAATTGCAAAATGAAAAATGCAATGGGAGGATGGTAATGCGATATTTCAATATCGCAATATCGCAAGGTTGGTGGAGAAGTGAAAGTGTTGTTTGGTAGTTGGATCAAGATGCGAAATGTGATTGGAAAGAAACTACAAAATGTGAAATGTGATGGGACAGTGGAGCAAAATGCGAAATGCGATAAGTTAAATGACGTGGCAGAGTATGGAAATAATATCACAATCGGGGCTTGGAATGGGAGAGCATAAACAGAGAACGCAAGAGATCTGCGATTTGCGATGAGCGAAGTACGATGAGCGGGAGTTTCGAGGATAAAGGTGGAGGTCAAGCTTTTAATTGGCTTTTGTGAATAAAAAGGGTGCGTCAACTGTTGATACTTATTCTTGCAAACAAACCTGCGGATTCATGCACAGAAAAAACAAACAAAATGTGTGATAAAAACAGTGAATAGAAAGCAATTTTTTGGCCTCTCGGAAGGTCAACCCTGTTCAAACTCTATTGAAAGAGATGGGAGGGGGAGACTTGACCAAATATTTTGTATTTTTCCTCTACTCTGTTACTCTTGTAAGAAAATGAGGAACTACAACAAAAAACTGAAGGAAAAACTAAACAACAATGAAACTATCAGAAACAGATCTAACTAAATGACATCAACAAAACTAGCTAAATGACAGAAAGGAGAGAATGAAACATCAGAGAAGATGAGGAACATGGATTAGGCCCTAACCCACGAGCCTCTCTCTCTAAAAATAGATCAGTAAAATAACATCTCACTACTCATTGCATTACAAAAATACAGTCTTATTACATCTCGAAGGTCTTTAAACAAAAAAATCCTAATAGGATGGAACGAATGGCATGGGATGGAATGGATTGGCATCGAATGGACAAGAATCGACCCTAATTAGCTATTGATCAACTTTATTTATCCTCAAGGGTAGCTACCAACAACTCCCTAGAAAATAGTGATTGAGTCCACTTTGACTCCAAGTAAACCATAAATTGAGTGCACTTCGACTTCAGTTTGCTTAGATTTTTTTATAGTTAAGGAAGGTGGAAAACCCCCTTGAATCTCTCCAAGTTTTCTCAATAATTTCCTGATAGTGTGCTCATTTGTTCTTCAATCTTGATATTCCAGTGGCAGTGAGCAAGTCCTTAAATGATCTCTTTCTCCAAATCTGCATAATTTGCCCAATATTTTCACAATATTCTACAAAAATAATCAATATTATGTACAAATATGCAATTACCTTTAACCCTTCCTATGAACATATTAAAGCATAAGAAAACATTATTAAGTGCAGAATGATAGATTTAATATATCTTTTCATGTGCATAAGGAAGGTAGATGGGCCTAAGAAAAGTTAGATGGACCTTAATTTATGTCTAATTTAGAGGCTCATCAATTGCATTCCATCCTTATTAGTTTCAAACCTATTCACTTATACAATTCAAAACCATTAAAGGATGAAACTGAAAAAAATATAATTCATGTCTTCACCTAAAAAGATGGGTAATAACAGGTGATAACAACATTTTCCTCCAAGGGAGTGGACAAGAAGCATAATGTGTATCACAACAACATATTATGACTACTTTTAAGTAGTAAATAGACAAAATTATTAAAATTTTGTAATACTTATTTTTATATTTTTGTTTTTTTAGAGTAATGAATTTTATCTTTCATTAACACCATATAGAGTAAAAAACTTTTTATGATTCTAAGTTCATTGTTTTTAGTAATTCAATATAAAGTCTATAGTAGTAAAGAGTAATGAGATCTATGCGTACTCCTTCATATCATGGCTTCCAAGGACTTTATTGTTTCTTTAAAATGGGAAAATCAGCTTGATTGGGAGTGTTATGACACACGATCTAGACATAAACATAAACATATTGCTTAAATCTATTTTTTGCTTGTGAAAAACTAATCATATTCGACCAATTTGTGGAACAATGACTTTTTCATGGCTCATAAGTTTGAAAATGTAGAATGATTTCAAATTCATTTACATATAGATTATTTATTCTAACATCTAGTTGTCATCAATGTTTGTAATCTTAATATTATTTGATGTTGAGATGGCTGTATGCGTTTTCACGATAATGATAATTTTCCTAAGCGATCTCTCTTTCAAACTACTTGTGACCCTCAACATTGTTGCCAATGCATTGCTTTGATTCCAAAATTAATTTAATTGGGTTGCCATTTTTGAAGTATAATTTCACTAGAATCGTAGTGTTGTCCTGTTCAATATGTTCTCTAGTCACACTCACATAAAAGTTATCCTTTCAATAGTTTTCATCTTTGAGGTATTACTTTTTCTCATTTCTGATGCACGTTGGACAAGGTTTACCGGTGGTGTTTCAATTCCAAGTATATACATCTTTTATGTAACCTCTAAAATCCAAATGATCCAGTTTACTGGATCCAAATGAAAGTTCGAGAGGGCACCCAAATGGTGGAGCGCAGAGTCAGAAACCTGATAAACCAATATTTGATTATCAAAATGCATTGGACCAAGTTAAGTTACCCAACTAACCCATTAATTTTGAAAACTTACAAAATTTTTGGTGCAAACAATTTCCAACACTCTACCTTTACAAAATTGATTTCCACTCAGTTACTAAAATACAATACATACCACTACTATAATTACATGAGAAACGAGGGAAAATCGACGCAGCTATAAAAGAAATAGGCATGTAAGTTTTACCCCAGTAAATTAATCAGATGATATCATCAACAGGTCACACACTTCACACCTCACACTGCCTTATTTCTGGTGATTTTGTTGAATCAATGGGTGATTTAGAGAGTTCCTGGGGTCACTGGGACTATTGTGAATAAAATCACAAGTGAAAAGGACAAGAATAAATGGATGGAAGGTTGTTTGCAGAGCAAGAAATTGGGGGAGTATGATAAATAAACCCTCCTTTCCCAAGCATCTCAAAAATCCTACACACAAGACCATAAAAAATCCTCAAGCTCTTGCTCGAGTTCCAGTCATCTTTACACATAACCCTAACACGAGTCTTCTTGAAGAATTTAAATGCAGTATTAAGCTTTTCATTCTCAAAACGATCTTGGGTACGGACCAGTCTTTTGAGCTCATTGTGGAATTAAACAATACATAGATTGACTACACTTATAAAAGGTAAAAGAATCCCTGCAAGAATTTAAGTGGGGATGCTTATTATCCATAGGTGACTTGTGGGAAAGTCATCACGCCTACCTTATGAGAACTTCTCGGACCTTACATACAATCCTCAGGATGGGTCCTCAACAACAACAATATGACAATAGAAAATAAGCGGTGAAATTGAAGGATGTTTTATGCCTTCTTAGCGACTATAGAAGTCCACTTCAAGAGTGCATTGATAAATTATGCAGCAACTCATGGTCATTTATGCACATGATAGATAACATCTTTCATCTTTAGGTATACAGGCTTGTTTTTAGCCCAGCATTTAAACAAGTTCTCATCAAGAAAAGGCACAAGCCATCCCTCCTTTTTTTAATTTAGCAAAGAGAGTGGCATTGAAGTGCCAGGCTCTGTGGGATGTTTGAACTGCAATACTTACAGGTTAGTAAAATATTAACTGCATACTTGTTCAATTAATATAAATGATTTCAAGTTGGGATGTTGAAACTTAACTACAATACTTTTCATTTTCTTTTAAAAAGAAAAAATAGTGTTCCTTATCTACTTGGCCTGTGGTTGATAATTGGTTCTTAATTGTTTGAAAAGTTATATTTCACTGAAATTGCAAGTTTTTAGTGAAATGGCAGGCAGGGATTCAGTGAAATGCTAAAAGTGCCAAGCTTCTTGATATTCTAATCATGTTAATAAAAAAAATAGAAAAACATAACATTGTAATATACATGGGCTTGAATCATTTATGATCATTAACCACTAAACTTACTTCACTTGCAGTGATTTTCACTGATTGTTGCATGTCTTTTCTGCATGATGTAGGATGATTATTGCAGGTATTTTCTGCAGGATGAGTTCTTGTGGCAGAGTGTGGCAGGGAGAATAGGGCCTATATTTTTCTCAAGATACTTTCTTGTTGAGGATGATTTTTTGTGGTTGGAAGTTCAGGATAATTTCGTGGTCTCAGGATGCTTTTTTGTGGTTGGAAGAACAGTACAGAATAACCTCATTGTTGGTGGTGGAATGTTTGTGGTGGAATGTTGGCAATGAAATGAAGTAGTTGTGTGATGAATAGATGTGTCTGCCATAAAAACAGTCTAGATCCATCTAACTCTGGATCTATCATGCGCCGAGAGGGATCAAATCTCTCGAGGTGCAAACCTTTTATGTTTGTGCGTCGAGAGATTTGATCCCTCTCGGCGCATGATAGATCCAGAGTTAGATGGATCTAGGCTGGTTCCAGTCGAAGGCATCAACGTCATATTTTTCAGACTATTAAATTTTTTGTATATTTTTGAGATGTAAGATGGATCTAGGCTCGTTTCAGTCATGTGCTACCAAGGAAAATCTATCAAAGATATGATTAATTTTATCAGTAATATGTAAATATATCAAATATTAATATAGTCATTTTAAATATGCTAAATATTTCTGAGATTAACTTGGTCATTTTAATTTTAAATTTTCTTAGTTACCTCAGTTCGTTGAGATGATAATTATTGTTAATAACTATAATGATGAAAAATGATGAAATATTTTTTTTTAAATGCAAAGTGACAATAATAGTGTTGAAAGATAGAAAATGTGAATAATAAGAATGTACTCATGTTACAATCAATCTCAAACTATTTTCTTCTACTATTCTTATTTCCTCCCTTGTTAGTTTTGTTATATTTTCATATCGATTATATGAAAAAGAAAATTTAAATCGTAAACCATTTAAATCTTTAGCTCGATTTGTTGTAGTAAACATGATACCTTGTCTCTCTTGCTCTCCAATATTAATAGCTTAAATTACTATAACACAAAAATCAATCTACATTGTTAATAAATTTTTGTGCTTACACTAAAATCAATGCATATTGTTAATCCAATCACTTTAATATTAATGTACCGTCATATATCCAATTACATCAAATCATAAACCAACATATACATTGAAATCAATGCATTTAATGCAAGCAATCAAATAAGATTAGAAAATAACTTCTACATTCAATCCAATGCACCTAATGCAATCAATCAAATAAGATTAGAAACAAACATCTACACTGAAATCAATGCATTTACTTAAAGAAATCAAATATGATTAGAAATCGCCATCTACACTGAAATCAATGCATTTAGCGCAAACAATCAAATAGTATTAAGAATAATCTACATTGAAATCAATGCATCTAGTGCAAGCAATCAAATATTAGAAATAAATATCTACACTAAAATCGATGCATCTAGTGAAAATAATCAAATAGGATTATAAATCACCATCTCCACTTAAATCAATCCATCTAGTGCAAGAAATATTCTTCCCTCTCTCCACCCTGCATCCATATCTATATCCCCATCCATCTCTTTTTTTTGTCTCTATCTCACCCCCCTAAACACACACGCTCTCACACTCCATATATATCATTCTCTTTGTTGATCACCCTCTCTCCCCATCTCTCTCTTCTTCTCTCTCTTCCCCTTCTCTCCCTCTCCCCCGCTAATATCTCTCTTTCCTCCTTTTGTCCTCTCTCTCTCTCTCTCCATCTTCCTTATCACTCACTCTCTCTCTCTCTAGGAACCAACATCTATACTAAAATCAATGCATTTACTCAAAGAAATCAAATATGATTAGAAATCACCATCTACACTGAAATCAATGCATTTAGTGCAAACAATCAAATAGGATTAGAAATCATCTACATTGAAATTAAGTCATCTAGTGCAAGTAATCAAATATAATTATAGATTGACATCTAAATTGAAATCAACACATTCAGTGCAAGCAATCAAATTGTTTTAGAAATCACCACCTACACTGAAATAAATGCATCTAGTGCAAGTAATCAAATATCATTAGAAATAAATATCTACACTAAAATCGATGCATCTAGTGAAAATAATCAAATAGGATTAGAAATCACCATCTCCACTTATATCAATCCATCTAGTGCGAGAAATATTCCTCCCTCTCTCCACCCTCCATCCACATCTATATCCCCCTCCATCTATTATTTTTTCTCTCTCTATCTCACCCCCCTAAACACACGTGCTCTCGTACTCCATATATATCAATCTCTTTTTCAATCACCCCCTCTCCTCATCTCTCTCTTCTTCCCTCTCTTCACCTTCCATCTATATCTCTATCTTCCCCTTCTCTCCCTCTCCCCCATTAATATCTCTCTTTCCTCCTTTTGTCCTCTCTCTCTCTCTCTCTCTCTCTCTCTCTCTCTCTCTAAAAACCAACATCTACACTGAAATCAATGCATTTACTCAAATAAATCAAATAAGATTAGAAATCGCCATCTACACTGAAATCAATGCATTTCGTGCAAACAATCAAATAGGATGAGAAATAATCTACATTGAAACCAATTCATCTAGTGCAAGTAATAAAATATAGTTATAAATCGACATCTAAATTGAAATCAACAAATTCAGTGCAAGCAATCAAATTGTATTAGAAATCACCACCTACATTGAAATCAATGCATCTAGTGCAAGTAATCAAATATCATTAAAAATAAATATCTACACTAAAATCGATGCATATAGTGCAAATAATCAAATAGGATTATAAATCACCATCTCCACTTATATCAATCCATCTAGTGTGAGAAATATTCTTCCCTCTCTCCACCCTCCATCCATATCTATATCCCCCTCCATCCCTTCTTTTCTGTCTCTCTATCTCACCCCCCTAAACACACACACTCTCGCAATCCATATATATCAATCTCTTTGTCAATCCCTCCTCTCCCCATCTCTCTCTTGTTCCCTCTCTTCACCTTCCATCTATATCTCTATCTTCCCCCTCTCTCCCTCTCTCTCCATCTTTCTTACCACTCACTCACTCTCTCTCTCTCCACCTTTCTCTCTCTATTTATTTCTTCTTACCTCTCTCCCCCTCCCCCTCCAAGTCCATCTCTCTTTCCCTCCCTCTCTCCACTCTCTCACATCCTCTCTCTTCCTTCCTCTCTTTCCCTCTCTCTCCATCTCTCTCTCTCTTCACCCACCAACTATGTTACTATATCCCTCCCTCTCTCCTTATATCTCCTTCTCCCCCCTTATCTCCATCTCTCCTTATTTGTCTCTTTATCTTAGCCCGAAACATACACGCTCTCTCTCTGTCTCTCCCTTGTCACTCCTTCTCTCTCTCCACTTCTCATTCTCTATATTTCTTATTTCCTACATCTCTCCCTCTCCAACTCCATCTCTCCTATCGATCCCTCTCTCCTCCTCTCTCTCAAGTCCTCTCTCTCGTCCTTCCTCTCTCTCTCTCTCTCTCTCTCCCCTAAATCCATCTCTCTTTTCTGATCTCTCTCTCTCTCTCTCTCTCTCTCTCTCTCTCCAATACTCTCTCTTCCTCCATCACTCTCCTCCTCTCTCTCATCCTTCCTCTCTCTCCCTTTCTCTCCCACCTCTCTCTCTCTCTTTTCCCTCCAATCCTCTCTCTTCCCCCATCTCTCTCTCTCTCTAATCCTCTCTCTTCCCCCATACCTTTCTTTCTCTCTCTCTTTCCACCCCTCTCTCTCTCCAACTACATTACTATATCCCTCCCTCTCTCCTTCTCACTTCTTCTCTCCCCCTTCTTTCCATACATCTTACTTTGTCTCTTTATCTCACCCCTAAACATACACACTCTCTCTCCATCTCTCCCTTATCACTCTCTCTCTCTATTTCTTCTTAGTTATGTAAACTAATGAATATAAATATTCGTAAATATAAAGTAGATTATGGAGTAAATATGAAAAGAGGTTTTATTTACTTACCATACCTCTAGTTTATTTATATTTTTATTTATTTACCATACCCCTTTTCTTTACTATGGTATTTGGCCCATAGGCTTGTTATATAATTATATTTTTATTTATAGTCCTATTTGATATATTTTTATTTATTTACCTTACCTCTTTATGCCTCTTTTATATTTATTTATTTACCATACCTCTTTATATCTATTTTATATTTATTTATTTATTTGCCATACTTGTTTATACCTCTTTAATATTTATTTATTTACCTATGGTATCAATATTAATTTGTCCCATGGTATTCGTCCCATAGGCTTCATCTAAATAAAATCTCTTTTTAATTTTTTTTTAAATATAAAAAGGTTTATGGAATAAATATAAAAAGAATTTTTATTTATTTACCATACATCTAGTTTATATATATTTTTTTTTTTTTTAAATATAAAAAGGTTTATGGAATAAATATAAAAAGAATTTTTATTTATTTACCATACATCTAGTTTATATATATTTTTATTTATTTACCATAGCTCTAAAGTAAGTATAAATTCATTTTACAAATATTTAATTAAAAGAAATATTAAAAGATTTTGGATTTTGATTGTTTGTGTTGAATTAACTCTTTTCCTTTGATTTAGGAAATGGTATTGACTTTAGTAAAGAGTAAAGATGTTTAAAGTTTTACTTAATTTGGAAATTCAATGTGGTAATTTTTTTTGTTAAAGGTAAATTTATGATCCATTCAAATTCACGTATATAATTTACTATCCATTCAAATTATATAAATAATACATAATTGTATTAGAAATTGATATATGTTCTAGCACAATGCGATTTTTTTTATTATTATTTTTTTTAATTTAAAACTTAAGCCGACATTTTGTATGAGGACGTGACCCACCTGACATAGGGTCATATTGGGCTGTAGATGCGCCCAATGAAACAGTGGCAAGTGGTGAGAAGTTGCTATCAATATGGAAAATGGCCAGAAGGGATGGTAGGTGGCATGAGCATCAAACTTTAGATAAAGTTACTAGAATTTGTATAAAATTTACAAAGATAAATGGCAAACATAAATTTACAAAGATAAAGGGAATCCAAACTATAAAATTTACAAAGATAAATTTATCTTTTTAAGTAGGTGGCATGACTATCAAATTTTGGATAAAGTTACTAGAATTTGTATAAAATATACAAAAATAAATAACAAAGATAAATTTACAAAAATAAAAAGAATCCAAACTATAAAATTTACAAAGATAAATGGCAAAGATAAAAAGAATCTAAACTTTGGAAAAAAAAATATAGACCATTCCCACTCATGGGTTCCACCATGAGCGATCCAAACTTTAGATAAGATTAACAGAACCAAATTGCAATTTCTCAATAAAATTAGCAAACCAAAATTGCAAAGAGAATCCATACTTTAATTAAAACCTATTTGCAAATTACAAATTTTACAACAGGAAAATAAGATCAAATATAAAACATTGATTAAATGCATCCGTCCACCCAAATTAATATTGATTCAACTTCGAATCGATCTCTATAGTCCAGGCAAGGACTAATAAAACATTTATGTTATCATTATATTGACACTTATGGTCCTGGTTTCTTATATCTAAGCATTTACATTTTTATATTAATAATTTATTTATTTATTTATTATATATTTTTATTATAATGGTAATATAAGAATATCTAATCTTGGAAAACTATAATTTGTTTTGGTATTGATTTCTTTGTAAAAAAAGCTACTTTATATATTTGAGAAATTATTTATTGATTTTTTTATCGTTTAAAAAGTTGTGATATAGTTTAAAGATAATTATATGGCTTTTCTACAAATAAATATTTGTATATCGAAGAAAAACATTTTAATAAAATAGTTACAAATCTGATATTCTATGCATTATAGTTTCATACATATACCATGTGCAAGTATAGAAATTAAGGTATGTGACTGGTTAGCCATTGTGACTTGTGCAAGTAAATTTTTTTGGAAAAGGTATCTACTTATTATAAATATGTAACTTTTTTTTGAAAAGTTCATACTAATTATAAATAATATTTTTTTGAAAATTTCATACTAATTATAAATATATATATAAATATATAGTTATTAATGTTCAAAATTTCAAATTATATTTCATTATATTTTAAATATATTTTAACCCTGAAATTAGTGACTAACTGTTAAAAAATAATGGAGAAAGTTAGACTTGGTTGGATAGGATTGAGACTCTCAGATTAGGTCTAAGATCCTACTATTTAGGGAGTTGTGGGAACCACCCCGTTATTGTGAAAGCCTATATGTATGAGGCTCTTTTGTGAGAATAGTTAGTGCATTGTGTGGAGTGCTTGTGCACTCTCCAAATATCTCACCTAGAGAGCTATTTAGTTAATAGATTATCATTTTTTAACCCTAATCGATAATCTTTTTATATTCTATATAACTTACGTTTTAAAAAAAATCATGATCTTTTTATATTCTATATAACTTATATATTAAGAAATTTAGATAACAAAATTTTGTGGATAGTAAAGATAATTTTTATTATAGGTTTTCAAAATTTTAGATTTTGTTTTTGTAAAGATACATTTGAGAAACTCTTACTAATAGCAACGTGAAGGAAATTTTAGAAATAAAAATCATAGATGAGAATTACTGAGAAAATGTAGTATTATAATTGAACTTTTAGTTTCTGGAATTCTAGTATTTAATCGATATAAACAAATACAAACTGCACCTTCAGATTTCGAATTCCAATATTTGATATTAGAGATATAAGTCATTTCCGTCAAATATAAATAGGCATTATTCAGGTCAATTCGTATTAATGTATATATTCAACTCAGCTAACTCATTTTCAACTTAGCCAACGACCATGACCGTAGGTGTTTACAGGCAATGTTGTTCATACATGGAATCTACACCGTTATGCTATTATCATTATGTAAAGACAAGCTAACTATATTTATTGCAATGGTAATAATGGCTGACTCCTTTCATTTCGCTGGTACTACTATAACAGCTATAATTTTTCTGGCCACTCATTGTTATCATGCTTCAAATGACCGTTTATATATTACTAATCATGGCTCATTGGTAACAGGAAATCTTGTCCATATATAACAGTGGTGACTGATTGCCTTTTACAGTATTACTAATCATGATTCAAATGACCCTTTTTGCACTTTATTTCGGACAATGCATCTCATCACCTTGTATTTTCTTTCCAATGTTGTTTTGAATGGCAAACATTAACACTATATTATCTCGCTATGATTGCCTACCCGAAACAGGTTTGGAAGATAAATGGGCAGGATTCATGAGGTCACCATACCCATTCATGGCTTTCTATATAGTGTTATTATCCTCAGTATAACATTATAAGCAAATCGATATTTGAAAAATATCCAATTTTCAAATCAGTATTGATAATTGTCTCAACATCTCTACTTCTTAAGAAATAAAAAGAAAAATTAAAACTAAAATTAAAAAATATTATTATGTATTTTTAATTCAAAAATAATCAATGATTTATTAATTTATAACTCTCCATGCACGATGTAGGCTAATCAAACCTGGGCAACTCATTTTTCCTTGACATAAGGGGATCATAGAAATTGCCCAATGTAGATTTGTGTAAAAAATCGAAATTCAGAAATTTGAATATAATTTCAAGTGTCTTGATTATGGAGGAATCTAGAATTGTTCGGTTGTTAGTTTGTTTTAGTGAGCTAGTGCTTTATGGCCCTGTGGTCATTTGCAAATGCAATAAATATCAGGCATTGGAGTGAGGAGGTTTCAAACTATTGGGGCAGGTATATCTTTTGTGAATGCTGTCAAGATATTTTGTTTTTGTTTTTATTTAATATAACTCTCGTAGGTAGCTTTCATAGAGGAGAGAAGAGAGTACTTGGTAGAGAGGAGAAAATAGTGAGAGAGAGCTCTAGAAGTAACTTGGGAAGCTGTATGTATAAGTCTATATATATATATATAAATTTGGTTTTAGTAATAGAAATCTAATTTAAATTTTGTGTTATTATTTTCTTTATTTGCATATGTATAAGACTTAGCATAGTAGAGAGGTGTGAGGTCTAAGAGAGATAGGCAATGTTATTATGATGTGTGGAATTTTTCTCTCCTGATACACTATGGTCTTAAGTTTAACATAAAGCCTTTATGCGAGTGGACTTGGGGTCACAAATCCCACACCCAAAATGAGTGTCCAATTGGATGAGACAAGATGGTGAGAATGAAGTACTCCTAAATGGGTTAGAAGCTCTAGAGATTTTCCTTGGTAAATACACTTTTCCATTTTTGTTTTAGTTCAGAGTGTGAGTTCTTAAAATGGTTGTATTCTTCTAGAACTTCTTTGAAATGAATGGTTTAGTTTCAGAATTGAGCGCGAATGCTCATCCTACCATGTGGAAAGTGCAAGAACCCACTTTGTTAACCTTCACTAAGTGTCGAATAAGATTTATGGCTGGGAAAAATAATATGAATAACCTTGGAAATTTTCGAGAGGTTGGCAATCATCAAACCACAAAATAAATTCAAGGTGAAACTAAGTCTCGAAGATTTCGAACTCCACAAAAAGCTAAAAAGATAAGTTATCGCTTAGAAGGAGCAACAACCAGTGAGTATCGCTGATCTTCCGACTTTTCTTTGAAGTGGAACCCAATAAGATTTATTGGGCATTGGACTTAGTCGGCATAGTTTGGGTAAGAAGCAACTTCAACCTCTCGACCAAATGAGTGTGGACATATTTCGACCCAAAAGAGATACTTAGGACCCGAATAGAGTTTGAACCCTATTAATGTTAAACCCAAACCTAAGGGCGGGGCCCACATTCCTCCTTATTGGTTTACAATTAAAAAGGAATTTTTTGTGGAGGGCATCCATTTTGGTAGTGTGGCCAAGATTCATTGGAACCTCTCTTTGCCCACGTCGAAAAGGGACTATTGGGCTCAGTAGTATATATATATGGAAATATTATGTATGCAGTCGATGCCATTAGAAAACAATTGAATCATGTCAATAGTTATTTAAAGATCCTTTCAATGTGTAAGAGTGGTATCAGAGAACAAAATATTTTTGGTTATGATTAATGTGGTGTATGTTAAAGAGTTATGGACATAAAAGGAAAAGAGAGTGAGTTCAAGGATTAAGAATTTGAGAATCTAAAGGTGCAGTTACAGAAGGTTCAAGACGAAGGAATTTGGAAGATTGCTCGTGGAATAAGCTAAGATAGTTGAAAAATAGAACTGAACCCAAGAGAACACATAGAATGAGTTTAGAGGCAGAGATCAAGAAGACTGCTATGAAGGAAAAAGGCATAGAAATAAGCACAAAAGCAGAGATTTCCAGCAAAGGAATAGAGCTAGAAAAGAGATGAGATATGGAGATCTTATAATTGAAGAAAATGATAGGTAACTAGTTAAAATTAATTTTGGAACTTGGCAAGTAACTTAACAAATGTAGAGGAAGTAGCAAGAAAAGATGTGGACTACAACAATGAATGCTATAGCAGAGAATCGATAGTTTTCTTAAAAACACATATTAATGAACCGTTACAGAAAAATATTGTATAAGTAGAGAAGTGTTATAATTTAGAGTGGAAGCCCTCTATAGGAGAGAACAAGGGAAAGTTCTTAAGAGGCAAGCAAGAGATAAAAATATAGACGAGAGTAAGGAGTGCTCAAGAGGTTTCAGAGGAGGGAACCAGTGGGATACCATTAGCCCAAGTTGAGGAGAAGTGGGTGAGGTGTTGATTAAGAAGATATGGAGAAGACTTATTATAGGGGCTTGGCTACAGTTCACAGTGGGAAAGTGGAAGCATACAACAAGGGAGGAAATAATATGGCTATTGATGGTCATAATTAGGGTTCAAAGAGAGGCCACAATGTGAGAGAGAATAATTCCAAGGTAAATGGGATGAGCCAAGAAAAAATCTTCAAGGAGATTGTTGAGTTAAGGGGGACACTCAACATAGTCAAAATGATGTAAGAAAGAGAAGACCCGAGGAAGAGATGGGAGCTAAGGAGAAAGATCAAATTTCTTGTCAAATAAAAGGATTTTAATAGAAAAAAAACCTAAATCTAAAAATCTAGGAGGGAAGATGAAGCACCTGTTGAGTGCTTAGTTGAAGGAAGAATATCACAGAGCAGTTGAGACCAAGAAGGAAGTTCACCATTGTGGAACTAAGAAAGGCATAACCCTTGGAGATGGTAAAGATGTGGAAGAAATACTTACTAAGAGTATCATGGACTACATGGAGATTCCAAAGTAAAAAAGGAAGTTCCAACTAGAATATGTCAATGACACGTTGGATGAAGGTCTCATAGAAGGTCAACAAGAAGAGTTGGTTGCAGATATATGAAATGAGGCGAGATGGCCTCTTGTTTTTAAATTTGGTTTATTTTTTTGTGAATGTAGACTACAGGCATGTATTGAATGTCCAAAAAAGAGGAGAAGGTGCAATGTATTATTCTCAAAATAAAAATCAAGTGGAGAAGGATTTCTACAAATGGTTTGTGAAGACTTCCATAATGGCATATGAGAACAATGATTATAAGGGAAAGGAATGACCCTCAAAAAATATTAGAAAATAGAGTGAATACGATGATGAAGATGAAGAGAAGATGTTGGAAGAAAGTCTCATGGACGATGGGAAAGGTAAGAAATAATAGATGATGCTAGAAGTATCAACAGAGGCTCAAGAGTCTCAAGTTTTTAAAACTAATAAGTTTTGTTGATGTGCAGTTCATGAAAGTGGACAATTATTTCATTTTTTCATGAAAGAAGGGGATAATTTAAATTTGATTTTAGGAGATGATCAGAACTGGATCATGGACCAGACTGATAGCTCAAAATTTAAAGTGTTTGGAAGTGTGATGAACCTAAGAGACCAGATAGATCTCATCTTCCTAATTCCGACGTCGCAAACGGTTCGAAAAACCAACACCGTATGAAGAAGTTATCGCAGTTTGAAAAGTCCAGTAAATTGCAAAAACTCGACTTTGACCAAGTATGACTTGGAATTTTGGGAAATTAGAAAAAGAATATTTCGGGGAACATTCCTAGAATATTCCCCAAAATATTCTGTATGGTCCAATCAGTTCTTGACAAGTGGCATTGTATCATTCGGTTATTTGTTGACTATGTTATGGAGAGCCAATGGAAGGTTGCCACATGGCAGGCCTAGAGGCGGCCACGTGGCCTAGGTTCGGTCTTGTAAAGTTTTTAGGACTTCCCGGGAATTGAAAACCCGACCTTCGAGCACGCAGGCAAGACTCTTTACCATCTCCGCTAACTTTTAGTTCTTGACCTTACTATTGCAGTGGTTTGATTTGAGTTTTAACCGTTTATGGTTTGGGGGTTTGGTAGGCCAGCCCCCCCCCCCCCCCCCATGCACCCAAGCACCGTGAACCAAGGGCCAAGATCACTCACAGTTCATCCTAACCACAACCTCCGATGGTTATGCCTGGCTTTGTTTACATATCATTTAATAGCTGCCGGTTTCTACAACGTTTTTATCTTTGACATTTGCGGTTAGAAAGCTGAGGCTTAGGGCCTGTGCTGACTTTCTGTCCTATGGCCTTAAATTCATGGTTAGACTGGTGGAAATATAGCAGCATGCCAATTTTTGAGCAGAATTTTTTATTTTAACTTGAGTTAAGTCTAGTTCTCCACAATTAGTGGAGGTTTTTTAGGTGAAACTGGGAAAATTGAGTTTAGGATCTATCTGGAGCTAGATTCACCCAATTTTGGAGTGTAAATAGTCAATTTAGACTATATCCAACATTCCAGGCTCAATGGAGTGGGTTTCAGAGCCATCAGAGAACTTTTGAGTAGGTTTTTGTTGAGAGAAGTTGAAGGGGCCACCAGGGCCACCAGGAGACAACAACAGTTTGAGGCCTAGCTAGGGGAGCTAGAGGCTTTATTTAGCAATCCAATAGCCAATTTTGGATATTTTAGATGTTATGAAACCATTGAGATGGTTTTCAAATATTTTAGAGGAATTTTGAAAGCTGAGAAGCTTCGGTAAAGTTCTAAGGGCCATAAGTGCTAGCTTTTTCCAGCAGCATTTCGGGGCCTAGCTAGGGCAACTAGAGACCTTATTCAGCGAACCAATAGTAATTTATGACTGTAATTAGCATTATAAATCCATTTATGGATGTTTCAGAAGGTTTTTAGGACTTCTAGAGGTATAGAACCCATTATAGAAGTTTTCAGTGACCCTAGTGCCAAGGGGTGCCGACAGGTGTTGGAGGCGAAACCGGAGCAGCCAGAGGCCATTTTCAATGAAAAAATAGTCTACCCTCACTAATTTTTTCATTTTGAATCCAATTAATGTGTTTTCAGAGCCATTCTAATACTTCTAGAGCTCGAGAAGTTGAAGGGAAGTTTTGGGTAGCCCAGGGAAAACCATGGAGGAAGGCCTAGTTTAGGGATGCAATGCTCATTTTGAGAAAATTATCAGTCAATATTTGGTGTCTGATATGTGCTGGAGATATTAGGAGTGGTTTAAGGGATAGAAAAATAATTTTGAAGGAGTTAGTACCATGTAGAAGCTTAGTGTAGCTCAGTGCACTGACTGAAGGAATCGAGTCTAAGGGAGCGTGGATCTATTTGTAGTGTGATGACAACCATGACAGGGATATGGATGGTATTCTAAGTCATTTGGTTAGTTTAATAACCATTGGATTTAAGTGTGGAACTTGTAAAAGAGACTTTACCATAATCCCAAAGAGCCAAGTCAAGATCACAAAGCTCAAGGAGACATAGCCCACGATATTCGGGTGAAATCCTAGATTAATTTTGTTGTTATGTGTGGATGTTTTATTTCTAGATTATGTTTCTATTATATATGTTTAATTTCAGCAAAAACAAATGGACTTAAGCCACTTAAACAATTAAAAATCATACACCTGTTGGGTATGTGTTATTTCCGGCGAGTAGTCCGCGTCCATGGTTTTGTGCATGGTTTTGCACATGGTATTGGGGTACGATGGTTTTCGGCCCCTGGTATTTTTGTAGATCCGGTCAAGGGAACTACGGTTATGTTCTAATCTAGGGTTTATGGATTGGGGTTTATGTATGCTTCGGCATGTATATATATGTGTTGTAACACTAAAAGGAATATAATGAAAAATCAAGCTGGTCGTCCCGATTTGGGATCCAGGGGAAAGTCTCTATGTTTATCTGTTTTATGTTTTATGCTCTCGCTATTGTTTATTTTCTGTTATAAGATTCGTGTGTAGATAATTTCTGTTCAGGGTTAAAAACTACATTTGGTATCAGAGCTGTTTCAGCTTCAAGGGGACGCCTTTGCTGCTGAGGGTTTTTTAGTTCGGGCCTGAGGTAGACCTTGTTCAGTGGGAGATCTGCGGGATCGATTCTTGCGGTGAGAGAAGATGGCGAGCAGCGGAAAGATAGAGATCGAGAAATTTAATGGTCAGAGTTTTGAGTTGTGGAAGCTCAAGATGGAGGATCTGCTGGTGGATAAAGATCGGTGGATCGCGGTAGCAGGTACTAAGCCAACAGGAATGTCAGATGAAGGCTGGAAGAAACTGGATCGGAAGGCTAAAAGCACAATACGGTTGTGTGTCTCAGATTTAGTATTGTTGAATGTATCTGGGGAAGCTACGGCGAAGACCTTGTGGGAAAAGCTAGGGACTTTGTACCAATCTAAGTCTCTGGTGAATAAGTTGTTCCTAAGGAAAAAGATGTATAACCTGAGGATGAAGGATGGAGACTCGGTGACAGAGCATCTGAATGCCTTCAATACTGTGGTAAACTTGAAATTTGTCATCTCCCATTTGATATTAAAATCTCGAGATGAAGATAAGTGCATCGGTTGTTGTGTTCTCTACCGGACTCATGGGACGGTCTGGTTATTGCAGTAGATTGCTGTCTGACTACATGGATTTTAGTGACCGGTCTCAGCCTTGCTGTCAGAGGAAATGAGACGAAGAAATAGTGAGGGTCATAATGGAGATGCCTTATCTGTATGAGGAAGGTCCCAGAACATAAACAAGAATAAGGTTTCGAGTGGGAGATCTAAATCTAGAGGGAGATCTAAATCTCCTGGAAAGTTTGTAATGGTGTGCTGGTAATGCGGAAAGGAAGGGCACTACAAAAAGGACTGCAGATCTAAAGCTCCTGAGAAAGGAAAGGGATCTAATGATGATCCTTCTACAGAGGCAAAAACCACCTCGAATGAAGGTGGGGATGTGTATTTGGCTTCTTCTTCAAATACACATGTAGATCATGAGTAATGGTTGATTGACTCGGGTGCATCATTTCACTTCACTCCTCATAGGGAGTGGTTTTGCGAGTATGAGAAATATCATGGTGGTGATGTCTTCTTAGGTGATGATAGGAAGGCTAGAATCAACAGACGTGGAAAATTCACGCTGAAGCTACAAGGTGGAAGGATTAGAACACTTCTTGGTGTTCTTCACATTCCTGCATTGGCCAGAAACCTGATTTTTGTAAGAAAGATGGATGATGCAGGTGGAAAAACAGTGTTAGAAAGATGCAAGATGGTTCGGGGATCACTGGTATTAATGCGGGGATTTCATATTAGAAATTTGTACAAGCTTCAGGGTAGTACTATTATTTATGGGTGCAATAGTTTTGTGGTTCCTAAAAGTGGAGTGGAAAGCCTAGCAGTATCTGGAGAAAAGACCATGCTATGGCATCAAAGGCTTGGACATATTGGAGAGAAGGGCCTTCGAATACTGCATAGAAATGGTATGGTAGAAGGTATGTCTAATTGCTCTCTGGATTTTGATTTCTGTGAACATTGTGTATATGGGAAGTAGAATCGGGTGATTTTTCCTTTTGGGGCTAAGAGGGCGAACAAGATATTAGAACTTGTGCACAATGATGTGTTTGGACCTATGTCAGTTCCTTCACTGGGAAAGTCTGTGTACTATGTTTCATTCATAGATGACTTCTTAAGGAATACATGGATATATTTCTTGAGCAAGAAATCTGAAGTCTTTGACAGATTTAAAGAATTTAAGGCTCTGGTGGAAAACTAGATAGAGAAGAAGATAAAGGCACTGAGGACAGATAATGGTGGAGAGTTAAAGAAGGAATTTGGAGATTTATGTAAGAAGTGTGGTATAGCACGTCAGAAGACTACTCCATACACACCTCAGCAAGACAGAGTTTCAGAAATAATGAACATAACACTGATGGAAAAGGCAAGAAGCATGCTCGGTGGTACCGAGTTAGGACAAGAATTCTTGGCAGAGGCAGTGGAGACTGCATGCTATTTTGTTAACAGATCACCTTCATCAACGTTGAAGGATAAGACTCCACATGAGGTATGGACTGGTAAGAAACCCTCTCTTTCACATCTAAGGGTATTTGGATGTGATGCATATGTACATGTTCCAAAGGAGAAAAGGACCAAGTTGGATAATAAATCTGAAAGGTGCATCTTTATTGGGTATAAGGATGGTTTAAAGGGTTAAACTTTGGAACCGAAACGAGAAAGGTTATTATGCAGTCGAGATGTGGTGTTTAGAGACGTGAAAGATATTGTTAAACATGAAGTCCTACCAAAGGAACTCGAGAATATATATTTTGAGCTAAAGGAGTATGAATCATACTCTACAGCTGAACAAGATTCAAAAGAGGAAGAGCCACAAACTACAGTTGTGAGAATATTAGTTCGGGAAAGAAGGCAGCCATAAAGGTATAGTCCATTTCATTTATGCTCAAATTTTCCTTTAACTATCACTAATGATGGTCCCAGAACTATGAAGGAGGTAGTGGATTTAGAGGATGGAAAACTCTAGAAGGAGGCCATGGTTGATGAAATGGCATCCTTGCACAAAAATGATGCATGGGATTTGGGGGAGTTGTCGGTTGGAAGGAAACCCATTGAGAGCTAATAGGTGTTTAAGAAGAATATTAATGTATAAGGGAAGGTGGAGAAATACAAATCTCGGTTGGTAGCAAAAGGTTATTCCTAGGTGCCGGGAATTGATTTTGGTGATATTTTTTCTCCTGTTGCCAAAGTTACTTCTATTAGATTACTTTTATCTGTTGCTGCTGCATTTGATTTTGAGATAGAACGGATGGATGTGAAGACAACATTTCTTCACGGGGATCTAGAAGAGGAGATCTACATGAAAGCAACCTGAAGGCTTTATGGTGAAGGGTAGAAAGAAGCCATTGTCTGCAGATTTGAATAAGTCTGTATGAGTTAAACCGAGTCACAAAAAAGGATGTGGTATCAGAATTTTGATACCTATCTACAGGGACTTGGCTTCACCGGAAGTAAGGGGGATCATTGTGTTTATTTTAAATTAATTGGTGATCGTGTTATATATCTGGTCTTGTATGTGGATGATATGTTGTTGATTGGAAATGACAAATAAATTATCCAAGATTTGAAGACCCAACTGTTCTCCAAATTCGACATGAAGGATCTGGGTGCTGCAAACTATATTTTGGGCATGGAAATTAAGAGAGATCAGGCAAAGAGGAAGCTCTGGTTAAACCAGAGGGAGTATGTGGAGACTATATTGCAGAGGTTCAATATGCAGGATAGTAAACCAGTAAATGTTCCTATTCCTGTAGGTGTAAAGTTGTCTGCTGAACAATGTCCCAAGACACAAGAAGAAGAGGAGTATATGTCCCGTGTTCCATATGCAAGTGCAGTTGGTAGCCTGATGTATGCAATGGTCTGTACTAGACCAGACATTGCACATGCAGTGGGAGTATTGAGTAGGTTTATGTCAAACCCATGGAAGGAGCATTGGACAGTAGTGAAGCAGGTTTTTAGATATTTACGTGGCACTAGTGATTATGGCTTGTGCTACCAGGGAAGACCAGGATTGGAAAGAATTTTGGACATTCGTGGTTTTGTTGATGCAGACTAGGCTGGAGATCAGGACCAAAGAATATCTACAAGTGGGTATGTGTTTAGCCTATTTGGAGGCGCAGTCAGTTGGATGAGTAAAAGACAGTCTGTAGTGGCTCTTTCAACTACAGAGGCAGAATACATAGCAGCCACTCATGCAAGCAAGGAAGCAGTTTGGTTGCAAAGATTGTGTTCAAGTATGGGGTTGGTATAGCAAGCTATAAGGATAGACTGTGATAGCCAAAGTGCAATTTTCTTGGCTAAGAACCCTGCTTATCATTCAAAGACAAAGCACATTGATGTTCAATGTCACTTTGTTAGAGATATGGTTGAGGCTAAAAGGGTGTTGCTGGTAAAGGTGGACACTTTGAAGAATGTTGCAGATGCATTGACGAAGTCTGTGAGCACTCAGAAGTTCTCTTGGTGTAGAGAAACAATGGGTGTTGAAGAATTAGCCCAATGACTAAGCTCTCCTGTGGCCCCCTATGGAAAGAAAACAACAAGTGGGAGAATGCTGGGTATGTGTTATATTCTTTCCATTTACTACACGCACGGGCGTATAGCCCCTTTCGCGCTTGGGCACATTTGGGGGTCACAGGGGGCAGAGCCCCCTGTCAGGGTCCGGGGCAGCGCCCTGGCAAAAATTTGTTGGTCCTTAATTTCCGGCGGGTAGTCCGCGTCCATGGTTTTGTGCATGGTTTTGCACATGGTATTGGGGTACGATGGTTTTCGACCCCTAGTATTTTTGTAGATTTGGTCAAGGGAACTACGGTTATGTTCTAATCCATGGTTTATGGATTGGGGTTTATGTATGCTTCGGCATGTATATATATGTGTGTTGTAACACTAGAAGGAATATAATGAAAAATCAAGCTGCTCGTCCTGATTTGGGATCCAGGGAAAAATCTCTATGTTTATCTGTTTTATGTTTTATGCTCTCGCTATTGTTTATTTTCTGTTATAAGATTCGTGTGTAGATAATTTCTGTTCAGGGTTAAAAAATGCAACGCCACTTTCAAGCATAAATTCCACAAATTGTCGAGTATAAGCTAGATATTTTATTTGTTTAACTGAGTGGGAGGTTCTTGAAAAGCATAACAAGTTATCCAACCCATTTTCAGATCAGGTTGGTATTAGAGGACTTGGTTTCTTGATTGACAGAGAAATAACTTTCTTGTTTGACTTGAAAGGTGTTTAACAGTGCAAAAGTTTGGTTGCTTTACTGTTTGCAAACTCACTGTTGCTTGAGTTTGCTAGAGGTGAAGGGATAGCTACTAATAGCTAAGTCCAAAAGAGGACAAGAAGGAAGAGAGGGCTGAAGGCATATTCCTTACCCAAAGGACCTCAAGGCCACCCTTGAAGAACAATCCCTTTTGTCAGTTGTTTGCAAAAGGCTGTTTGAAGAAGAGCTTGACTCTAAAGCCATTTTGTTGGAAAGCTTTGTCGTTTTTTTTTAAATAATTTTGAACTTTGTTGAAGTTAATTTCTTCATTTTCATAAGATGAAAAATTCATCAAGTGAGGTTTCCAAATTATTCTCCTTCGCAATATTCTTCGATGAAGATATGAAGCGAGACTTCTACATCTTGAAGGACATGGTGCAAATTCTGTTTGAAGATAGAATAGAAAGCACTATACATCATGAGAAATTGGTTGCTATGAAGCAAGAGAAGGAAGAAATTATTCAAATATTGCATGATATGGAAATGCAACTCCATCAAGCCCAAGAGGATTTAACCAAGAACATGCATGAAGAAGAGGCAATTCACTCTAAATTGTCTTCAGTTTCCTCTTCAGAAATATGTGTTGGCTCATTTGAAAAGCACACTAGAGGTATAGGGTCCAAGTTAATGTTTAAAATGGGCTATGAAGGCAAGGGTTTAGGAAAACATGCACAAGGCATGATTGATCCTATTTTGATTGAGGAACGAACTAAGAAATTTGTTCTTGTTTATGTGCAATCTAATGGCAAAGACTCCAAAGACATGAAGGCATGTGAGGCAACTTCAAAGAGAACTTTTGCTCCATGTTCTAAGTCACAAACATGTCAAGTTTGTTTTCAAGTTGATTGCCATTTCTTTAAGCCTTTGCTGCAACAAGAATATTGTAGACATGTAGCTTATGGCGAGCATGTGAGTTCAGATAGTTTTCAAGACAAGAACGATGATGTTAGTCTGTAGGAGAAAGTTGGAACCTCTACTAGTTCATCTCCTCAAGAAGGAAAAGAGGATGGACATGCAAAGCAACACATGAGGTATAATTCTTCCCATAGTCAAGTTGATTATGTTTCTACAAGGTATGACCATTTTGGATGCTTAAATGGAAGAAAGAGTTGTTGTACATATTTTGGTCGGTTTAACCATGATGTTTCGAGATGTTGTATGAGGAAGAAGGCATACAGGAAGTAGATGAAGCAAAGGCAACCTGAAAATAAGGTGCATAAGACTTGCACACATTGCCAGAAAAGGGGACATGTTGTCTCCCAATGTTGGACATTACATCCAACTAATCGTCCCAAGCAAATGCAACAAGAGGATAGAAGGACAGGTGAAAGTGGAACCAAGGATTCCATCATTGATGTGAGAATGGATGTTTCACATGAAGAATATTTGCAGCAACAAAAGTTGCCATGGAAGTGGCTTGGTAAGAAGTGGTTGGACTTCTTAACACAGTAAGACATACTCATTTGTACATATAAAAATTTTAGTTATGTATGCATGTATATATGTTGTAATCCCATGTTTGTTTAGCCACCTTGGATCAATGAGTGCAAGGAAGACAATTTTTGATAGGAGGACAAGCGTATCCAGGAAGGGAAGTGTTGGCTACCTCCAAGTTGTTGTTCAAAGGCACTAGCCATGCAAGGCAAGTGTATGGAGGCTGAAAATAACAGGGTGATTTACTCTCATCTACTATAAAGATCAGTATATCAGTATTTTGGGGTCCAAAAAATTCCTAATGGGGAGGTGTGATCAGAACTGGATCATGGACTAGAGTGACAGCTCAAAATTAAAAGTGTTCGGAAGTGTGCTGAATTTGAGCAACCGGATAGTTCTCGTATTCCTGGTTTCGGCGCCGCAAATGGTTCGAAAACTAACACCATATAAAGAAGTTATTGTCGTTTGAAAAGTACAATAAACTGTAAAAAATGGACTTTAACCAAGTATGACTTGGAATTTTGGGAAATTAAAAAAATAATATTCTAGGGAATATTCTTAGAATATTCCATGGAATATTTTGTATATTCCAATAAGCTCTTGACAAATGGTAGTGTATCATTTGGTTATGGGTTGATTGTGTTATGGAGAGCCAATGGAAGGCTGCCACGTGGCGAAGGTCCAGTCTTGTAAAATTTTTGGAACATCCTAGGAATCGAACTGTAGAAATTATATGCACTAAGCATGCATATGTCCTTGATTCACCTAATCTCACACTATTCAACTTTATGCAAAATATTGAATCAATTCCACTTGTTAATCTTTTGCGGAAAAATTAATTGCACACACATGTGAAGCATAAACAAAAATATTCAATCGCACATAACACAGTTTTTAACCGGGAAAGCCTGAAGCTGAAAACCCCAACTATATATTATGTAACATGGAGATCATATGAAAATCTCATAGAAACATATAAAGTTTATCACAAGCTCTCAGTACAGTACAATCGTCATACACTAATAAGGCCCAATATTGCAAATCCATGCTCCGATCTTTGCCACCTGCTAGCCCGCCTTCACTGTGCAATCTCTGATGAAGAATAGCTCTGAATGAATTCAAATTACTCTTGGATTGACTGGGCAATCCTCATTGGAATCTCCACTATGTGTTTGATGCAATCAATGCATCACTAATAGTCACAACAAATAGTCTATCTTGCCCTTTCACCTATCTCTCCACTAGTCTCCACTCAAACTACCATTCACTGTAGTTAACTACTGTATTGTTTAGTTGATTAATGAGTTATTATTTGTGAATTAATTAACTAATTAATTTACTCCACTCTCACTAGTGTATCAATTAGTTAGACTAGATACAGCTAGTTCAACTAAGTCTAACTGATTTAAACTAAATACAACTCCATAACTACTTCTTCCACCTATGTCATAACTCTGCCACTTGAGTTCTAACTGAGTCCTACATGCAATAGCTCCAGTAAACCCTCAGGAATAGCGTAATTCCTTCTGTCAGCTACTATGCCACATCTGTGCACTAAACTGAAGTGCTCCAAGAGAATAAGTTGTTGTTTAGAGTTTGATTATTATTAAGAGCTAATAATAATCGACATGCATCTATTTTTAGATCGACGATATATAAATAGACTTCGCCCAATATTCTAAAAATAGAATTTCATATATTTTTCCAACTTGATCAACCATCCAAAATTAGCATCTTGCAACTTCTGAAATATGATCGACATGTCTAAAAATAGACCTGCGCCAAAAATAGCCTGTGGGCCCACTTAGTGAAGGTGACTCTTTTCACTAAGCTCATCATCTTGTTGAATCTCAACACTCCTTCTCAACAAGATAGGGATTATCCTTTAGCCCGATCCTGCCTCTATGGTATTCGAATTTGCTCCTGGTGAGCGCCTTCGTCAGAATATTTGCATCCTAATCCTCCGTAGGAATGTACTAAAGCAACATGATCTTTCGCTGCACACAATATCTGATATGATGATACCGGATATCAATATGTTTAGATCTATCATGAAACATAGGATTAACCAAGAGTTTAATGCGAATCTAATTATCACAATGAATCACTGTGGGATCTAAATGTGAATTGAACAAACCAACCAGAATATTCCTCATCTAGATAGCCTCACATGCAGCTAAACTTGCTGCCATGTATTCTGATTCCGTTGAACTGAGTGCCACAGATATTTGTTTCCTGGTTTTCAAACTCATGTGGTGATCATTTTTTAAGGAGATTTCCAGATTATTTGTTTCCTACTGTACTAAGAAATTGTCGTAGATCCGATACTGAAAATCCCTCCTGATGTGCTCTTTCTGTCTGTTGGCCTTCCTGCCCAATCTTCATCCATGAAGCCATGCAACTTCACCTCATCCATCTTTATCTACCATAAACCATACTCAGATGTGCCCCTGAGATATCTCAGGACATGCTTTCCTACCTTCCAAAAGAGCTTGGTAGGATTAACCATCGCTTGTGAAAGCTGGTTCACTGCATAGCATATGTCTGGTCTTGTATTGACTAAATACATGAGCGAGCCCACCAATTGTTGATAAGTAGTGGCATCCACTACCTCTACCAATGTAGCATCCTCTTTCTTCCAATTTCCTTGAAGAGGAGTGTCGATAGGATTGCAGCCTTGCATGTGAAACTTCTCCAGTATCTCTCGGGAATACTTGCCTTGAGACACAAATAGTTCACCTTCCCGCTGCCATATTTCCAATCCAAGGAAATAATGAAGGAGGCCTAAATCCTTCATCTCAAAATCCTTTGCAAGATCAGCCTTGCCTGAGTGTATCAGTTGCTCATCACCTGTTAGTATCAAATCATCAACATAAAATACAATGAGCAAAAGCTTACCCTCAACCACAATCTGGTACAGGTTTTCATCTGCCTCACTCTTGGTGAAGCCAAGTCCGGTGAAAGAGCTGTCGATCCGAGTGTACCAAGCACAGGCTGCTTGTTTCAGCCCATACATCACTCTTTTGAGCTTGAACACAAGCGACTCACTGCTAAAGATCTCAAATCCTTCTGGCTGCTCAATATACACCTCTTCCTCAATGATCCCATTAAAGAACGCAGTCTTCACATCCATCTGATGAATGTGCTAACCCATCTATGATGAGTGAGCAAGGATGGTCCGTATGGAAGAATACCGTGCGACAGGTGTAAAGGTTTCTTCATAGTCAATCCCCTCAATTTGGGAGAAGGTCCAGGAAAAAAATCTTGCCTTATACTTCTTGACGCTCCCATCAACAGCTTGCTTTACCTTGTATATCCATCATGATCCTACAATTGATTTCCCCACTGGCCTTGGAACAATCTCCCAAGCACTCTTTCTGACAATGGAGTCATACTCCTCCACCATGGCATCTACCCATGTGGGCTCCTGTGCTACTTCTTCAAAATAAGATGGCTCTATCATAATACACTTGCTCATAAGAGCCATGTATCCAGTATATCAGTCAGGTGATTGTCTTTGTCTGGACTCTGATGTAGGAAATCCTACATTCTGTGTCACATCCACCTTCAGTCTCTCAGCTTCTATGGTACGCTTTCTGCCTTGTCTGATGTATGGTTCTACATGAGTGGACTCCTCCACTCCATCAATCTCCTCTTGTGGCTGATCCACATCCAAAGGCTCATCTTTGGGAACAAGAAGTTCCTCCTCCACATGTAAGTGTAGCTCCCTCTCAAGCGACAACTGCATGGCTTTCACCTCATTGAATTTTATATCTCATCACATAAAAGTCATCTGAGTATTTGGAAAATACACATGATAGTTATGGGGTGTTTCTGTGTACCCCAAAAATATCCCAACTTCTGCAGTCGGCTCCAACTTCTTCCTGGCATCCTTCGTCACATGAATGTAAATAGGTGAGCCAAAAATCTTCAAATGAGAAATATCAGGCTTCTTACCAGTAAAAGTTTCCTCGGGTGTACTCATGCCAAGTACTCTATGAGGACAACAGTTTTTCACATAAACCACAGTGTTGCATGCTTCCACCCACAAGTGCATCGGTAGGGCCTGGTCATGTAGCATCACTCGTGTAGCACCCACGATTGTTTTGTTATTTCTCTCTATGACCCCATTCTGATGTGGGTTATGAGGTGCTATGAGTTCTCTTTGAATTCCTTCTTTGCTACAAAAGTCTTTGAACTCACCAGAGATGTATTCACCACCATTATCACTCCTTAGATCTTTCACCTGCTTCCCCGACTCCTTCTCCACCAATGCCTTGAACTCACATAACTTTAAGAACGTTTCACTCTTCTTCTGCATGAAGAAGATCCAGCATCTACGAAAAAATTCATCAACAAATGTCACATAATACCTGTGTTTTTCTGTTGAAGCAACCGAGAATGGTCCACACACGTCTGTGTGAATTCTCTCTAGGATCACTGAAGCACAGTTCTCCTTCTCATGAAAGGTGGTCTTCACAAACTTACCCATTGTACATCCTTTGCATTCATTTGACTACGCAAGAGTACCCTTGGGAAGTCCAGTAGAAATTTGCTGCAAAATTTTAAAAGCGCCATGGTGAAGATGGCCCAATCTCCTATGCCATAATTCGCCCTCATCCCAGCTCACCGCTTCTTTTTCTTTGCCCACCATTGCAGCGCAACCGTCTACCTCCAGCTTGTAGAGATTCTTAATTCAAACCCCTATCTTCTTGGTTTGACCTGTTGTTTTATCTCGAAGGAAGGTTTTTCCCTCACTGAAAAACATCATAACCATTGTCTTCCAGCATTGTGACTGAGACCAAGTTCTTCTTTAGACCTGGAACATGCATGACATTATTAAACAAGAATGGATTACCGGAATCCCTCTCGAAGGTAATGGTCCCAATTCCTGTCGCACTGTATGGACCATCATCGCCCATCTCTATATGCATCTGGAGGTCCTCCTCCAAGTCACTAAACAACTCTTTTTCTCCCGTCATATGGAAATACGCACCACTGTCAAGATACCACACCGATCCCATGCAGCTTTAAACCAAGCATGTGATCAAGGAAAAATCCAGCTCAAATTGCAAAGCTAAGGCCTCTCCAGCTGCAGATCCAATAGCCTGGTTCTTCTTCTTCTTCTTCTGTGGACAATTAGTGGTGAAATTTCCATGCTCGTGACAGTGAAAACACTTCACTTTGGACAAATCCTGCTTCATGCCTTTCGCACTGGATTTAGAAGAACTTTTCTTCCCCTTCCCTTTCCTTGCTTTGGCAGCTAAAGTGCAATTCTCTTCATCTTCATTCTTCGATGAAGATCCATCCCTGGTACCCCACCTTATCTCCTCCTACACAAGATCCGACCAAAGTCGCTCCCATCCCGGCAGTTTCTCCCGTCCATTGACAGAGTCTTCATAGCTATGGCAACTCTTCAGAAGCCCAAGGAGAGCCAAGCTCACCAAGTATTCTTCATCAATAGTAACCCCCACACTTCCCAGCTCATCCTTGTAGTAGAAAAACTTTGTGAGGTATTTTGGAATACTGTCGCCTTTCTCCATTTTTATTTTTCTGAACTTGTCTTTAAGCACCAACTTCCTCTGGTCACTTCTGCTTTGGAAAAAATCTGTCAAAGCCTTCCACATTAAGAATGGAGTGGCTTTCCCATGAAGGCTGGACACAATGTGGTCCTTCACACCTTCCAATAGAATCCTCCTCTTCTTTGCAGTCTTCTTTTGCCATGCATCAAGTAATGCAACATCGCTAGATCCCTACTTAGGAACATTGTTATCGATGAACTCCTTTAGCCCATTATCCTCCAGCACTACCTCCATCCTATCCTTCTAGGCTATGTAATTTGAGCTCCCATCAAGGGCATACTTCAATCTCAACTCGTCGAAAGACATTTCAATGTATACTCGATTTCTGCACCAAGAATCTTCTATAGAAAATTCAAATTGTCCACCAGTACAAACTCACTTCACAATTGCAATATTCAATCAAAATTGCTCCGATACCATGTAGAAATTATATGCACTAAGCATGCATATGTCCTTGATTCACTTGATCTCATACTATTTAACTTTATGCAAAATACTGAATCAATTCCACTTGTTAATCTTTTGTGGAAAAATTAGTTGCACACACATGTGAAGCATAAACACAAATATTCAATCACACATAACACAGTTTTTAACCGGGAAAGCCTGAAGCTGAAAACCCCAACTATATATTATGTCACATGTAGATCATATGAAAATCCCATACAAGCATACAAAGCTTATCACAAGCTCTCAGTACATTACAATTTTCATACACTAATCAGGCCCAATCTTGCAAATCCATGCACCGATCTTTGCCACCTGCTAGCCTGCCTCCACTGCGCAATCTCTAATGAAGAATAGCTCTGAATGAATTTGAATTACTCTTGGATTGACTGCACAATCCTCATTGGCATCTCCATTGTGTGTTTGATTCAATCAATGCATCATTAATAGCCACAATAGATAGTCTATCTTTCCCTTTCACCTATCTCTCCACTAGTCTCCACTGAAACTGCCATGCACTGTAGTTAACTGTTGTATTGTTCAGTTGATTAATGAGTTATTATTTGTGAACTAATTAACTAATTAATTCACTCCACTCTCACTAGTGTACCAATTAGTTAGACTAGATACAACTAGCTCAATTGAGTCTAACTGAGTTAAACTAAATACAACTCCATAACTACTTCTTCCAACTGTGTCATAACTCTACCACTTGAGTTCTAACAGAGTCCTCCATGCAATAGCTCCAGTAAACCCTCAGGAAGAGCGTAATTCATTTTGTCAGCTGTTGTGCCACATATGTGCACTAAACTGAAGTGCTCCAAGAGAATAAGTTGTTGTTTAGAGTTTGATTATTATAAGAGCTAATAATAATCGACATGCATCTATTTTTAGATTGACGATCTATAAATAGACTTCGCCCAATATTCTAAAAGTAGAATTTCATCTATTTTTCCAACTTGATCAACCATCCACAAATAGCATCCTACAACTTCTGAAATATGATTGACATGTCTAAAAATAGACATAGTCTAAAAATAGACTTGCGCCAAAAATAGCCTGCGGGCCCACTTAGTGAAGGCAACTCTTTTCGCTAAGCTCATCATATTATTGAATCTCAACATGAACTCCCGAAATCCAAACACACAAGCAAGACTCTTTACCATCTCTTCTAACGTTTAGTTCTTAACATTACTTTTGAGGCGGTATGATTTAAGTTTTAAACGTTTATGGTTTGGGGTTTTGGGAGGCCACCCCCCCCAATGCGCCCAAGCGCCATGAACCGAGGGCCAAGATCACTAAAGGTTCAGCCTAACCTCAACCTCTCACGGTTATGCCACAAGCTAGCCTATTCACATATCATTTAATGTGCAGTTTCTGCAACATTTTATACCGACATTTGCAGTTAGAAAACCGCAGGGCTTGGGGCATGTGCCCAACCATATCCTAATCATTTAACTTCATGGTTAGACTGCTGGAAATATAGTAGTGCACCAATTTTTGAGTTTAATTTTCTATTTTAACTGGAGTTAAGTCTAGTTCTCCACAATTAGTGGAGGTTTTTTAGGTGAAACTGGGGAAAATGAGTTCAGGCTCTATCTAGAGCTAGATTTGCCCAACTTTGGAGTGCCAATAGTCAATTTCGACTATCTCAAATATTATAGACTCAATGAAGTGGGTTTTAGAGCCATCAAAGAAATTTTGAGCAGGTTTTTGCTTCAGATAAGTTCAAGGTGCCACCAGGGCCACTAGGGGGCAGCAACAGTTTCAGGCCTAGCTAGGGGAGCTAAAGTCCTTATTTAGCAATCCAATAGTCAATTTTGGATATTTCAGATTTTTTGAAACTAATGATATGGTTTTCAGATCCTGTAGAGGACTTTTGAAAGCTGAGAAGCTTCAGTAAAATTCCAGGGGCCATTAGTGCCAGCTTTTGCCAACAACAGTTCGGGGCCTAGCCAAGGCAGCTAGAGACCTTATTTAGCGAACCAGTAGTAATTTATGACTATAATCAGGATTTTTAATACATTTATGGAGGTTTCAGAATATTTTTAGTACTTCTAGAGGTCGATAACCCATCAGAGAAGTTTTTAGTGACCCTAGTGCTAGGGGGTGCTGACAAGTGTTGGAGGCGAAATCAGAGCGATTGGAGGCAATGTTCAGTGAAAAAATAGTCTATAATGAATAATTTTGGCATTATGAATCCAACTAATGTATTTTTAGAGCCATTTGAAGACTTATAAAGCTCGAGAAGTTGAAGGGAAGTTTTGGGCAGCCTAGGGCCAACCATGGAGGAAGTCCTAGTTTGGGGATGCAGTGCTCGTTTTGAGCAAATTATCAGTCGATATTTGGTGTCTGATATGTGCTAGAGATATTAGGTGTGGTTTCAGGGACAAAAACAAAATTTTCAAGGAATTAATGCCATGTAGAAGCTTAGTGTATCTCAGTGCACCAACAGAGGGAATCAAGTCTAAGGGAGCCAAGATATGTTTGCAGTGTGATGATAGCCATGAAAGGGATATAGATGGTATTTTAAGCCCTTTGTTTCAGTTTATTAACCATTAAATTTAAGTGTGGAACTAGTAAAATAAACTTTATTATAATCCCAAAGATCTAAGTCAAGATGACAAAGCTCAAGGAGATGTAGCCCACGATATTCGGGTGAAATCCTAGATTAATTTTTCTGCTGTGTGTGGATGTTTTATTGCTGAATTATGTTGCTGTTATAGATGTTTAATTTCAGAAATAACATATGTACTTAATACACTTAAACAGTTAAAAATCATACACCACTTTCAAGCATAAACTTTGCAAATTGTCAAGTATAAGCTAGATCTTTTATTTGTTTAACTGAGTGGGAGGTTATTGAAAATCATAACAAGTTATCCAACCCATTTTCAAATCAGGAGACAAAGGAAACAACATAGGTCCAAGAGAAGCATATTTTCAATTGGAAAATTTATGTGCTAGACAAAGTTTGAGTGCAATTCACATGGAGCATGAGGAAGAAATTGAGTTGGTGGAAGAAATGCAACCATGATTTGAGGGAGAAGAATGGCTAATAGGGGATGAAGCTTATATGTATCCTGCAATCCTACTTCAAAATAGTTTTGTTGATTTGTGTGAGGATTTAAATTCCTAGAAGAAAGGATAATGGACCTAAGGATGCATTTTCATCATGCAAAATTCAAATTGGAGAAAGGAACGGATGAGAGGTATGACTAAAAAACTATGAGAGATACATGTGAGCCATCATTGGGTAAGAGTTTTGAAAATCTTAGGGAATAGGAATACAGCAAAAGGAGAATACACGAGGGTCCCATAAAATGAGAGAAAGTTTTAGATCAGCTTGGAGGTATGAGATAAAATGAGGCTATAGAGCCTTCTAATTTTAGATATGATATTTTGTGTATGAGTATAGGTATACAAAATGACCAAAGAGGAAAAGTACCTACAACAATCATAAGGAATGAAGAGGATGAACTTGAAGAAGTACTTTCCAAAGGCATGGGAAGAAGACATAGTTTAAAATATATTATAAGGGAGTATGAGGCAACCTTGGCTCATAAAAGTGATCATAAGGAGGAACTGTTAAAGAGAATAATAGAAGAGGTTGGAACGCTTTATATTTTAAAAATCGATATACTTTATGTGGATGAATATTTTGCAATACCCAAGGTTGGGAAATTCATCCAAGAGGACGAGTGGCAATAACATTTTCTGCAAGGATACCAAGAGAATGGGAATATAACATATGGTAGAAAAAACTTAATGATTTCTCCAAAAGAAGAAGAAGGTTTCAGGAATCCAAAATATTCTCAAGAAGGAGAGTGAAATTAGATTATTAAATTCAAAGAAAACTAGGAAGTCTTAAGTTAGTTGAAGGATATTGTGACCAATATCTTGATAGGAAGAGTACAAATATATATAGATCTTGTTGAGGATGAAATTGTAGTTCATCAAAGTTTCATAAAAGAAGCAACAATATAATGGTACACAACCATTATGGAGTTTTTGGAAAAAAATAGTATGATGGAAAGACTATTGATAGTTTGGAAGGATGGAAAAAATGTTTCTAGGAGAAGGAGAGGAGGGGAAGCATGAGGAAAATATTCCTCATGAAAGTAAATATTTTTTTCAATCTAAGCCAGCGACAATGGAGCAGAGACCTATATTGAAAGGGACCAACAACCTACATTGAAGAAATTATGTATTTTATTGAGGACAACAATGGAGAGAAAGAATGGATGTCAATTGAAGGCATGGAATTTTTGAAGGTGTTGTAGAAAAAAAAAATTGCATATAAAGGGAATGAACTAACCATAAATGTAGAGGAATTGGGGATCCTCATGAGAAAGGTACTTGAGAAATGGTATAATGAAGGGGAGGAAGAAATCACCTGCAACATATGGTTGAATTTAAGATATTTCCTCAGCAAAGTACATGTGAGGAAACAACATAACTAGATATGGTATCTTAGAAAATTGAAGACAATTGAAAGATATCCATTCAAGTGAGCCAATGGACATCAATACCATAAGGCTTAGGATCCAGGAGGATTATTACAATTTGAAGATATATGGACAAGAGGTCATATCTTTTTCCACCTAGATAGCATGATGCAAGCACATCAAACTGAGCAATCCATTTTTTTTTGACCTAATGGGTCCTTAGAAATTTCCCAAAATAAATTTATGTAAAATAGAAATTTACCAATTTTAATGTAATTCTAAGTATCTTGATTCTAGAAGGAATCGATAAATGTTGAGTTATTATTCTATTGTAGTGAGATGGCTCTTTATGGCCAAGTTTACCTCTGCAAATGTAGCAAATGTTAGGCTTAGGAGTTACGTGATTTCATATTACTGGGGCAGGTGTCCCATTTCTTAATGTTGTTAAGATATTTTTTTTGTTTTTATTTAGTATAGAGAAGCTTTTAGGTAGCTCCTCCAGAGGAGAGAAGAGAGCTCTTGGTAGAGAGGATAACTTGGTGAGATAGAGATCGATAAGTAACTTGGGAAGCAAGCCATTATAAATCCTCTATAAATATCACTATTATGAGCAAAAAAAATATGAATTAATTTTTTTTGTCATATTAGGGACTAGTAATATTCGCCAATATTTCTAAATTTTACGATAAATTTCAATGCTTAAAATTTTCCTTGATGTGTGGAAGGTCATACTGGTTTGGTTTGTTTTTTTCACTTCCTTAATTTTACATGAGGAGTTGAAGCATATCAAAGTAGCCTCTCATCACATGGTTACCCCAGTGAACTCATTAACTTGGGTAAATAATTCGCCCGCGAAGTTTATTTGGTTACCGGTTTGTTTGTTCAACCGAACTAGTTTCTATAAATAAATCGCCCACGAAGTTTATTTGTTTACCGGTCTGTTTCTTAGCGCATTTTTCTATCTGTGTTTCTGCTGGTGTGTTTGTTCACGTGCTTTTGTCTGTGCTGATACTCCCATCCGCGCTGTTGGTCTGCGGCGACTTCAAGCGACTGCAATACCAGGTATTTGTCCTGCTCTTTATTCAACATATTCGGCATGCTATTTGTCTTGCTCTTTATTCAAAATGTTCGGCATGCTCTTTATTTGTGTTAGTAGTTATGTATTTGTAGTGCTGCCTGTTGCTTCAGCTGCAGGAGTGATGTTAGATGTATCATGTGAATGTCAAGATTTAAATATTTAACCGTGATAAATATCATATGTTGTGCAAAATTACCCAAATTAATACATCATTCTATGGAATTTTTGTTATTTTTTGTGAAGGTGAATAATAACCGTGGTAACCTGATTTTGTTAGCGCGTTTTTTTCTGTACTGATGCTCTCGTCCATGCTGTTGATCTGCGGTGACTTCAAGCGACTACAATACCAGGTATTTATCCTTCTCTTTATTCAACATATTTGGCATGCTATTTGTCCTGCTCTTTATTCAACATATTCGGCATGCTCTTTATCTGTGTTAGTAGTTATGTATTTGTAGTGTTGCCTACTGCTTCAGTTGTAGGAGTGATGTTAGATGTATCATGTGAATTTCAAGATTTAAATATTTAACTATGTTAAATATCATATGCACTACAAAATTACCCAAATTAATACATCATTCTATGGAAGTTTTGTTATTTTTTGTGAAGGTGAATAATGCATGCATGATAAATACCTCCAGATGTAATGAGATAGCCTTCCATATGTTTACATCATAAACCCAACATTGGACTTCAACTAGACACAGTACATCATCATGACCAAATTACATATTTGTAGCCCCAAATTCCGTGAAACACGGGAACAAGAGGCTCACAAAATATCCAATTAAAATTTGTATTCTGAGCACTTTATTGGGAAAATATTCTATACCAGTATTTGATATGATGGAAACAAAGTTTGTTTTCTAGCAGGAATGGTATATTGTACTTCTCCTCAATTGCCTTTAGTATAGTTTTAATATAATCTAATGCCTAGTTAGGATCATAAAAAAATGATATTCTGCTAGCATTCTTCAAGGGAAATTTCTACTTTGAAGGGCCTCTGTTTTCTGAGTTTAAGGGCAGGACATGGGTCAAAATAACCTCTTTACTGTTTTTGTAAACCTTTTAACATTGTCCAATCTGCTAAGAATTTTAATTACTAAAACAAGGGCTAGCTTCCATCATGATCAGTAGCCGTGATTAGGTTCAGTAGTTGTGATTAGGTAGGTGTAGATATCGCTATGTTACCCTTTCTGTCATGTTTCCTTTCAACCATTTCTTTTATAATGTAACTAGTTTTTAGTATCATTTTCTATCATTTATTTTATAATCTAACTAGTTTTTAATATTATGATAGTTGGATTCATTACATTCACTTTCATAATCTAGTTAAGATTCTAATTTCATATTATTTAGAGCTAATCATATCTTATTTTGAAATATAGTCTAGCTACTATTTCACTAACATGGTAGCTATATTTACTCATCTCATTTCATATTTTAGTTTCTTTGTTTTCAGTAGTTGGGAAATTTCTGCTTTGAAGGGCCTCTTTTTTCTGAGTTTAAGGGCAGGACATGGGTCAAAATAACCTCTTTACTATTTTTGTAAACCTTTTAACATTGTCCAATCTGCTAAGTGTTTTAAATACTGAAACAAGGGCTAGCTTCCATCATGATCAGTAGCCATGACTAGGTTCAGTAGTTGTGATTAGGTAGGTGCAGATATCACTATGTTACCCTTTCTGTCATGTTTCCTTTCAACTATTTCTTTTATAATGTAACTAGTTTTTAGTGTCATTTTCTATCATTTTTTTTATAATCTAACTAGTTTTTAATATTATGATAGTTGGATTCATTACATTCACTTTCATAATCTAGTTAACATTCTAATTTCATATTATTTAGAGCTAATCATATCTTATTTTGAAATATAGTCTAGCTGTTATTTCACTAACATGGTAGCTATATTTACTCATCTCATTTCATATTTTAGTTGCTTTGTTTTCAGAAGTTGGGAAATTTCTACTATGAAGGGCCTCTTTTTTATGAGTTTAAGGGCAGGACATGGGTCAAAATAACCTCTTTACTTTTTTTGTAAACATTTTAACATTGTCCAATCTGATAAGTGTTTTAATTACTGAAACAAGGGCTAGCTTCCATCATGATCGGTAGACGTGATTATGTTCAGTAGTTGTGATTAGGTAGGTGCAAATATCTCTATGTTACCCTTTCTTTCATGTTTCCTTTCAACCATTTGTTTTATAATGTAACTAGTTTTTAGTATCATTTTCTGTCATTTCTTTTATAATCTAACTAGTTTTTAATATTATGATAGCTGGATTCATTACATTCACTTTCATAATCTAGTTAAGATTCTAATTTCACATTATTGAGAGCTAATCATATCTTATTTTGAAATATAGTCTAGCTGCTATTTCACTGACATGGTAGCTATATTTACTCATCTCATTTCATATTTTGGTTGCTTTGTTTTTAGTAGTTGGGAAATTTTGGCTTTGAAGGGCCTCTTTTTTTTCTGAGCTTAAGGACAGGACATGGGTAAAAATAACCTCTTTGCTATTTTTGTAAACCTCTTAACATTGTCCAATCTGCCAAGTGTTTTAAGTACTGAAACAAGGGCTAGCTTCCATCATGATCAGTAGCCATGCTTAGGTTCAGTAGTTGTGATTAGGTAGGTGCAGATATCGCTATGTTACCCTTTCTGTCATGTTTCCTTTCAACCATTTATTTTATAATGTAAGTAGTTTTTAGTATCATTTTTTGTCATTTCTTTTATAATATAACTATTTTTTAATATTATGATAGTTGGATTCATTACATTCACTTTCATAATCTAGTTAAGATTCTAATTTCATATTATTTAGAGCTAATCATATCTTATTTTGAAATATAGTGTAGCTGCTATTTCACTAACATGGTAGCTATATTTACTCATCTCATTTCATATTTTAGTTGCTTTTTTTTCAGTAGTTGGGCATGCTTATTCCCTGTCCTAAAATTATTCTCTTATAGGCATTGATTTTAAAAAATGCTCGACAGATAATGGCATAATATTTGTAAAATATATAATCATGCAATCCCTATTTTTAACTTTATAAAAATAGCTCAATGGAGTTACCTCAATTTCACATCGATGTAACATGACTCACACAACAAGCTAATATATAATAATTTACAAACTATTCAATCTACTCATACAAAATAAAAGTAACTATAATTATCAGAAGCCTTTAATATCTTGTCACAACAATTGAATGGCTTATGTTTAGCATTTTTCCACTATTCATAGATTTAGAAGAATTACAATCTAGGAATACCAGCAAAAAATTTCAAAGTTTTAACCAAAATTCTAAGCACAAAAACATAAAAGTAGTTAGATTAGCAAGTACACACAAAAAAATAAATCCTAAATACTACATCCAAAAAATTTGTTGAACAAAAAAAGAAATAAGTAATAACAGAAATAGTCTTCCAAATCAGAAGGCATTACAGATAGAAAAAAGTATCAACAACGAGCACATGGATGCAATTTATCAAGAGGTTCCATACAGATAACTTCAATGGAAACACACTCCCCTAAAATCTTCCCTTTATTAGTCTCAATGGCTGGACCATCATTGCTAGAATTTCCAAAAGCATCCTCTCATCTGCCCCAATTAGTGTAGATCCATGCAAGACCATGGAATTGTTGGAAATCTCCTTGATATTACTAGATTTAACTGAGTCCAATGTTGATTCATCAGGCGATTTAGATTTATCCTCTAAAGATACGAAACCATGCTCTAAATCATCCTTTTTATCTTTAGAGATTTCAAAATCACTTCTAGTTCTTTCATCTTCATGTCCTTCTTCAAGCAAACTTTCTTGTCGCAATAACAAAGAAGGATTTACAGGAAGAGAATTTCCCATTGAACTTTCATCCTCATTGTCAGAATTCCTCCTCCCTTCGATGTTATTTTTACCCATAATTTGAAAATCATCATAATTTTTAGTTTCTCCTTTATGTGATGTTCCAATGTAGTTCCTCTTGACATGATGCCATGGACCCTCCAAATATATGCTCTAGTTATATTTCTCTCTCCCATCTGTCATTTCCTCTTGAAGGAAGGTGGTCATTCATTAGGAGGGAATTTTACCATTTTGTAGTTATGATTTTTCTTATTAATTTGTGGGATACTAATATGAATAAAAGGGCGATCTAAATTATTGACCGATCTTCATTGTATTCTTGTTCCCTCACGTTATGATTTAACAACATGTGATTACAGATTCAACTTATATAAAAGCTATAGTATAAGGAAATCTAGAAGTCCAAGCATAGTGATGGAAACATAAGCAATAGAGTAATTAGCCTAATCAGTGATATTGGTCTAATTCAACATATGGGGTTTATAGTTCTTGCTTATTCATTACGGGTATTCCTGGGAGCTTATAGCTAGTATTACAGAACACTCTTATGCATGATTTATTCCTTAATACATGGGATTTATAGACCCTTTTTACGTAATAAGGTAAGCTTAAGCTCTTATAGAGGTAGTTTACATAATATCATTGTATTCCATAGGTATAAGTACATCCATAATCTCTAATGTGGTGAACATGATATCATTACATCATTACAGATAAGCTAATGCGATTAACTTCTTACGGTAATACCATTACAGTTTACTCTATGTAAGTGTACACTAGTTCATTTGATTACTAGTATCATACCGAACCAAGGATTGGCCAAAAACCATATAGAAAGGGAGTAAAACTTTGTGCCCCAATGTTTCTGTAACCTGAACTAATCAACCTTAATATAACCTGAACTAATCAACTTGAATTTATACCTTCTGAGTTAGCCATGTTAACCTTAATATAACCTGAACTAATCAATGTGTTATTTTGTACCATGTGTTATTGTGTACCATGTAGCTAGAAATATTAAACTGGATATAAGTTTATGACACTTATGACAAGTGTATTGTTTTTTCATCCTTATGTTCTTTTTCATTATTATGTCTTTAGGTTTCGAGTAGGTGACACGAGTCCCTTTATCCCTCTATTATAAGTGGGGTATGGTTTGCTTGACAATTATGACAAGTGTATTGTTTTTTCATCCTTATGTTCTTTTTCATTATTATGTCTTTAGGTTTGGAGTAGGTGACACGAGTCCCTTTATCCCTCATTATAAGGGTTATGCTTTTCTCTTGATAATTATGACAAGTGTATTGTTTTTTAATCCTTTATGTTGTTTTTCATTATTATGTCTTTAGGTTTGGAGTAGGTGACACGAGTCCCTTTATCCCTCTATTATAAGTGGGTTAGGGTTTTCTTTGTCTCATTGGTATGGTAAAGTGATTTGTGATCCAGAGAAAACTTTTTAGTAATTTCAACTTCAAATTTTTGATTTTTAACTAAGAAGTTAACATATTTATGCTCACACATATTTTTTATAACATATGTAATAGATATACCTTAATATAACCTGAACTAATCAACCTGAACTTATACCTTCTAAGTTAGCCATCTTAACATTAATATAACCTAAACTAATCAATGTGTTATTTTGTACCATGTGTTATTGTGTACCATGTAGCTAGAAATATTAAACTAGATATAATTTTATGACAATTATGACAAGTGTATTGTTTTTCATCCTTTGTGTTATTTTTCATTATTATGTCTTTAGGTTTGGAGTAGGTGACACACTTAGTCCCTTTATCCCTCTATTATAAGCGGGTTATGGTTTGCTTGACAATTATGACAAGTGTATTGTTTTTTCATCCTTATGTTCTTTTTCATTATTATGTCTTTAGGTTTGGAGTAGGTGACATGAGTCCCTTTATCCCTGTATTAAAAGTGGGTTATGGTTTGCTTTGTCTCATTGTTATGGTATAGTGATTTGTGATCCAAAGCAAACTTTTTAGTAATTTTTCAACATTAAAATTTTGATTTTTAACTAAGAAGTTAGTTCATCTTTATGCTCACACATATTACCTTTTCTTTTTATTATCTCTTACACACACACACACACACACACACACACACACACACACACATATATATATATGAAGAGATGATCCCATTTTCTTAAATTTTATTCATATATAAAATTTATTTAAATAAAAGATTTATCATAATGTACAATGATTCATTCCATATTATTTATAAAAAAATTTCATTAAAAAATGAACCCTTTAAATGATGAACCTAGTTAATACTTCTTCTTCATGAAGAAGACTACTTGATCTTTCAATTTGAATTTGATGATGATACTTTGTTATATTTCTTGACTACAAATTATTTACACAATCATATGATATTGCACTCAATTTTGATGGTCCTTTGTTATCTTTCTTGACTACTTCAAATTATTGACACAAAAATATCCTTTTACCTTAATATCTTGTAGAGACCATTTCATCAAAAACACTAAAAAAGAAGTAACTACTATGTATTCTACTTCTACTCTAGATAGAGAAAGTAACAACTCTTTCCTGCTTAACCATTAGACCAAAGACTCTTCTAAGTAGAATTATACATTGTCCACTTGTACTTTTCACAAGCTTAGTTGAATCTCTATGTCTTCTCAATGTAAATTTCTCCCAAGTAAATTTGTCAATGTAAATTTCTTAACCTCTACAAGTTTTATAGGCAGAGTCTATAAAGGGTCAGGTAGCCTCTAGATCTCATCTTTTATGGAAGGTGAAATATCTAGTAAATTCCCCTACAGTCAATCTCTGGAATAGATCTAAATAGAATTTCTTCATTTTAATATCCATAAAACACAACCACTTTAAGGTAAATTTTTTACATGTGTCATTTCTCCCAAAAACTAAAGGCTTCCTTCCATTAATTTAGATGTGAATTCTACCATAAAATTTTTAAATCAAACTTTAAGATAAACCATGCACATGTCATTTGCAATAAATGTCAATTTAATATCTAAATTCACATATGTTTAGTGGTGTCATTGTTTCACTTCCGATATTATATTGCTTACCTTGATGAACAGGTGGAACTCTGCTGGGAGGCCTCTCTGTTTTTTGACTCTTTGCTCATACTGTCAAAGGTCGTTATATGTTATATGGGCTATACTGTATAGATATTAGACTACATATCTTCATATAGAACTTGCAAATAGTACGATGGAAACCAAACATAATAATGTATTAGGACATCACAACTTGCTAATTAGTTATTAGACTACATATCTTCATACAGAAATTGCAAATAGCATGATGGAAATGTGAACTAATTAGTTATTAGACTAGATATCTTCATATAAAGCTTCAAAATAGCATGATGGAAATGTGAACTTGCAAATAGTATGATGGAAATGTTGATCTCAAAGAAAAGTCATCATTAATGCTTCTAGAAACCAAACATAATAATGTATTAGGACATGCTCCTTTAAGTTGAAAATAGTATGGTCGAAATGTGGATCTCATGACTCTTCATGATTAATGCTTTTAGAAAACAAACATAATTTAATGTATTAGGACATGCTCCTTTAGGCTTGGTAGAATTACCTTTTCTCTCATGATTAATGCTTCTAGAAACCAAACATAATTTAATGTATTAGGACATGGTCCTTTAGGCTTGGTGGAATTACCTTTGCTTTTAATTTCTCTCTTACACACACACATATATATATATATATGAAGAGATGATCCCGTTTTCTTTTTTTATTCATAGAACAAATGTCATTTAAATACAATATTTATCATAATGTACAATGATTCATTCCATATTATTCATAATTTTTTTCATTAAAAAAATACCCTTTAAATGATGAACCTAGTTAATGCATATTCTTCATGAAGAAGACTACTTGATCTTTCAATTTGAATTTGATGATGGTCCTTTTTTATCTTTATTGACTACTTCAAATTATTGACACAATCATATGCTTCTTGTTACTATTTTTATTCCTTCCTTATATTGTATTCTCCCCCTTTGATATTGTGTACTCTCCTACATAGATATTGCACTCAATTTTTATGGTCCTTTTTTATCTTTCTTGACTACTTCAAATTATAAAATTATTGACACAATCATATAGATATTGCACTCAATTTTGATGGTCCTTTGTTATCTTTCTTGACTACTTCAAATTATTGACACTTGATTGAATATAGGTATCATATAGATATTGCACTCAATTTTGATGGTCATTTGTTATCTTTCTTGACTAATTCAAATTATTGGCACAATCATATGCTTTTTGTTACCCTTTCTATTCATTCCTTATATCTATTCTCCCCCTAGATATTGTGTACTCTCCCACATAGATAAATTGCACTCAATTTCATAGGCTCTTCTTTTGAAGTCAAATATATTTTATTCTCCCCATTAGATATTGTGTACTCTCCCACGTAGATATTTCACTCAATTTTGATGGTCCTTTGTTATCTTTCTTGACTACTTCAAATTATCAAATTACTAACACAATCATATAGATATTGCACACAATTTTAATGGTCCTTTGTTATCTTTCTTTACTTCAAATTATTGACACTTGATCATATAGATATCATATAGATATTGCACTCAATTTTGATTTTCCTTTGTTATCTTTCTTGACTAATTCAAATTATTGACACTTGATCATACAAATATTGCACTCAATTTTGATGTTCCTTTGTTATCTTTCTTGACTACTTCAACTTATTGACACAATCATATGCTTTTTTTTACTCTTTCTATTCCTTCCCACATAGATATTGCACTCAATTTCATAGGATCTCCTTTTGAAGTCAAATATATTGTATTCTCCCCCTTAGATATTGTGTACTCTACCACATAGATATTTCACTCAATTTCATACGCTCTTTTTTTTAAGTCAAATAAGTGACAATAATTTACAAGAACTATCCCTAATTTTTTTCTCACATGCTCAAGTGGTTCTCTAACAAAATAATTTACAAGAACTATTCCTAATTTGTTTCTCACATATTCAAATGCTTCTCTAACAAGAGGCTTTGAAGGATCTACAATCTCCGATTGAAGGATGAAGGGCAAGGACCTTTAAAGTACAACCAAAGGTTGAAGGATCTATGACCAAAGGTTGAAGATCATTAAACCAAAGGTTTAATAATACAACCCCGAGTGCCTCCATTGTGTCCTCTACACCATTCACATGGTGAAATTGGGATAGTCTAGTGTTTAATTCTACAAGTTATATAGGCGTAGTCCGTAAAGGATGTGTAGCCTTGGATCTCATCTTTATGAAAGGTGACATATCTAGTAAATTTCTACAAATAATCTGAATGATCTAAATAGAAGTTTTTCATTTTAATATCCATAAAACACAACCACTTTAAGGTAAAATGTGTACATGTTTCATTTCTCCCACAAACTAAAGGCTTCCTCCCATTAATTTTATATTTTAACTCTACCATAAACTTTTTAAGTCAAACTTTAAGATAAACAATGCACATGTCATTTACCTCATGATCTTGTGTCATTTCTCTCATGCATTTGCAATAAATGTTGATTTAATATATATATTTTTATTGAATTTGCTTTTTTTTTAGGGATAAGAAAACTATTAAATATGGTTGAAAAATGGAAATTATTCATAGAATTTTATTGCTATCCCAATCCAGGGAAAGTAGTGATTACATATGTGCTTTCCAATATTGTGACTAGCAAAGTCGTCTAAAGGAAAATGAATATATCGGGAAGAACAACAAAAAACGAGGCATATTATACTGGATTGATAGAAGGCTTGGGAACAACGATGAAGTATGGATCAAATGGAATTGTAGTTTTCACCAATTATGAACTTGTGTGCAACTAGATGAATGGTGTGTGCCAAGTTAAGAAGGAGAGGATAAAAGAACTGCATTGAATAGCAAACAATATTGTTAGCCAATTTCAATTTTTTAGTATAAGGCATTGTACAAATGTGAATAAGATGTTTGTTGATCTATTGTGCGGGGCAATGCCAATTCATGATTCATGTATCAAAGATGAATTAGAATTATACAGAGAAATTCCAATGCAAGATTCATCTCTCAAGGATGAATTGGTTTTGAAATGATCTTCTTCAAAATTTCAAGATTCATATCTCAAAGATGAATTAGTGTTGAGATGCTCTCCTTCAAAATTTATTGATGGAAATTGTAACATATCTTGGATATGTTTGTGTAGTGTACTTATAAATGTGTCTTTTTTAATGACCATGTGTTTTTTTCAATTATATACCAAGTGTGCTCCCACCACACCATGTAAAGTGCAACTTGGTGAACTTCACATTTGCAACAAGTGGTGAACTTCACATTTTTATAAAATGAAAATGCGGGGACTGCAACAATTTTTTGTTTAAATGGAGTTTCACGCTTCTTTTTTAATGACCATGTGTTTTTTTCAATTTTATACCAAGTGTGATCCCACCATGTAAAGCGCAATTTGGTGAATTTATCATTTTTATAATTTCTTTTTTGCTTAAATTGAGTTTCACACATCAATAATTGCTTTGAAAGTTGTGTTCTACATAATTTGTGTACACTAAATTACAAATTGATTTTCTAAAATCTATTTTGTGTAATTTCCACCAATAGATATATATATCATGGAGGATGAACGACGAACAACAACCGAATCCCATATGGGGGTTCAGGGATTGGGGGATGTTCACGGTATTTAAATATAATCTTAAATCTCCATACATGTGTGTACATATGGAATTGATTTTTTATTAACTTTGTGAGTTAAATTAGTTGTTAATACATTTAATTTTTTAATTTTTAGGAGCTAAGAGGAGAAGGGTTTCTACTCTATCCATGGAGCGTGCCCAAGGTTCACCCAGTGGTGGTATGGTTCACGCAATTTAATTAATGAATATGTATATATATTTATATGTACACATGAATGTATTTTTCAATTGATTATAAATTTGTATTTTTTTATGAAGCTTCTCTCTCGTCTCGAGAGGTTGGTGGTGGTTCAAATCCACTTAGAGGGCCATCAATGAGTGGTAGCAGGTTGCGTGAAGGGGGTGATATTTATTCCCCCGAAGGCCAATCAATGGCTGCTGGTTCTCAGCAGGGTCATTTTGGGTTTAGTTCTTAGCAGGGTCATTTTGGGTCTAGTTCTCAGTAGGGTCATGTTGGAGAAAATGCTAACCAACCACGTCAAAGTTGCCATCAATTTCAATATTTTTTTCATTAAATTTGTACAACTTTTTTTACATCTGTTTTTTCTAATATACGAAATTTTATATATATTGATGCAGAGGCCGAAAATGTTCCAACTAGTGGTCAAAATAGACGCAGGGCAGACCGCTACATTCAAGAAGAAGGTTGTCTACCCGGCACAACTTATCCGGCTGACATTTCTGATATACCATGGGAAACAAACATGGCACAATGCACCTTACAAAGGTGTGAAAAAATTCATGCAAAATTGCAGAGAGATCTTGTGGCTTTGACTCTACCTGCTGAGAGTCGAGAAAGCCTTGAATAGTTACACATTCATTGAGAGAAATTATAAATGTGTACAAAACTCTTAGGCCAATGATTGATACATTTGTAGAAGTGATGAGAAAGAGAAAGGAAACAGTAATGGGTCCAGATAAATGGGAGGATGTAAAAAAAAAATTTACAAAAGATGTGGCCAAGTCAATGTTTAATTTCAAGGAAGGGCCAAAAAGAAAAATGTTGAAGGTGCAATATTTCAAGCACCTAAATATAGCTCGCTATTTGTATAATAGGCACCTTTCGGCCTATCGAAGGCTCCCATGGAACGACGAGGTTCCTGTTTATTTTTCACAAATGTTTTATGCAGAATTTTGTTTGGGTATGAAACCCAACTACAATGACCTTCTGTCAGAATTTATTGGCCCGGGGAAAGGTCGATTATATGACTGTAAGGGCACTAAGCGAGATGTGGAGTTACCTCACCCTAAGCCGCCATTGGTGAGTCGATCTTTTTGGGTCGAAACTCTACGGTCAGAGATGGATGCGACTTCTCAAATAAGTCAAGAAGTAAGGGATGTCATGATCGACAATGTTTACAGCAGATTGGGTGGAGTCGATGTTTGTTTAAATCGACAAAGAGCACGTGAAAATGCACGTGCCAATTTTGTGTATTGTACAGATGAAGAGATTGACAACATGAATGTTGAAGATCTCCGAATATATGCAAAAAATTGTCACAATGGTTTGCAAGACCTAATTCTTCATGAGGAAGAGGGCACCAGAACGGTATGTGTTAATGACCTTAGGGTTTGAAATTATTTTAACATACATATACATGTGTACAATTTGTAATAAATACATGTGTATGTACATGTATACATTTATTTGTACGTACATTAATCTAACAAAAATGTATCATTATATGCTAAAACACCATTTGCAGTTCTCACACATGATGCATGAAGAAAATATTAATATCACGTTCGGGACCTCTGGTTCAAACAATGCAGATGGGTCAGACCATCAAGATATGTTGGCAAATGTTAGTGTATTTTAAGTGATATTTTAAAATAAATAATTGTGCACACATGTACATGTATGTATATATAATGATAAAATGTTTTAACAGATACCGATTCCATCCGATGTTTTTGGGATGGCGGTACCTTCTTCTTCCTTGGGAGATGTACCTTCTACTTCCTTAGGAGATGAGCCACAAGTATGGACAATTTTTCACTTTTAAAATTTATGTTTAAAAGTTATATATATTGAGTTATTTTCATTTTTTTGAATTTAGGTTCCTATAGAAGATTTCTTTAATCCACGAACTCTAGCGACGGAGATAGGAACATCCACAGCATTTGAACAAGTTGTTTTTAACTTTTTTTTAATATTAAATTGAAAATAAGTTTATATATGTACACATGCATTTTCATTTGAAAGTTTTTAATATATATATATATATATATATATATATATATATATATATATATATTGTACAGTTTACCGCTGCAGATGTTCCTATGGGAGAACTTGTTCATCAAATGGAGAGGGAACCTCATGAGGTATTGCATGATTTTTTTGTTATATTTTGTTTTTTACATGAAGTTCTAGATATATATTCTCACTCATTTTTAAAACATCAAATTTTAATGTTCAAGTACATGTGCATTGTGTATGTAGGTTTCCCATGATGCTTCACATGATAGTGCGCGGATTGAGACCCTGATAGGAAAGACGCTAGATCCGTCTCTATTTGATGGACATGATTTGTAGATTTGATTTCAAGATTTAGATGGTCTTAAAATTTCTTTTTTATATATGATCTAGATGCACTGTCATATATATATATATATATATATACAGTTTGATACTTGTGAGATCTACAATTTTTGGACATATTTTATTACATTGTTAATATAATTTGTTTTGTTTCAAAAAGTTAATTTTTGGATGGTTTTAGTACTTTTGGCATGTGAATGTGAAGTAATGTTGTCATATATAAATTAATGTTGTCATCTGAACTACATTTGGCATGTTATGTAATGACGTGTTATAATTTGTTTTGTTTTTAAAATTTAAGTTTTGGATGCTTGGAGTACATTTGGCATGTGAAGTAATGTTGTGATCTATAATTTTTTGTTAAATTAAAAGTTAAAATTTTTGGATGGTTTCAATCTACATTTGGCATGTGATATAATGTTAAATGTTTTTATTGGATAGTTGAACTATAATTGGCATGGCATGTGAAGTAATTTTATGTATGATATAATCAAAAAGTTTTTAAAACTCAAGTTTTGGATGGTTTCAATCTACATTTCGCATGTGATATTTAATGTTTTAAATGTTTAATGTTTTAATGTTGCACGATATATAATCAAAAGGTTTTTAAAACTTAAGTTTTGGATGGTTTCAATCTACATTTTGCACATGTGGTATATAATGTTAAATGTTTCTATTGGATCTAGTTGAACTATAATTGGCATGGCATGTGAAGTAACGTTGCACGATATATATAATCAAAAAGTTTTTAAAACTCAAGTTTTGAATGGTTTCAATCTACATTTCGCATGTGATATTTAATGTTTTAATGTTGCACGATATATAATCAAAAAGTTTTTAAAAGTTTTGGATGGTTTCAATCTACATTTGGCACATGTGGTATAATGTTAAATGTTTCTATTGGATAGTTGAACTATAATTGGCATGGCATGTGAAGTGATGTTGCATGATATATATAATCAAAAAGTTTTTAAAACTCAAGTTTTGGATGATTTCAATCTACATTTCGCATGTGATATTTAATTTTATAAATGTTTAATGTTTTAATGTTGCACGATATATAATCCAAAAAAATTTAAAACTTAAAATTTTGGATGGTTTCAATCTACATTTGGCACATGTGGTGTATAATGTTAAATGTTTCTATTGGATAGTTGAACTGTAATTGGCATGACATGTGAAGTAATGTTGCACAAATCACTTTAATTTGATTTAATGTTAAATGTTTTTTAAATGTAAATACATTTAATTTTGATTTGATGTTAAATGTTTTAAATGTTTTGATATAATGAACTAAATTTTTTTATCTAAGTTTTTGATGGTTTCAATCTACATTTGGCCTATGGAAGACCCCATGCATAGACAACGGATGCGTTGTAGAAGGGGAGGTGGGGGTAGGGATGGAGGGGGCAGGAGTGTTGGCTCTCTCCCTCCTCTTTCCATCCATGACACAGGTAGCCACCCTCCTCCAACAAGCAATGAAGCACAATTTCACTTCACCAACGCTATGGTCAGACCGTGAATTACATCGACCATTTCCATCTCTTTTCAGGAGGAGCCGCAAGATGAAGGTGCTTCTAGTTCCAAGAGGTGGTGGAGAAAGTCCACCATCCCAGCCCATCAACTCCAGGACACCAAAAAGTTGGCAGCTCTTCTAGTCAAATCCACCTCGACGAGCTCAAAAAGTGATGGCGCGAGCAGTGACAACTCCTCCCAGCACTCCAAGGGAGTGATCCAGAGGACTACGGTTGTCCAATTGTGGAGGAGAATCCTCCTACACACATCGATAGCTAGCCTGACGTCAGGTCCTCTTTAGCTTTTCCCCGGTTATGGGCAGTCCCTTTTCTGTTTTTTTTATTCATACCCCCTCTGGTGTTGGCTAGTTAGACAACCCAGGAGATGGGCCTTGCTATGTATATTATGTTCATTACAGTTATATATGTGTGTAAATCCTTTAATTTTGATTTAATTTTAAATGTTAAATATTTTGATATAATGTTAAATGTTTTGATCTAAGTTTTGGATGGTTTCAATCTACATTTAGCCTAGATGGAAGACTCCCATGTGAAGTATTGTTTTGATTGAATAAAAAAGAGTAAATAACTAGTTGTATATATGTAAATCCCTTTAATTTTGATTTAATGTTATTTAAATGTTAAATTTTTTGATCTAAGTTTTGGATGGTTTCAATCTACATTTGGTCTAGATGGAAGATACTCCTATTTGAAGATTGTTTTGATATATTCAAAAAGATTAAAGTAATTATATGTAAGTCCCTTTAATTTTGATTTAATGTTAAATGTTTCAAGATATAACATGTTAAATGTTTTGATTTAAGTTTTGGATGGTTTCAATCTACATTTGGCCTAGATGTAAGACTCCTGTGTGAAGTATTGTTTTGATTTAATTAAAAAGAGTAAAGAAACTTAGTTATATGTAAATGCCTTTAATTTTGATTTAATGAACTAAATGTTAAATGTTTTGATATAATGTTAAATGTTTTGATCTAAGTTTTGGATGGTTTCAATCTACATTTGGCTTAGATAGGAGACTCCTATGTGACTTGTAAATTGTTTTGATTTAATCAGAAAGTTTTTAAAACTCAAGTTTTGGATGGTTGAAGTACATTTGGAATCTTAAGATTGCTTTTGATCTCTACATGTAGTCTTGTTTGAATGAAAAAATTTCCAATAGGAAGAAAATAGCTTTTCAATGCAACTAACCATGTATCAATTGAGCTCTAATTGAAAAAAGAGTTTAAAGAAGTAGATATATGTACAAATTATCCCTATAATTTTGATTGGAAATATAAGTCTAGTACATATATGTTTGTTGAATTTGGGTCAATGTCATTAATGCACTCAAATAGGTAGCCTTGTTGATTTATAATTTGTTAAATTGATGACATTCAGTTAATTGCATTCTAGAACATAGAACATATATCCGACCAGACAAATTTTGTACTAGATTTTCAATCAGGAATAGAGATGTGGGTCAAGTCCCATCAAAAGTTGGATAAGTGCTCCGAGTCTCTTGTCTGAAAGGAATCTTCATACAAAAATATACTGTGGATGATTTATTTACATTGCATGGATACTTTTTACCAGAAAAGCTCACAATAAAAATTTAGCACATTAAGTTCGTGTATATATCCAATACGATTTTTCATCAATGCACATAGAAAAACTACTTTTAGTTAAAATTGCATTCTAGAACATATATATTGAGTACATTTAAATCATTTTTCATCAATGCACATAGTAAAACTACTTAAACAATTAATTTCATTCTAGAATGTATATATATCCAATATGTAAGTAACATTTTTCATCAATGCACATTGAACATATCTGACCATTGGACAAACAAATTTTGTACTAGATTTTCAATCAAGAATAGAGATGTGGGTCAAAACCCACCAAAATTTGGAGAAGAGCTCTGAGTCTCTTGTCTGAAAGGAATCTTCATACAAAAATATACTGCGGATGATTTATTTACATTGTGGATACTTTTTACCAGAAAATCCAACTAGTTTTTCATCAATGCACATAAGAAAAACTAGTTCCAGTTAATTGCATTCTAGAACATATATATTGAGTACGTGAATCTTTTTTCATCAATGCATATAGTAAAACTACTTGAAAAATTAATTGCATTCTAGAACACACACACACACACACACACACACACACATATATATCCTTGATACATGTAACATTTTTCATCAATGCACATGTATATATCCTTGATACTTTCAGTTGATACTAGAGCACGTGCACATGTACCAAAACAATTTGTACATGTGCAAACACTTGCACAAATAACATAAGCAACTCAATTTTTAGTTTCAAGTGTACTGGAAGTTCTAAAACATATTTAATCCAAAGAGAATAAATTGTTGGGCAATTCAATCAAAAAAATTCCAATGGAATGCCATCTTCAATAATCCGTTCATGATCAGATTTTGACATTTTCCATTTCTTAATTTTCGTTTTTCTCTTTGATTGAACCTCTATCAACTTTATGCGTGCTACACACACCAAGTGACTATATTGACAACTTATGGAATCAGGTTCATAGTCTTCAAAGTAAACAAAGTCCCCACTTTGATTAGTTTGTTTGAAAAAATAACCTTTCAGTATAATAGATCCTCTGTCATATTGAAATACGTGATCATTATAGTTTTATAATAATTTCATTTTTCGTTCAGTGCAACTCATCAAATAATACTAAACATTTTCATCGTTTTCAATAGGTGCAATTACAACAAAAACATCTCCTGCACAATAAAACAAACTTTTAAACAAAATTATACATATTTAAATTTATTTCTAGATCTTTAAATCATTAGAAAGCAATTCAAATGTTACCTTCTCTAACAAGATCAGAAACTCAGTCACCATCGAATGATATTGTAGTTTCCTCTGATTGCATTTCTTCAAAATTTGCAACAGACATTTTTCCCTTTGTATTTAGCTCTGTATGTTTCCAATATTTTACATACATGTTGTTTTCACAAACGTCATTGGATTTTGTGTTGTCTATGCAAACATCACAAAAACAATAATATTTTCTTTTATCCAATGCAAACACATTTCTGGACGACTTTGTTTGAATTGAATGCAATTTTCGAGTCCCTTTTATTGTTTCAACGTCACTTCCAATTGATCTATCTACGTCTTCGATCCCAATATGCCATAAAAACCTTTATATGGAAAATTAAAAGAAGAATTTGTAAATATGATATCAAAATACAATCAAAGATAATCATTGCACGATAAATGTACAATGTTTAAAATTATATTTCCAATATAAATTAAATTGAATGTACCTTCGCACTTCCCTTGATGGGTTAGTCTCATGGCTTAGAGCAGCGATGCACCATTGAACAACTTCTTTAGCGTTCACAAGTCGGCTTGCAGAGTGGTTCATTTGATATCTTCGAAGTGCTCGTTTTATGCATGCTCCTACACCGTCATGTTCTCCTTTTCCATGGCCAGTCTCAAAGAAATTCCAACAATGTTTAATGGAGGTTTTCTTATGAAGACGACACAACCAAAAAAATGATCGTGCAGATTTGAATTGACCCGCGCATCCGTCTGACCATATCCAATGTTCATTGAATGTTATTCCACGATTTTTCAATGAATCATAAATTCTTCCAAAACAATGTTGTACAAAACATGTATCATGTGTACGATCGTCACTAATATAAAAGTGATATTCTTTAATGATATGTCAATTTTCACTCATGCTTTCTATATGATCGACATTTTGTTCAGCATGTCTATATAGAATATGGACGAGCATGGAGACTTGGTCAGAGTGATAGTATTCACTCTGAATTTCTTTTTGTGGAACAAATGTGTAGTTTTCTACAAAATCAATCACTGACAAAATGGTCCCTGGTGGAAAAACTTCACAAGATTTTTTGAATTGCAAGTCTTGCCATCGAGCTCTATGGGAATGCTTGGTGTATTTGTAAATTTCTGCCTCAAACTTTCTCAAAAAGTCTATCACAAAAATTTTGTCTTCTAGTAATTCAATTCTTTTAACACTATTTTCACCTTGAATCGATGTATCGATATATTCATATCTCTTCCATTTCACTTTCATGTTGGACAATGATTGATCATTTATATCAATATGATATTTGTTTTGAAATTTAGTCAAATTTCCACAATCATCGCATTTTTTACCACCAACACGTTTCTTTTTGTAAAATAGTTCATCGCTTTCTCTTTCACATAGAATTTGAGATATGAATTCACGGATAGTGGAAGGAGGAGGTGAATCCTTCCATAATGTTCTACCGAAATCAAGGAATGTGTCATAATATAACTCAAATTCCACATGATAATGGCAACAACAAGTGTCGCGTATGGTGATAGGTTTTACATACCATGGTTTTTGTTGAACAAAAGCACTAATTGAAACATGAATTTGATGATTCTCTTCTTTGAACTTGTTGAATAACTCTATCTGAGTGGTTTCCAAGAAATATTTTTCATGTTCTTCGTACTGATTTCGTGCTATTCTTCTTCGCATCACATGCCTTGCAGTTGGCGAAGCACGCGAATTGTTCTTCCAATATTCATATATTATTTTTTTAACATTTTCTCCAAGTATATCTTTGTATGGTTGCCTACAAATAGCTCTCCAACAAGCGAGTTCATCATTTACATCTACTTGCAGCCGAAATTTTCGATGTTTGTGCAAAGTTTTTCGCAAGGTTCCTAATGCTCGTGCCATAGATGTTACCAAACGATTATCTTTAGTACTTGATGAAACCATTGCCATATGTATTCCTCTACGTACAATTGAAACATCTTTCTCTCTAGATCTCTTAATTGAATTTATAGCACTACTTAAATTTTGTATCACATCTTCCTTCATTTTTTTATCTTTGGTTGATTTTCGAATACCCAGTAGTGTCGTAGCTTCTTTTAATTTCCTTAATGATAGGAGACCTTTCAACATTTGAGCTTGAACTGTCACCCACTCATTTAAGAAATACTTTTCAAAAATGCAGTTAACACGATATCGTATAACATGGTCAGGTTTTTTATCTCCATATGTGTGAGTGTCAACATTTTCTAACATCTCATCATCGACACTAATTTCATCTGTACATATTTGAAAAAATAGTACATAATAAGCTTACATATGAACAATAAATAACTAAATTAATAAATATATGTGTAATTTCAATAATACGTGCATGTGTTCAATATACGTGTGTATGTGTGTGTGTGTGTGTGTGTGTACATACCTTGTGATTCAATTTCTTCATTTGAATTTCTTTCAATATTTTCACCATCTTCAATCATTGGTTCAATACCTCTTTCACTTTCTCTTTCAAAATTTTGTATCTCATCATCAATGTTTTGAGGAATATCTCTGTCTGTTTACATTAAAAAAAATATTTAAATTCAAATTAGTTCATCAAATAAAAATTAAGCTTCACATTTTACACTAGGAAATTTTTAAATATATCAATAGATCATAATATTTACATTTACATACCTGCTTCAATTTCTGCTTGAGGTTGATTTTCCCCTTCAATATTTGAGAGGGCTTCTATCTTTCTTTTGCGAGATTGTCTCGTCTCTTCTCTACGTTCCTTAGGGTCTCTTTTTCGATCATATTTTCTCGCACAAGTCCTTCGATTTCCCATGATAATAGAGTATGAAATTCAAAAAATTTCCTTCAAAAAATTAGACAATAACTCAATTAGAAAAAGCATCACAAAAGATTTAATTTTAAAAAAAAATCATTTTAATTTTTTTGCAAAAAATACATACTCCAATCCAAAACACTTACTTTAAAAAATTCGAGAAAAAAATGTCTTATAAAAATGAAACGAAGCTCAAAATATTTACTTCAACTCAAAACATGTACTCTAAAAAAATTTCACTTCAAAAAATGCCTCCAACTTAAAAAAAAGTCACTTTAAAAAATACTTTCAGAAAATGTCTTTTCGAAATTAAACCCAACTCCATACTTTCAAAAAAAATGAAGCACAAAAAACATCCAAAAAAATGTATTACATACCTCCAAGAAATGTCCTTTGAATGTACGTCCAAGAAAATTCCTTAAACCCAAAACAATTATTTGCAAAATCAGACCGTCTCCAAGAATTCGAAATTAAGCACAAATCCATACTTTCAAAAAAAATGAAAAAAAAACGAAAAAAAAACATCCAAAAAAATGTATCACATACCTCCAAGAAATGTCCTTTGAATGTACGTCCAAGAAAATTCTTTAAACCCAAAACAATTTTTTCAAAAATCAAACCGTCTTAAAGAAATGTCTTTAAACCCAAAACAATTCTTTGCAACATTGGTCCACCTCCAAGAAATGCCCTTAAACTCAAACCTCCAAGAAAAGCCTTTAAACCCAAACCAAGACCTTTATAAAATCAGATCAAATGTGTGAAATGTGCGTAAATTATGAATGATTTCGCTGCAATTTATATTGCAGCGAATTGCAGCGAAATGTGTTTTAAGGGAGGGAGCACGTGAAATTTTACGATCGACGGAAAATTAGATTACGGTTCGGCAGAAATTTTATTAAAAAGTTTGGCCAAACTTCAATTAATAGTTTGGACGAACTATTAAGTCTGTTAGATTTAATGGGCCATTTAGTGCAAAAAAATAGTTCGGCCAAACTTTTAATGAAATTTCAAATCAGACTAGCGCATCACCGATCACGCGACTTGATGTTTTTGCAACTTTGGGTGATTAAACTCCATGAAACATTACGAATTAACTATCGGAACCAAGACAAGCATTTTTCATAATTGAATCTACTTTCAAGAAATATAACTTTTATGGAATTTCATAAACATTTACTAATTTTAATTAATTTTCTAATAAAATGGGTGCAAACAATTTTCTGAGGGTCATTGTGATTTAGTGAAATCAAAATTTTGTATCTCCCAAAAATATATTGTAAAAAAAATTGAAAAAAATTATGGGGCATTACATTGGTCCATCTTCTCTAATGGGTAGCTTTTAGATTTTTAGTTTATAACTTATATGTTAAGAAATTTGTTGCGTCACGAAACATATCCAAAATATGCAGTTTTTTCATATTGGACCAGTTCAAAATATTCTAGTAATTATGATATGCATCCATTGGCTTTGTAAATATGACGAAACTGAAGTAGAATCTGTCTAGATTGTTGTAACACATTTTGTTTTCTCAAAAACAAAATTTTTCATTGAATACAACATTGCATATTAACATGACTTCTTATGAATCCTTTGATTGTTAAGAAACACACACTCAAAGAAATGCTAAGTTGACATATCAAATCTGCATAAAAAAATTTCAAAAAATAAGTAATAGAAAGCTAACAAAATTTCTGACAACTTTTGTTTTTATCGCAAAATGAAATTCTAAACAGAAAATTTGTTATAGTTTGCAGAAAGTTGAAGAACCAAAAAAAATGAAAATTTTTTCTCAAAAAAGGGCAAAAAGTGTAACCCAACTTCACATTTTCACCAAGTAAAAGGCTTGGTGATACGTTTGCAAAAATATTCATATTTATAATTATTTTTTATAGTGTCTATAAATTTTAGGTGATTTCTAAGGTAAAATATTATTATAATATAAAATTTGGGCAAATTACATTCTAAAAATTTGGAAATTCACGATTTTTTTTTTTTTTGAAAAAACATGGAAAATTAGCCCACCTGCGAATACTAGCACCTAAAATTTTCCCTGCCACACATACCATAAAACCCTCAAGAGCCATCCAACCCTTCCATGTGATCAACACCTGAGACAAATCGGAATTTTTCTCATCTAAACCATCAGTCGCTCCCATGAAAAATCATGCATGCGACTAAGGCCTTCTAGTCGGTCCCACAACAAGGCATTCAAACGACTATGGACTTTTCTATATAGTTCTGTGTTAGCGACCTCAGATTCTAAGCCACTTTTTCAGGTATAGGTCTCAAGCCACTGCCCAGAACTTATTAAAACCTTCAAAAATGATAAATAACAATGGAATAAGGATACTGATGTAATCATTGCTATAAGTAATTGATATGACCCCTACTAGTCATGACAGGAATTTCGTCAAACATGTCACAAATATGTAATCTACATGTCATAACAATATATTTGTGCATAGGAGTCCCATACTTATCTGAGATTTATAAATAAGCATTGATGCCTCATCAAAATAGCTCTATTATCATCTATTAGGCCATATATTATATTTTACCTTAATTTTTTAATCAAAACTTAATGAGAGCCATACATCAAATATGTCATAAAACATACTCATAACCAGCATTTAACCAACCAAAATAACAAGGATATAACATCAATAAAAACCACACATGAACTGGTACATTTACATATGAAATACCAAGGAGAAGTAATTATTATTAATGAATGCATAAGCCAACCAAGTATGGGACTTCCGTGAACCACCCAACCATAGATTGGGCTAAGCCAAATCTTTATTTGAGCCAATCACCCCCATGTTATATTTCAAGCATGAACGTGGGACTCACAACAAAACCAAGCAGGACTTCCTCAGGCTTTACCGTATATCCACCAAGAGGTTTCTAGGCCCAAAACCCTCATCAATACAACCTATATTTATCACAATCCCCACCAAATCACTAGGCCCTAAAAGAGCATGGATTTCTTTGGATCTATCCATATAAAATGTGAGGAAATTTTTTGTCTCAACCGCTCAGCTTTACTGTGTATCCTACCATTACCGGTCAAGGAATTACTAGGCCTATGAGGTCTCCACCCTATAGTCTTTACCATGTATCCCGCCATCCTCAATCAAGGGTTTCCTAGACCTGATCAACAGTATTCCCCTCTAATATTTACCATGTATCCCACCATTCACCGATCAAGGATTCCTAGGGTCAATCAAGGGAATTCACCTATGCGATTTACCATGTATTCCTCCATTCACTGCTTGAGGATTCCTAGACTCAATCGAGGTGTTCACAACTATGATTTACTATGTGTCCCATCCGAGTATTCCTAGGCCTTATGAATAATCCGAAGACCACCCTAGTCATCTTGGAGTCCATCCAGCAATCTATCCAACCAAATACAAGAGAACCCACCACACCATGGTTATCCAGAATTGGAAAGGAAACACTGAAGAACATTGTCACACATGGCAAAACTCATGCCAATGAAAACAAGAGAAAAAAGAACGCACATGCATGTACCATTCACGCCACATCTAGAAAGGAAATCACACATGAAAATAAATACCTGAAATTAATCCCATTGTAGTCTCTTGATCCTTCTCTTCCTTGCTTTATCTTTTCTTCCATTTTCCTTCTTTTTCCTTGATCCAATGCTAGAGTTCTCCAAGAATTCTCTAAGTTTCCAAGAGAGAGAGAGAGAGAGCTCCGAAATTGAACTTACCAAAGGTACCAACTGATCCACAGAAGCCTTTTTATTAATGAGGTCTCTGTTTTCTTCAATTTTCCATTATTTTCCTTCATTTTCCTCCTCACATGAAACCTATAACCTTTCACCTTAATTTTCTCCTAATTTCCATTATTTCTATAAATAAATTGTCATTTATTGCCTCTTTCCTTTCCAAAGGCTTTTCCAATTTCTTTAGCCATAATAAACCAAATGAAAACCCACACTAGGATGTTTTACCCAACATTGAACTTGGAATACATGTCCCATGACCTTGGTTATTATTTATTTCCTTTAATAACTTTGTTAGCCTCTTTCATAAAGGCAATTATAAATCCAAAAATACATAAATTAAATAATGTAAAGTTAGGATAAATATATTTATTAAATGATAATATTTAATAAATATTAGAGATACTTAGAATCATAATTTTGTTAGTAAAAATAGGACTCTAGAATAGAGTCATTTTCTAGGCTCTAAAATAGGAATAAAGTTAGTAGAATGGTTAGAAGGTCATTTATTGTAAATGGACACTTGTTAGTTTTCCAAGTGATCCATAACTAAATTAAGTTAGAACATAGAGCTTATAAATAGGTTAGTTTCCTAATTTCATTGTTATGTGAGAGTGAGAGTTTACGTTTGTAAACTCCTGCAATTTGTTATGTAATCTTTTTCCATGATCAATAAAGTTATGTGTCTGAGGACACTTTTGAATCTACATGTGGTATCGGAGCAAAGATCCATGTCTGGCGATAAATGAAGATTGCTAGGAGGGCGATAAATGAGATTTTTAGTCCGACATTGGTAATATTGGTTGTGGTTGATATTGTGAGTCTACAACTTTCTATATCTGTATATATATGTTGTGCATGTGAGCATGTGATATTCGTGGCGCAGTATGCTGCGTTTTCCTTGATTTTTGTTGGGTTTTTTTTCCATCTATTGTTGTTATTGTTATTGCTGCCAACGTTGTTGCAGAGAGAAGAGAAGAAAAAATTGGCATTGTCCATGTCCCAGAAATTGACCCTCGGTTATGCTGCTCTGGTTGGAGTGGGAGGACTTATCGGCTATTCAAAAAGTGGAAGCAAAAAATCACTTGTATCAAGAGGTTTGTCAGCGCTAGTGCTCTACTATTTTCATACTCAACTTTCAGGAAGGCCAACATTTGCATCAGCAGTTGGACTTGGTGTTTCAGCTTTGCTTTTGATAGTAATGGGGTCTCGTTTCAAGAAATCTGGAAAGATTTTCCCTGCCGGTGTTATATCCCTTGTCTCTTTGATCATGACTGGTGGTTATCTTCATGGCATATTGTGCAGTTCTCATGCATAGAATAATTATGAAAGTATATGAGGTTGAAATCCATTTTCTTCGATGTGTTTATAAGTCATATTGTAATTTAGTTCTTCTAGATTTGGATCTCAGCAATTTCTTAGTGATTATATTTATCGGGAAAAATGCTACTAAATGGATTGATTCCACATGCATGGGACTGTGAATGATATGTTTTGTGATGTAGAGCCAAATAATTGCAGTGTTAAAGATTTTGGCGGCTATGGAAAGTAAGGGCTGAGAGGAAAAATTCGGATCATGGGAAATTGAGGCTCCTGATCACTAATAATCATAAGCAGCAATCATGGAAGGTTGGCTCGTCGTGAAAGATCAATGTTAAGGGCGATTACTTGCAGAAATGGAGTTAAGAAATCCCACAAACAGTCATAGTAACATTTCTCATCTCTTCCCACGTTATAAATTCCTGTAGAATGATTCATATATAGCATTGAATACGGATGTTAAAGGATAGCGTGAATGGACTGTGGAGTTGCCACTAGCATTGAAGTAAGCCACTGCTCTTTCATTCGTATGGAAAAATGGACAACAAATTAATGGAATTGAGGGAGCATCGAAGTCAAATGCAGAAGTGTTGTCAAGCTACAGTTGGATCGTGAAGCATCAAACGCAAAAGCGTTGTCAAGCTATAGGTGGATCGTGAGGTGCGTGCATAAATTGAAAGGTAAATTTTTTTTAAACAGTACAAATCAAAATTTAATTTGTGTTGACTAGTAGAAAAGTGGCGCAGAGAGGCCATGACATCGGTGTAGTGAACGTGAATAAGATCACCAGAGGACGAAACATCGTTAGCAACCATGTATAAATTTTTCTGTAGTGCCTTTACATCAGCCTAAAATCCTGATGAGGCCATCACACACTTATCCACTAGATTGAAAATTTTGAAGTAATTGCGAGTGAGAATGTTGTAGCCAGTGGACATTCTGGTATCTGCTGCAATCACGAAGTAATTGGCACCAGCTATTGTAATACATGTTCCTCCGTTGTTGTCATCGGACTCCATGTCAACTGATGTTGTTTGATTCCTTCCATAGCAGTCATTGCTGATGCAGAACAGAGCTAGCACATATGCAGAGATTGGAGCGCCGACAGAGGGATGCAGACGAAACTGAAATGAGGAAATGGATGAATAGCGCTGAACCAACTAGAAATATGATGAGAAAGCTTTCTCCATTGGCCTGCAAATGAAAAGGTATTTATAAAAGAGGTTTGAAGATTACTTTTTTCTTTTAAATATTTGGTTTTAATTCTTTTATGTTTACATGGGCAAAACCCAGATTGACAACAGAGTGAAGTTATAGAAACAAAAACAAACAAACCATGCAAAGCTCAAATAACTTCCAGTGGCTCGTCTTTCATGGTGCCTGGTTTAGTTTACCTATATATAAGGTTGAACACTTATGATGCAGACTATGATACACTATTGAATTGACTTCAAATGGCCTCTTATTTGATGACCAGCGCTCAGAAAGCATAGCTTTATAATACTCAGATTTATTTCTATTTTTATTTTTCAAAATTTTAAAGTGGAGGTAAAGAGGATTTCTTTTGTAAACTGATCCATCTGAGAAGGAGTGATAAGTGAGTGGAGTATTAAATTTACCATTGTATATATAAAATAATATATTTTTATGGGTTTAAGTAAAAACATAAATTTTGGGAGTGCTTAATGTCCATGTTATGGGGGACAAGTAGTTTTACTTTTTCAATTATGTGGGTCAAGTGGGAGGTATAAGGAGGATTATTAAGTTATATATAATATATATATATATATATATATATATATATATATATATATATATTTGTAATAGGAAAAGGGTTTTTTTTTTTTAATATGAAATGGGAGATAAAAAACGACTCTCTTTGTAATTGAAGAAGATAAGTGTGCTTTGGAGAAAAAAGGTGTGAGTGATCATTGCACACGTTTTTTGAAGACACTTGTTTCCAAAATTTGCAAGCGTCTGATTCTCATTGTTTGAGAAAGCTTCAGTGGCAATGTTGTAAAAGATGAAAGGTCAATGACCTCAATACTCGATAAAGACATATTATTTTTGGTGTTCAAGTGTCCTAGATCCACCCGAAATTGAATAAGGGGATCTTAGGTACACCATGTGTGTTTGTGATGGCGCATGTTTTTATGGCTTCATGTTGTTGTTTTTGATTTGTGTCTAGTTGTGACACATCAATAATTTCATTTAATATTGCATACATAAAGTTCAATATCAGCAAGCACAACACATGTAATGAAATAGCTGCAAGATCAACACACACATTTGCGCCACTACAACATATAATCAAATATTGTCTACATCAACATTATACATCAACAATCAAATTCACTTAGTTAAGTTCATGCATTTCAAAGAAAAGTCTACATCAGCGTTCTTGCAAAACCATTTAAGAACTTGTAATCAAATTCATTGTTTTAAGTGAATCATTAAAAATTCATTGTTAATGAATTTTTAAGAGGACAAGGGAATTCATTGTTTTAAGTGAATCATTAAAATCATTGTAAGCTTTCTTGGGTGCACTGTTGACAGTGTTCGACACCCTTCCTTTACGCAAAATCAAGTGAGTGCATGAATTTTTAAATCAAACAAGCAACAAGTTTACATCTTCTGCAAGTGAGTGTGATTATTCATTCAAGCAATTTGCATCAAGTCAGTACAAAGATCAAAACTTCAAGCGAGCCAGAGTGAAGTTCATTGCAGCAATCATCAAAGCAACCAAAAAAGTTAAAACAATCAAGCAAGTTGAGATCGACATCAAGCGAGCGTGGCTATTCATTCAAGTGAGAGTGAAGTCATCAAGTAAGTCAAGTGAGTGCTTAAACAAACGCGATCATCATCAAGCGAGCGTGAATTCCAGAGTTTAAGTGAGAAAGTTCTACAATTCTAGCAAGTGTTCCAAGAAAGTGCAAATCAAGCGAGTGTGCCATTCAAGCCACATTCAAGCGAGCCTATCATTCAAGTGAAACAGTTAAAAGTACGACATCTACAACAAGACAGCCTATCTCAAGTGAGCAAGTTAAAATGACGCAACATATTTAGTTGTTAAACATTCTTCACAGTTTGATCATCTCAAGTGATGAAGACATGGTGCAAGTCAACAAAGAAACTCTTACTAATCTTTCATGGCTTCTACGACAAACACATGAAACCATTGAGTTTCTTCAACTAGAGTCGCAACTTCAAAGGATTTATTTGCAAGAAAAGAGTGATACTTTCAAGTCTTTGAACCATCCAGATGATAAGTCATTCATCCAAACAACTTCAAGTGTCGAAGTTGTTCCAGTTCAAATTTCTTCCAAGCCCATCATCAATTTCTAGGAAGAAATTCACAATAACAAGAATCGACGAGACTTAGGATATGTCACTGATGACACCAACCTGCATATCCTAGATTATTCCAAGCCAATTAACTTCATCAGTGTAGGAAGATCAGTGTTTTGATCTCCATCCTTGTCGCCATTGTGGCAAACCCAATCATTCCTCAGAAAAATGTCACAATCAACAAAAATCATCCAGATTGAAGATACATTATGAATGGATCGACCCTTGGAAATGGTCATCCACAGTGAAAAGATTGTCTCAGTTCTACAATCACATACAATCACACATAGTGTAGCCAACAGTGAAAAGATCATGGTACTCTCATGCAGTTGAACGGGGGAGTACACCAGTGTAAAACTCCTACACCTGAAGGGGGGGAGTTCAGGAATACTTTCCAAGCGACGTGTCTCTCCTTTCAGCTGACAAAGGGGGGAAAATGTCAATGAAATTGACAGTGGTTGTTAGACTGAAAGTCTCGACAAAACCAGCAAAAGCAGCCAGTGGGAATCTTAAATAGCTAGTGGGCATCAACAAATTTTCCAGTGGGAATCGTCAAATTTACCAGTGGGCAGTCGACAACAAAGAAGCAGTGAACAGTTTTCAGCACAGTAAAAGCAACAGTGAGTTGTTTTTGACATCATCAGCCAGTGGGCTTTGCACAAATTTTGTCAGTGGACAAAGGATGTTGATTTCATGCAAAGGACAGATGGATCCTTTTGCAACTTGGCACATGATGGAGTTGTCAAGCAACATTTAGAGATGAATCAGACATACATATGACTCATGGTCTCTTGAGATTGAATATTTTTTCAGCATCAACTTGAGAACTTGGAAGATGGTTCCTCATTCTTATCTTGGATTTATCCTTGAAGGGGGGAATGTTAGTCTCTTTTATAAAGGAAATTATAAATCCAAAGATACATAAATTAAATAATGTAAAGTTAGGATAAATATATTTATTAAATTAGAATATTTAATAAATATTAGAGATGCTTAGAATTATAATTTTGTTAGTAAAAATAGGACTCTAGAATAGAGTCATTTTCTAGGCTCTAAAATAGGAATAAAGTTAGTAGAATGGTTAGAAGGTAATTTATTTTAAATGGACACTTGTTAGTTTTCCAAGTGATCCATAACTAAATTAAGTTAGAACATAGAGCTTATAAATAGGTTAGTTTCATAATTTCATTGTTATGTGAGAGTGAGAGTTTACGTTTGTAAACTCCTGCAATTTGTTATGTAATCTTTCTCCATGATCAATAAAGTTATGTGTCTGAGGACACTTCTGAATCTACAAAATTTATTTACAAAACCCTCCCCCTTGGGGGAACACTGTGCTCAGTGTTCAATGATACATACAACAAATAAGAAAACTGAAAATAAAAACATACTTCCCATGGAGCTTTATAAATTATCTCATTGCAGTATTTACAATGATCAACTTGCTAAGAAGGAAACCAAAATGAAAACCATAATGAAATGACACCCATACCACTTATTGGAGCTTTATAAAAATCCTCATTGTAGTATTTACATACATATACATATATGTAGGCGTGACCAAACACAATGCCAAACATATACCAAAAATGTTTTTCCTAAATCGGTAACCAAGGAAGGATGAATAGCCCGCATATGATCCTCCATCTCCCATATAGCTTCATCGGGTCCAAAGTGCTTCCACTACACTTTAACCTGCTCGATTACTCAGTTCTGAAGAATGAGCATCTTTCTCCGTAAAATACACTGAGCTTCTAGCTGGAGTTCTCCTTTTGGCTCCACCTCCAATACAAACTAGTCAACCACATGATCAAAATATTTAACATACTTCTTAAGAAATGACACATGGAAAACATCATAGAATTTCATTTTTGGAGGCAGTGCAAGTTGATAGGCTACTAGTCCAATCCTTTCAAGAATATCGAAAGTTCAATAATACCGAGGTGCTAGCTTCACACATGACCCAATCCTTATGGAGCTCTTCTTGGGTTTGATGCGCAAATACACATGTTGCCCAACCTGGAGCTCCTTAAAACAACGTAAACATTGAAATAGGAACTCTAGCCAAAAAACCCCAAAAAACATGAAAAACAACCCAAAAATGAAAAGCGTGTATTCCATAATGAGGTTTAATTTTTTTCAGTGTTAATTTGCAACATTTTTAAAATATGGCAGTAAAACCAATTTTCACGTGCCAAATAAATGGAAAAAACACAGAATGGTTGGTGCTAGACTACCATTTTTATTTTCTGGGTACAATGTCAACATATTTTTAGGAATGACGTTAAATATAAAATAATGAGATTTTAAATACATTAAATTCCAATAGTTTTTATACATGCCATTTAACATATAATATCATGACACTAACAATCCCTAAAATTATAATTGTTTTCAACCATAATGTTAAAGATAAAATATATTTCACAATTTTTCACCCATAGAATTAAAAAATATTAACTTTTCAAAAAATTTCAAACATGATATTATGAACAAATTATATGAATAAAATAACCCAATGAAACATAAATTATTTCTCCAATTTATTGTTGCATTGTCAATATTTTAGAAAAATGAATTCATCATAATTAAAACATATATTCCAAAGAACATAAAAATTACTCATAACTTCATGTCAAATCATAGGGAAGTTAAAATATCATTTTCATTGCTCAATGAAAAAATCATTTATATCAATTGTCTTACAGAATTATTCAAAATCACTGATATTTTCTTTCACACCATCAGAATTCACATCTTCAGATGAATGAATTGATGCAGATGAGAATGTTCCATATTCCTCTCTTTCATCAACTAGTACCCCATCTGATTTAAAATGGATGCCCACCACTTGAGGTTTCAAAATTCTTATACATCTATGACTGGGTTCAGGACACTGCCATCTCAACACCGTTTCTTGTGGTAGCAACCTATTAAGAATCTCTATCTTCCTGGGGCACAGAGTTCCTCTCTTTATTAAATTGAAGTCATAAACAAGTATGTCAACTTCCTCCAATTTTAAGAGGTCTGTGCAGAGACAATTTATATTTGTACAATTTCTTTTTCTCTTTCCGTAATTTTTTTTATCAACTATCATATCTGGCTTGTACACACCATTGTATGTGTGTGTGTTTGTGCCATGCCAATTTACTTCAACACCTGTAACATCCTCATTTTTTGTAATCACCTTTATAACCTTGGCAACCCATAATGGACAACCATGTGGATATTCATGTGTTAAGACTGTGATCATGCAACCCTCCTTAATATCATGTATTGAAGCTCTATAAAGGTCTTCCATGGCTTCACGTTGTGCATGAGATATTCTGGAACCAATATACATTTCTCTTTCCTCCACCCGTGTAGAATTAATAATACCATGTGATTGTTGTTTTTCAAGAATGTTTGTTTCCTCCTATTCATTTAACACATTTTGTGGCCAAATAAATGGAGTCTTCAAAATCATATCTTCATTTTCTGATATTGAAAGGACATCACTTTGATCATTGGAAAAGGACTCCCACCAAACTGAATCAGGAACATCAAATTACTCATATGTATATCTAATGGTTTTTTTAATTTCGTCCAGCAATTCAAAATAATCTATATCTCTCTTTTGCCTTCCTGCATTATGAACTTCACCAGCTAATTGTAATAACAATATATTTGACGCAAATATTTGATGACCTGGAATGAACTTCAAAAATTCCAAACTTGATGATGGCAACCATTCTGCAATTGTTGAATACTTCTTTCCCCATATAATTTTTTTCCCATCAATTTGTTTGATACGAAATTGATGTTGGAAGCCATTGTCATTAATTTGTTCAATGCATTTCTCCTCACCATGCGATCCAAGAATAAACCTTCACATGTCAACAATTTCTTCTAACAAATGAAAAATAGGCTCTGGTATATATGATTTCTTAATACATTCAATTAATGATGTCAAGCTCCAAACATTCTTCCTCCTCAATGTTATTGAAAAAAGACTGAACATCTGATCAATATGGTCATGAGTGTCTCCAACAAGAAGGAAACCAACCTTTACTAGATGAAAAATTATTAATTCAACAAGCATGTTTAAGTATCCAAAAACAATCTGATTTTTGTTTTCACGGCAAGTGTTGCCTAATTGTAGATACAAAATTTTAGGAATATTACCACCCCAATGAGAAAGCACATCATAACTTATGGTTATTGTTAGATTTCCATCATTATGAATATTTGGAGTTGTGAAGTAAACACTTGGCGACATTTTCCCATTGAAGGCCATACAACCAACCACGTGAAATTGGATAAAATTTTCCTCCTGCAATTTTTTTTGGTGTGCAAGCAAAATGTGGTAGAAGTGTTTTCTTCTGGTCCATACCATCACTACAAGAAAAAAGCACATTGGTGAGGGTCATGCTTGTGATGGACCTTTAAGGTCCGTCACCAATGTCACATATGGTGATGGTCATTAAAAAACCGTCACTGTAAGTGTATATAGTGATGGTCCTTTATGGTCCGTCACCAAAGACATTTTCAATGACACTTTTGGTGAGGGTCGTTAAAGGCCCATCACTAATTCTCTCTTTGGTGACACTTCTAGTGATGAACTTTTAATGATCCTCACCAATGCTCTTTTTGTTACTTTTGGTGACGGTCAAAAAATGTTTGTCATCATTGATCACTAAAAACTGTCACTGTAAGTGTATATAGTGATGGTACTTTATGGTCCGTCACCAAAGACATTTCACTTTGGTGAGGGTCATTAAAGGCCCATCACTAATTCTCTCTTTGGTGACACTTCTAGTGACAAAATTTTAATGACCCTCACCAATGCTCTTTTTGATACTTTTGGTGACGATCAAAAAATGTCCATCATCATTGATCATTCCAATGAGTTTTTGATGATGCTATGTGCCTGTTAATATATTTTTTGTCAAAAGATAACGATTTAATACCATTATTGTGGAGAACTTTTTATAATATGTCCAAGGCCATAGTGGTTAGGGTCAGTCAATTTTTTAAGAAGTAATAAGTGTGTATCATTTCCCTTAAGTAATGACTAGTCGAATATAGATTTCCTATGAGTCAACAAATGATTCATATCTATTAAGTTAATTATCTAGCAAATTCCATTTAGATAAAGTTCCACTATTATGTGTAGGAAATATATTATTTAATACATAATCGAGCTCTGACAATTCTATTAATGAGAAAGACCTAACAATCCTCAACAATCTGGGCACACCTTAAATTAATTCTTTGGCACACACTAACATTTCTTAGCACCCCACATGTCTTGGAGCATCTTTGTACCTAGAACATCTTGTGATGACACTGACACCCAAGCACATGGTGGCATGCGCTAGCACAACATGGAACTCTCCTAGCATGTGTTGGCATGCTGCATATAGTCCCTAGCATGCCCTGGAACACCTTGGTTGAATGCATTGATATACAATAGCACTTGGCACACAATGCCACTCGGCATGTATTGGGACCTATTATTAGTGTGCCTAGCATGCCCCTTTTAAAAAAGATAAAGTCTTAACTTATTAACCCTCTTACTGGTTCTTCCTTTTGTTGCCTTGACACATATTGACATACCCTGGCACCCTGCGCCACATCCTTAGCACCCAGCATGTATTGGCATATCTTGACACTATTAATTGGCACATGATATAATTAGCACACCCTAGAACTCCCAAGCACACTTTGGGAATTCTTAACATGCCTTGATATAACCTAGCATGCCTTACCAATGCTTAGCATACCTTGTCACTCCCTCCTTGGCATGACAACTAACACTGACCATTAACACTAGTCTCTGGCAGTACATGTTCCTCATATTCATTAACTTCCATGAATTTTTACCTAGTGCTCCCTCAATTTTTTTTCCTAGTACTCCTTAACACTCATCAACATGCATTATCACTCTCTAGCACACCTTAGCACTCTTCAACATTCCCTTCCACTTCATCACATGCATAACACTAATCCCTGACACATATTGGCACTTGGCACGTGTTGGCGCTTGGAAAGTCTTAGCATGTATGGAATACGTTGAGATGCCTTGGTATGATTTAGCATGGTTTAATATTAAATTTATTTGTGAATATCAATTGTTGGAAAGTAGATGAGAAGCAACAAAGGAATACTTGGCACTTAGAATGCACTAAGACTTTGCACTTGGCACCTATTGCCGCCTAGTGTTGGTGTGCCTAGCATGCCCCTCTTGGAAAAGGTAAATTGATGACTTATTAACCCTCTTATGTGTTCATTTCCTTGTAGTTTAACTTTTTTCTCCTTTTTGTTGTCTTGACAGTCCCTGACACGCATTGACACACCCTTGCACATCTTGGCATGCCTTATCACTTGGCACATCTTAGCATGTTTGACATGTATTCCCACTATCTGGTACATCAAGGGGGTGAAGAGAGATGTAGTCCTAAAGTAGTTCGAGTACGAGGGCTAAGTAAGGGTTGATGAAGGGAGGTCATGATCATCCTCCAAGAGCAAGATCATCATGTGAGGGTTCATAATAATGTTGCATACCTTAATGGCCGGTTTGCGCTAGGAAGTAGGATGGCATATTGTTGGTTCTCTTCTGGCAGATCAAGCTTAAGAGAGGTTTCTCATGAGAATCTGGGCATGTGATTTCAATGGTGTCTTTGTGTGAAGGCCATATCAAATTCTGAAATGTTGAAATTTGCAACAAGAAACAGTGAGATTGGAAGCCAGAAAGGACAAAAAAAAATGCACCCACACTGCTGAGGAATTTTGCTGCACCAGGAGTGAGGAATGTGGGGCGTCTAATTTATTTTTCCCTTAAATAAACTGGACAATAAATTGTAATTTCATCTCATAACAACTTGTGTCAGTTAATTAAGTCATGATGACCGAGTTAGCTCAAGAAATTCGAGTTGAGGGTCTAATATGAGGCATCTAGAGGGATTCTAATATTTTTGGTGTCTAGTTGAAGTTGATGCATTAGTGGGGTGCAAGTGTAATTAACTCAATTAAATGAGTTAAAATCAGTTTAACTAGTTCTAACTGAGTGATGAGCTAGTGAGAGGTCCAGTGAATTAAATTAGATTTAATTCACAATGAGTGATCAATCAGATAACTGATAATTTGCAATTAATAGTTGCATGCATGTTAGTTTTGAGGAATACCCAGTTGAGACAAAGGTTAAAGGGAACATAACTATCAGTTGTATTCAGAGAAAATTTCCCATCTGCAATTATAAAGTCATTGGGATGCCATGATGGATTGCGCAATCAAGGAAGACTGATTTTCCTAATTAATAAGGAGTTAATTCCCTAGGAATTGCATGAGCAAGGCAGGTTGAAGTAAGGATGAGAATTGGCTAAGCACTAGACCTAGATCAATGGGAGACAATATTTGACAGAGTGTTGGAGAATCTCATGAGAGATTAAGCATTGTATTGTTTCATGATTCCTTGACTTAATACACAATAGATATAGAGGGGTTTTGATTACTTGCTTTCCCCAAACACATCATGTTGTTGTGCAATTGATAATTTATTTCTATTACTTATATGTGATTGTGCAATCGTGTTTTGTTTCTGTAAATTGTAGGAAGGATTAAGTATCTTGTTTTAGTAGATTACAAGATCAGATTGAATCTCGTTGGTTAGATTTTCTACATGGTATCAGAGCAGGATTTTTTTGGGCGGCGAGTTTGTAGAGAATATTTGAATATTTTGGTGTAAAATTTTTGAAAACAAATAGAATATTTGTATTCCTTGTGAAAATCTACCCAAATGGAAAAAAATCGGAGCTCGGATGAGGGAGATATCATTGATTTAAAATCAACTCTTTTTTAGAAACTTTTTGTAACTTCGGGACAATTACACTGTGCGTGAGTCAAGAACCTATATGCACTTGAGGTACCGGATGCATGCAAATATTTGAGGAGAAAGGTAGAAGTTAGAGACTTGGTGGTTTAGAGGGAGCATAAATTACCTCTCAACATGCATCCTCATGAGAAGCAGTCTCAGAAGGTTGTGGAGTAGCTGCCACAATTGGAGAAGCAGAGAGGAGACCGAGTGGAAGCGTCCACTCAAGCAGAGACCTCCATGAGGGGGAAATTTCGAGCCATATGGGAAGAGGGAGCAGCCATACCTCGAGGTGTAAGGTGGGGTTATGTGTAGACATAATCCCAAGATAAGAAATTTGGGCAAGGTCCATTGAGATGGCGTGTCTCATGGATCGAACCTGGCTACGAGGAGCCCACAGTACAACAGTAGTAGGAACGATCAGTTAGATTGATGTAGTCAGATGTCAACAAGACAGAAATTAGAGTGACAAATGTCAAATACTGGAGCACAAATCAGAGTTAGCAACAGTTCAAAGGGCACGGATGTAGATGTTAGCAACAGCGCAAAGAATCCAGTACTAGACAAGTACAGTAGCTAGCAGCAGTCAAAAGACTTTGTTGACAGATGCATTATATTGTTTCAGTTGTTCGGAGGCTATTCAGTCTCAGGATTTGCAGGTGCAAACAACACTAGAGAAGTGTAGCATGCAGAACATTCCAAAGGCATCAGATTGGGATTGATTGAATTCCTTTCTTGTTGAGAGGGAGTGTTGAAATTTGCAACAAGAAACAGTGAAATTGGCAACTAGAAAGGACAAAAAAAAATGCACCCACACTGGTGAGGAATTTTGATGTACTAGGAGTGAGGAATGTGAGGCGTCTAATTTATTTTTCCCTTAAATAAATTGTAATTTCGTCTCATAAAAACTTGTGTCAATTAACTAAGTCATGATGATTGAGTTAGCTCAAGAAATTTGATTTAAGGTGATCGAGGTGGATATTGGTGGCCACCCGCCTATTCCACTTGGGCCCTTGCCATTGTCTCTTTCAGTTTTTCAGTTTCCTTAATTATAGCACAATTTACTATTTTTGTTATTTTTTCGGATTCTGAACTTTCGGAGTCGTTTTGAGGCCCCAAACAATGTTTTTTGGGCATGAAAGGTTTGGCGATTTCATAGAAATAGTATGTATTGGCAATTCTAGTCCTCGGAGAGATCTTTCTAACGAGGTATCATGTGCTTCAAATGAAGATCATATGACCAAGTTACGACCCCGGGAAGTTGGCTGCCCAACTAACCCCAACGGGGCCCATAAACTCTTGGTGTTACATCTCCTTAGGTTAGGTTTTTGGTTGTTTAGGGTTTTATCTTTTTTTAAATAACAAAAAGACCCTTGATCCTTATTATAACACAGTTCAGAGGAACATAACTATCAGTTGTATTTATAGAAAATTTCCCATGTGCAATAATAAAGTCATTGGGATGCCATGATGGATTGAGCAATCAAGGAAGGTTGATTTTCCTAATTAATATGGATATACTTCCATTGGAATTGCGTGAGCAAGGCATGTTGAAGGAAGGCTGAGAATTGGCTAAGTACTAGACCGATTTTTCCTAGACCAGCAGGAGACAATTGGCAGAGTGCTGGAGAATCTCAAGAGAGATTAAGCATTGTATTGTTTCATGATTCCTTGACTTAATTAAAAATAGAGATAGAGGGTTTTGAGCAGTTGCTTCCCCAGATACATCTTGTGTTGTGCGATTGATAGCTTGTTTCTTTTACTTATATGTGATTCTGCGATTGTGTTTTGTTTCCACAAATTGTAGGAAGGATTTGGTATCTTGTTTTAGTACATGATTAAAAGATTAGATTGAATCTCGTTGGTTAGATTTTCTACATGAAATAGAAGAGAGGGTTGATACCATCTTGCCTTGTGGTGGTTAGTAGGCCGCAAGGTCTGTGATAAAGACCAACATAGATGGAGGAGGGCTTGCACTATAATTTAGAGCCATAAAAGAAGTCGACGCAGGCGTAATATTGACTGAGTTAACCCTAGTTTAGGTTAACCCTAGTTTGAGGGTCGAAATTCAGATCTGAAGTTCATGTCAAGATTCAGTCAAAGAAATGCCCAGAATCTATGGATCCATATGAGCTAGGTTGAGTCCCTTATGGAGGCAAGAGTCGTGTTTTTTCTATGTGTGGATAGGGTTTGTTCTACAAAAATTAGAAGTACATAAGTATAATGCCCTAGTTAGGACAGTTTCCTAGCATGTTTAGTTCATAAGGTATGACCTTAAGACTATGAAAAATTTGCGTAGAAGAAGATGGGTTGTGACCCTTAGAGCGAGGTTTATTTCTACAATAAAGACCGCAGAACTGGAAGATGGTTTGCAGATTCAGTATGTGTGGAGACAACAGATCCAAAGGAGGGTGGAATTTGAGCAGAAGATTGAGCATGCAGAAGAAATGTGCCATATGAAGAATGGATTGACATGCAGAGGAGTTGATTTTGGTGGAGTTTCCATAGAGTTTTAGATAAAGATCTGAAGAAACCTATAAAAAATTAGTAAATGGACTGTTAGTGGCTGATTTTTTACCCTAGTTTAGTCATCTAGATATTGTTAGAAGTATGATATGAGGAGTAGTTCATATTTGTTCATAGATTGGACAAAAAAGATCAAATTGTCGATACACAAGAACAATGATCTTGAGAGGACTCAAACCATTGTTAGGCGGCAGATTTTAAGAGCCCTAGATGACGAGAATATTGTGGGCCCTAGATCAGTAAAAAGAATTGACTGTGGTTGGCCAGATTGATGGTAGGCCAAGTGTAGTTGGAGGGTTGTTAGGTTACTGTCAAAGAAGAGCCGTGACTCTTGTTCTGGTGAAGGACAAGAAATTTGGTAGAAGAGCAGGTGTATAGGGCCTAAGGATGTGCAAAATTTGAAGGATTAAAGTAACAGTCAAGTGGGTGAACCAACTAGCCCTAGTTCACTATATTGTAAAGGATTGATTTAGTGAGAAGAAGGGCAGCCTCCATAGCCCTGGACTTCTCATCTTTGACCTGTAGTATGGAAAAAGTGGGCATACCAAAGAGTTGTTCACAAATGGAATTGTGAACAACTTGTTACCACTCTAACTAGTAGTGGATCTAAAAGGGGTTCCTAAGAGGGCAGCCGCTAGGATAAGGGAAACGATGGAGGCTTAGCCCATTATCACCATAGCGAAGGATCCTTGCTCTTCACGGAATTTCACCGATGGGTGGAGTCCCGGTAGTTTAGGAAGTCACTTGTAGAGTATAGGTCAATGAATAGGTGGGAAGTGACCCTCGAAACCCTTTCCCTAAGATAAAATAAAGAGTGGGACTCGCTTTCCTTTTAAGCAAGGGAATTTATCTTCTAGGGAGAGAGGAGGGGGATTGAAGGGTTGAGGGAGAAGAATAAGACTTATGAAGGAAGTTCTCAATCCCTAAAATCCTTTGGGAACTTGGATTCCCAAATGGTCCTTAATGAAAGGCCTTTGACACCAAATGGGACCACACGGGACCAAGTGGACCCAGCCCAGGTTCGGGGATGGAATTTAGCAACCAATGATGTTCCTATCCTGGACAAGGTGAATATGGGAAAGGATCAGACAAGTGTTTTTACTTTGATAGGTCAAATTGATCCTAGTAGGTTCTATCCTTGGGAACACCTAGGCAAAACTTGATCCTAGAGCTAGGGCTTGAGGTATCCAAAGATTCCACCGTCGGAATTGGCCCAAGTTCTGAGGAGAGTGAGGGCACCCATCAACACATCTGCCTCTAGGAGATAGAAGTTTTCCTCTAGCTAGATTCCTGGGAAATTGTTGCCCTAGGTGACCTAATGGGGCTAGACCTAGGGAATGTGAAAATTTCTTAATCTAAGAAACCCTATTGCAGTATCTTGATTTACTTCTCCTAATTGAATTAAGTTACAAGTTAATTTCTGAAATATTCAATAAATTAGCAAAGTAAATAGTAAATACAACTAGCAACCTACACATACAGATCAAATACTAAATAGCATGCTCATAGAAAAAGTGACACGGATTTTTTGGACAACTATCCCCGGAAAAAAACCCAATGTGGGAAAAATGGTGTAGCTAGCTCTAGAGGGTTTTCATTATTATGCAGAATCTAAGTACAACAATCTTGGGCACCAAAACTGGTTCACCCAACAGAGAAATAAAAATGACAGTGATACGCTGCTCTGAATACCTCTACGTCATCCTAATTGCCTGCGTCAAACTCTGCGCTGCTCAGTAAGGGCATGTGTCACACTTGAAGGGCTTACACTTCCCCTGCGCTGCCCTGACTGGGCCTGCGTCAACCTTGCGTGGCTCCTGCTGCCTCTATGCTGCCCCTGCTGGGCTTTGGCTGGACTGTGTGGCTCCTGCTGCCCCTATTGCTCTGGCTGGCTAGAATGCTTAAGAAGAAAAAGCATAGGTAAGAAAGAAGGCACTGGCCAAAGGTAACACATAACAGCCAGAAAAATTGAAGAAATGAAATGAAAATAGATCAATGTCCACAAATAATTGAAATAGCTCAATGGGACTAGAGAGTAAAAGCTTTGACAACAACAATAAGTGCTTATAGAATCATCTAAGAGAACAGAGGAGACTAGTTCATGAGGTTAAAATGTTGTATAATTGTTGGCACAGGAAAACTGTAGAATTGTTAGAGTAAATCTCTGTAGGTACCATTAGTTGGTGATCATCGATAATCATTTCATTTCATCAAATACCCTGATGAATGGGCCTTACAAGTTATTTGCATAGACAAACCCCACAGAAGCTGTGTGATGGAAAAATATTCACACTATATTGAAGAAAACACCTACCAAATAAGGATGACATTTCAAATGGGGCAAGAAAGAATAGAGAGATAGACATCGAAAAAGTTAAAATGCTAGGGCAACAGGAACACAACTAGGTAGCATGTAGAAAGCACAACAAAGAAAATTATAAAAATAGAAAACCCTACAAATTAGCACCCATCCAAACATCACCACAATTTTTTATTTAACTCTAAATCTCCAAATTCATCAAATTATATCTTGTATTCAAACCTGATCCTCTTTGTTAGCCATTCTGAAGATAAGGCTGAGAACTTACTACATAACCATCACCTACATGTAGTGATCTTATTTTGTGACCAGACAACCTAATTTCGTGAAGACACAGAAGGTAAACACTCTCTGCCAATATTTTCCATATAGCCCAGGTTAAGCAACCGCTTATACATCACCAATTTTTTCTCTTCAGATTTGTAACTTAGAAGAGATTTGTCTGACCACCTTCGAGTTGCTCCCAGAGTCACCTAGGCAAGCCCTCTCAACATCATCCTCTTTCTGTAGTACCTAATTAGTAATTTAGTTAACCATAACAGTTTCTTGATCATGCAGGTATTTCAAATATATTTCCAATAAGCATAAAATTTTCATGTTAAACAATCAGGTCAAAAGACTAGACTATGATGCAAAAAATACAAAGAAACCTCACCAACACTCAAAGGAAAAACAAATTGAAACCTCTACAAAGTATAAATAGATATATGATAAACTTCATTCCACCACAAAAATGTGCTTAACTAAAGAAAATTCTAATTACTATGCTTTCAAGACAAAGCTTTCAAGGGCAGTGATGTTATAAACATACCCCTACACCTCATGAACGATCAATGTGTATAAATAGACCATCATACGGCTCATTTTAAACATCATTATTATCATTTTATAAATCATTTTTATTAAATCAACAATAAGCAAGCAACAATTGCATTCAGTTCCACTGAAGCAAAGTATATGGCAGTTTCATATACTTATTATGAAGCTATCTAGATTTGCAACTTGATTGTAGAGTCAACCAATCAGTTGTTGAAGCCCAATACTGTCTCTTGTGAGAATCAAAGTTACATCAAGCTCTATGAAAATCCAATGTGTCATGACCATTTCAAACAAATTGATATTCAATACAATTTCCTAAGATTCCAAGTTCATTAGGGAGTTGGTAGTGTTGGACCACATTCTAACAAAGTTGCATATGGTTAATAGTTTGAAAAATCTCCTAACAAAGGGGAAGTTTGACAAGTTGAGGGAGAATCTTGGGTTATTGGGAAAAAAAAAATCTCAAGAGTGTTAGAATACCTAGTTGGTCTGAGTTGGTCTCACCTCAGCCTTGAGAAGTTGAGCAGCACTAGGATTGCAAAGCTAGATTGTGGTACACCAGTTAGAAAGATTCTAAAATACAGCTAGAAGCTTATAATGACACCTTCGAGGATAGACGAATTAGTTGTTGGGTCACACCCACCAAGTATGGCACACTAGTTGAGGATAACGAGTTCATGATATTTTATAGAAAGTTGCGAACTCCAAGTACAAGTAGATACACAATCCATTTGGGTCCACATAAGTTTCAGGTTGATGAAGAGTTATGGTTGGACTTGCATAAAGAGAAATTGACAAACTCCTAGAAGAAGCTCATACCATTTTTATACGAGCCTTACACCATCACCAAGGCTATGGGTGAGAATTCTTTCGAGGATAGTCATAGGATGATTTATATTACTTCAAATGTATATGTTAGGATGATTTATGCTTGATGGGGTGCATGTCTAGAAAGAGTTCCTTTAAGATAATGAAAAATATGATCACACGATTACTTACATAAGTAATTGTGATATCTACCCAAATGACACGAGGTAACTACATAAGAGATTTTAAAAGTGACATTTTTAAGGTTTTTTTTTATATCAAGGTACGTGGATCATTATGTTTTTTTTCCAAAGCATTTACATATGACTAAATTTTTTAAGTAGTACATCACTCTAATATTATTTCTCTTACATGCTCCTAGGTTATAATTGAAAGCATCATAGGTACTAAAATTCATGAAACTCTTGTTTTTTTGCTCTAAATAACTAAAACTCCCAAGTGTGCTACTCTTAATATTCAAACTTGCACTACTGTTAATACTACTTCCTCTAATTGTTATTTTTCCTCCACAAGTAAGCTGACTACGACGTGGACTTGAACCATTATTAACATGCTAGTGTAGTGTTACCTATTTGTATTTAAGAAGCATAAGGGGCGGGGTTGGTATAATGCTAGCTTTGCTATTGTTTAGTGCCATGCCCACTACTAGGTTCTCATCCTCTGTTGGCCTTAGGATATGGTTTCCCATTAGTTCATTTGATTCTTTCTCATTCACAATCTCATCCTACATTGCATCCAACCTGCTACTTTTTAATCACATATCTCTCGTAACCTCACTCCAGTGTGTTCATTAGACCTCATGATTGAGGTGCATTGACTACCACTCTTTATTGAGCTATATTTTATCATCAAACCTTTGTTTCACAACCATCCGTTCACCAACTCACCTTTCTCATTGAAATTCTCCAACTCTTTCATCCTCACTTCACTACTCTCTTCCTAGTTAATCTACTTTTGCAAATCCTTATTGCCTTTTTCATTTTCTCACATCAAGTTCAACCACCACTCATTAATTATCTCTACTTCCTCAAAACTTATTCAACTTACTTTTTGACTTTTATATCCTTCATAGCCATTTAGTCTTTTAAACTCTGATCTTTTTCAACCCCATTGTAATCCATTACTTTATTACTTAATGCATACCATAATCAACCACCATACCATAATCAAAAAGTTAGTAGTAGGAAACAACTTTTCCTAATATCAAAATTTTTCGAATATCAACTTTGGTTTTTCAAATATCAAAATTTTTAGTTTCCCTCGTCTATTTCCCTCATGTTGCAGGGTTTTTCCAACGAAGGAGGAAGGGCGCGCCCATGCTATCAAACTATGATTTGATACATTTGGTTGAACTCAGCAAATCGGAATCCTGGTGCCTCTAATCACAGTGATTTCTATCCTGAGACTACCACGGAAAGCTCCATTAGCTCCATTACATCGAGGGGTTCAAGTGGGCTAATCAGAAGAGGCGTGGATGGCCACGATGACGATCACTTCCTGCGAGATGAACTACCTGGTTTTTCGTTACCTCCATGAATCAGGTGAGAGTTTGTATTCAACCCATTTCAGTGAAACCGTTTTATTTTATATGAACATCGCATGTAAAATTGTTTTTCAATGAAATTGTTTGAAGCTTTCCATGTAAGTGCCAAAGCTTTCGAAATTTAGGGTAATGGCAGACTTAGTATGCTTCTTACTCTTCTCTATAAGATTCAAAGCCTTGCCACACTGGTGAAAGAGTTGTTTATATCATGTAACCGGAAATACTTTGTAGCTTAACGTGGAAGTGGAGGACTTGAGCCAATTCAAAGTGTAAATCATAGCAAAGACATAAATATATCTAAAACCCTAAGCGGAATTGAAGGTATTATATCGTGGTTATAATCCTAGAAGGAAAAATTTGCAGTTCCGCAACATTGATTGAAACCCCTGCGTGCTAAATATTTTGATTTAACCTTTTTTTTTAGGACGAAAAAAATGTTGTTATATATGACAGTTCATATTCGTTGATCAAATATCATTTTCCAGCACATTAGACATTCCATTCTAGCATATGCCAAATAGCAAGCAATATATGAACCACATGAAGAGGCAAACCAAATCCATCATAAGAACAGTACAAAGGCCATAAACACACATAAAAATTCCGCATACCAACCACAGAAAACCTAGCCAATACGTAACTGAATAGAACATCACTGAGCCCAGATACATACCGAGGGTCAGTGGGAACATAATATGATTGAAAATAGCATAAAGGAGAATATGGAGAAAGGCAAAAAATAGAAAAGGATCTGGTATGTACAATGAAGATATAGCCTATAAAAGCAGCATAAGAAAAAAGGATATCCCGCTTGCTTACAAATGTATTCTAGCTCGCTTGAGAAGATCAGGCTCGCTTGATGTAGATTATGGCAGAGGAAAAGATTGAGATTCCAACAGAGTGGAAGCCCGGTAATGCATGCTCTGAATAGCACCATATGTGGACTCCATCCCTCTTTTGGAGAGAAGGTCAGCACACATATTTTTCTCCATATGTATGTGTTGAATAGTGTAGGCTTGAAACTTTCCTAATAGATACTTGATCCACTGTATCCAACCAACGCTATTGCTACATTGCATTCCACATCTGCCGCTGATCCCATCAATGGTGTACTTTGAGTCTCCATATATGTGAATTGAAGGGAGATGTAGATGATAAGCAATCAGTATCCCACTCCATAACTCCATAATTTCCGCCTTATTGTTTCAGCCAACACCTCCATTCCAAAACATGTGATATCGGTCCTTGTTTTCAAGCTTTATCCAGGCCCCACAGCCACATAGGCCATCCTTATTTGCACCATCAAAATATAAATTCGGGAGCTCAATATGGTCAGGCTGGATTCTCTTAGAAATATCCTTAATAGCAGGTGGGATACAAAGACAATCATTAATCCATAAAGCAATATTCCCTGTAATCTTGGAGTGTTGTGGGGGAACCCCTTTGAAAATCCAACGATTCCAAGCATTCCAGATTTCCCAAAACACATAAAAGGGTAAAGATTTGTAAGAGAAACTCACAACAACCCAAGATTTGATAACTTGAATACATTCAAAAGGACGCCAAGAAGGGTCACCTATAAGCCCAGCAAAATGCTGCCAAATAGAAAGAGAGAAGGTACATGTGAAGAAAAGATGAGAAGCAGCCTCTTCATGTTGGAGACAAAATGGACATCTTCTAGGACCATAAAATCCCCATTTTCATAATACCTCCCAAGTTAGTACTCTATTTTTCCACAATAACCATGCAAATAATATTATCTTTGTAGGGATTTTAAGATTCCCTGCAATATAAAAAGGAGACAACGTAGGTTCGGGAGTCATTTTAGCAATTTGATTTTCATACGCATCCTTAACGAGTAATCCCGCACCCTTGAATTTTCCATTCCAAACCATAATGTCACCTTCCCCTTTGAAAGATAATCCCATCGCCTGTAGAAGAGCTTTATGGCATTCCCAACTATGTGCTTCACTGCCCTGTAACCCCAGCATCTCTGCAGATTTCCATATGGGAGCCCCGAGGTTCCAGCGGTATATAAGATCAACGAGAGAGAGAATGCCACTGTGATGAAGTCTGTGAAGTAGGTGTGAATCAAAGAGAATTTCATTTTCAAATGCGAGCATTTGGTCGACTCCAATTAGAATATTTTTGCCATTGCTGAACTCCCAAACCAGTCTTTGTCCCAAGATGTGCATCACTCTTTGGAAACTGTGCTAGATGGCTGAAACCTTTTGTATATACCTTACACATCCCAAGTATATAGATTGAATAGAATCACCCTCAAATTATTTGTGTGTAATTATTTTAGACCATACTCTGTTGCCCTTCAGAGCACGCCATAAAGATTTCACCAGCAGCGCATTTGAGAAAAGCCTGAGATTTAATAGACCCCAACTACCAGATCTTTTCGGGATAGAGATTGCCTCCAATTTACAGATATGGATTTTAGTGTGATCCGAGGAACCTCCCCACAGAAAATTTTCAATAATGGAATTAATTTTGTTAACAGTGATTGCTGGGAGAAAGTACAAGTTAGACCAATAGACAACATATTGAGATAAGACAACTTGTATGAAGATATATCTACCATCGAGCGAAAGGAACCTAATCGTCCATTTGTGTATCTTGTTTTTAAATTTCTCAATCAGCCAAGTCCAATCATTGCTATTGTATGAAAAATGTTTGAGTCTAAATCCGAGATATGTTATGCCCAACATTATATGACTTATGCCAGTCCCTATAAACTCAAAAATAAACTTAATTTCCTCCACATATCTCGAATCATACAGAAGGAGAGATTTACCTTTTTTAATGCATAAACCAGAAGCAGCTCCAAAGTGATTGAGAATGTAGTGCAGATAAAACCATTGGTTCCTAATAAGTTTACCAAAGACCAGAAAATCATCAACAAGTCATGAGTGTGTGACACATACCGTAGGAGAGAAAGCCAGTCCATCAAAGTAACCCTTTTCCTTTGTCATCTTCATGAGGTTCCTGAAGCAATCCATAATAAGGATAAATATGAGCGGGGATAAAGCACAACCCTGTCGAAGCCCTCTTTCGGCCAAGAAAAAGTAAGTTGGTAGTCCAATAATGAGAACATCATATCTTACTGAAGTTATGCACGCCATTATCCATCTAATAGATCGAATAGATAGCCCGATATTTAGGAGAATTAGCCTAATGAAAGACCAATCTACAGAATCATATGCCTTATGGATGTCGATCTTCATAATTAGAGCCTCAGTTTTGTTTTCATGAATGGAGTGTAAAGCCTCTTGTGCTATAGCAATGGCATTGTGTATAGACCTGCCACTTAAAAACCTGAATTGTTACTTAGAAATGTATGTTGATAGGATCCCCCAAATCCTATTTGCAATAATTTTAGAGGTGATTTTGTAGACAACATTACATAGTGCAATAGACCTAAAATCTAAGAACTGTTTAGGATCCGATGACTTAGGAATGATTTTCAAGAAGGTCAAATTCATATCTCCAGGAACAAAACCTAGAATTCTAATCTGTTCCACAACCATAAGCAGCTCGTACTCCACCATATCATAGAAGGGTAAATAAAATTCAGGCAACCATCCATCCAGCCCAGGACTTTTTTCATGTGCAAAATATTTTAATGCAACTTCTAACTCCTTAGATATCTCCACCTCCATAACATTGTTTGCATCTAGGTCTAACATGGAGGGCATATGTTGTAGTACCCAAGCTTGGCTTTGATGATCAATTTCATGGTCAACTTTATAAAAATCAGTAAAATAATTGAGCGCTTCAACCTGTATGTCCCACGTTTTATGTTTCATAGAGCCATCCATAGCCTTTATTCTCCAAATTGAATTCATGTTCCTGCAGCGATTTGCACAGTTATGGAAAAACCTTGTATTCAGATCGCCTTCCTGCAACCATTGAACTCTACTTTTTAATTTCCATGTAGTTTCTTGTATTTTTAAAATCTCAATCTTGTGAGGCTCCAGCTTCTCAAGAGTGGCATAGGATAGAGAGTCAGGTGGAGCGATCGTCATGTCCATATAAATCTGAGCAATCTTATTGTCAATGTCTCTCAGCTCTGAGACCCCTCTTATATTACCGTATAGAAAAATACCTCCAAAGAATTTATAGGCCTTTAGACTGTACAATAAAGGGTCCCAAGCGGCCAACATTCTACCCGCCCAACCCACTGCATCCACTCCCACTGCATGCCAACACGAGCGTATACTTAAAATGGTCTCAATAGCAAAAATCCGATTACAAAGAGTTTCCTGGAGAAATACCATTGATGGATTTATTTCTGAGAACATCTGGCAAAGGTGAATATTTTTAGAGGGTCCGCCCAACCCTCTTACATTCAGAGATACCATATTCATCATTTAGGTACTTCATTGGGGCTGCCTACTCTAAGGCCCCGAATATCACCAATTGCAGTAATAGAAAAATCATGCAAATCATGCAGATCCCCTTGAAATAATGATTTTGTCCTGAGCCGACCACGAAAATGCCTTGATCCCTTTTTATTAGTCTTCCTAACAGTGATGTTTGAAGCTAACTCAGGAGATATATGAGGAAAGGGTTTTGAAAGTCCTTTATCAAAGAGAGTAAGTGCAGCCATATCTAGCATCGAGTTTCCTAGAAGCGCATCTAAATCACTACCCATAGTATTTCGCGGGGAATCTGGGCGTTGTGGGGGATCAGGTTCATGAGAAGATAATGGAGAAGCCCATTCTAAGGGGGGGCATCGATGGCGAAACCACTAGCGGTTCAGAGGGATGTGGACATGGTGATAAGGTAGGATTTCCCATATAGACAGTTCCTTGGGGGTCATCCATTGGTTTATTAGAGTGCGGCGAGGTTGACTCGTGGGAAATTGGAGAGAATTCTTGATTGTAGCGAGGGGAACCCGTGTTTTCAGGTAAATATGGGGCTTTTGTAGTACGTATAATTAACAAAGGTAAATCCGAAGAGTAAGATCTGACACTGTTATAAGAGGGGGGAATTGACTTACTCGAGTCGGACCCAGATGCATGAGCTGACTTATTTCCATGTTGGCGACCAAAAGACATGTCTTTGTGGCGTCCTCTCCTCCATTTTCACATAGGACAGATTCTTTGCAAGTGACTAGTGTGGTGACATATAAGACAATGGAATGGCACACCCCAGTATTCTAGTCTCTGTCAGTGTATTCGTTGTCCCCAAATTAAATCAACATCACTCAGCAACCCACCTTGAAATGAAACTTCAGCTAAAATCCAAGAAATCCGCTTGTCCGCAGTACCAATACATTTAGGATCCAAATATTTGGTCGTTCCAATGGAATTTGCAATAGCCCGAAGTGTTTTCAAGGTCCAGAACTCCAGGGGTAAGCCTGGTAATTTGACCCAAATCAGTTTACTCTTCAGGGCATCAATTACAGGATTGAAACCCAAAAACCATGGTAGGAGCTGCATGAAACTCTTGCCCCGGACCCAAGTTCGAGTCATAATCTTCCTACAATATTCCTCATGCAGAAAATACTCACTGAACCAATTTCGCATCATTTTACTTACTTTAGGAATGTATCCCAGAATTGGACACCAGAAGGTTTTTACCCACTCCGGCAGATCAAAAATTAAATCCTCTAGGTACAACCATCTTCCTATCAGCGCCTGCTTTTGCAAGCTTGCAACTTTGTCCCAGAGGTTGTTATGTTCCAAAATTACTTGTTTGACATTAGATGCAGGTTTATAGCAATGGTCCTTGTAATGAATCTTCCTCCTGTATAAACCCGACTGTGATTCAGAGTGTGCCTCATTCATGTGCCAAGAAAAACCCTACCTTTTCTCATTCTAGAGCTCGTTGGAAGTATGTTCAGGTACATGATTCGGGTTATGATCAAAGTCCACCCTTTTTCCATCTTGGAGAGTCTTTCACAGCCGCTCCTTTTCATCACGTAAGGTGGCGGCAATCAGATCCTCATGGGCGGATGTGTCGGAAGAAAGGATATAGTACACTTGTGGCGAGTGTAATATTGTCAAAATTGCTTTAAGCTTTTCATCAAACATTTCACCAAGGAAAGCTCTCTTTTAGATTTATCGAAACCCTATAAATAGTTTTATATATTTGAAAATATTGATCGGGACCACTGTTGAAAACTTGGTTGGGGTAACCAGGTCAGAGTACTGTCGGATTTGCAGTCGAAAACTTGGTTCACAAAGAGGGAATTTGGTTGGCCTGCTTATACCTCTTTTCCTTATGTTGTCCTGTGAGAGAATTTTCTTGTGGTTTAGCTGCCAGATGAAGTAATTTACTTTGGGTATAACATTTGGTATCCAGATCCAATTCCATATCCCACTTTTAGGGGGAACCTGTTCCTCAATGAGGAGATGTGTGTAGCTTTCTTTGACCGAGTATCTTGTGTTCTTCCAGCACCATTTGTTTGGTTTATCTCTCGCTATTGGAGAACATCCCTCGAGAAGATTTAGGAGTTCTATTTTTTTCTCATTTAGCTCTTTGGGGAGATTCGACAGAAGCCACCCTTCCCATTTCCTCTTTTCATCCCACACTGAGATTTGTGACAAGGTTGTAATTCTGATCGAATTTGAGTAATCTCAGAGCGGTTTCAACTGTTCCAAATCTACTAGTGGATCATTATTCATTATTTTGTCTTCCCAAATTTTAACTGTCAGACCATTTCCAGGAATTCTACTGATGTTTTGAGTAATTAAAGGAGATGAGGATAGAAGAATATGCCAAATTGGGGAGCCTTGAGTGGTTGGAATATACCCGTTTTCCTGTTCTTGTTGCTTGAAATACTTTCCTCTTATTACTTGGGCCCACTATTCTTCAGGTTTTATGACTAGACCCCACCATAATTTGGCCCCAATTGCTGGGTTAGTTAATCTTGGGTCTTGAATTCCTAGTCCTCCATGTTGCCTAGGTGATGTAACAGTCTTCCAGTTTACCATGTGATATTTCCTTGTTGTTTGTTTCCCTCCTTCCCATAAGAACTTCCTTATAAAACTGCCAAGTTGCTGCAGGACATACCTTGGAGCCTGGAGGACCGCAAACTGATATAAAGGGAGAGAAGACAACATTGATTTGATAAGAATGAGACGACTTGCTGGATTTAACCAAATCCCTGCCCAATTGGTTTTTTTTTGTTTCATTTTGTCAATCATGCCTTGCCATGCCTTAGGACCCGTCCTTTTCAAGAAAATTGGGACTCCTGAGTATTTAAATTCCTTCCAGTATATTTCGACCTTAAATCCCAATATTTCTTCTATTTTATTGGCCTTTCTAATGGAGATATTCCATGCATATATTCTACATTTGGCATCACTTGTTTTCCCTCCAGATGCTTCTTGGAATCTGTGCAAGTAAGACTTGAATCTTCTAGTTATGACCAGAGAGGCCCCACCTAGAAGAGCTGTATCATCAGCAAATTTCCCCTGATTTATGCTTTTGATTCCTTCTTTGAATATGATTCCCGGGATGTGATGAGAGATTCTTGCTGCTTCAAGGTTGAAACTAAGAGCCTCTCCGACCAATATATATTAAAAGGGCGAGAGTGGGCACCCTTGTTGAAGACCTCTTGAAGCTTGGAAGAACCCATCCCCCCTACCATTAATCAGAGGAGAGATCCAGGGCCTGGCAATGCATTTCTCTATCCATCCGATGAAGGTCTCTTTAAATCCCATCTTCATTATGTCGAGGAGGAATTTATGCCTAACCCTGTCAAATGCATTGGCCATATCCAGTTTAATGACCGTTCCTTGCTCCTCACGTCTCCAACTTGAGTCAATGGCTTCCTGGATTAAGATTGGATTGTGTCATAGATTTGTCTTCCCGAGACGAAGCTGCCTTGATTAGGAGAGATGAGGAGAGGCAGGAGGACTTTCAGTCTAAGGGCTAGGATTTTGGCAGTAATTTTATAAGAGAAGTTATAGAGGAAAATTGGCCTAAATCTCGAGAAACAGGATGGATTTTGTTCTTTTGGTATTAGGGCTAAAAAGGCTGAATTTATTCCACCGCCGATGTATGAGATATTTAGGGAATACCCAATCATTTGGCATAAATCTCTTTTTATTAGATGCCAATAGGTTTGATAAAACCTACTAGTGAAGCCATCAAGCCTAGGGGCCTTATCTGGAGAAAAGAAAAAGACTGTGTTTTGAATTTCTTTAGGATCAGGAAGAGCAGCAAGGATTTCATTGGCTTCAGTAGTCACCAAAGAAGGCATCAATTCCAAGAAGAAGGCTTCACTAATGGGGGCCGACGGTTGGTCATCATGTTATAGGGCAAAGAAGTGATCTATTTCATCGGCCTTAATCTCATGAAAAGAATCGAGAGTTTGAGATCCATGCTGAATTTGGGTAATGCCATTTTTGATCTCTCGAAATTTTGCTTTCTTGTGAAATTATTTTGTATTCCTATCTCCAGAGCTGAGCCAGCTATTGCAAGATTTGAGCCGCCACATATATTCCTCTTGTCTCAGGCTTGCATGGTATGTTTGGAACATTTTTATTTCTTCTTGAAAGTCCACCTTATCCACTTCATTGTTTTCTATGTCAGATTTGCTTAAAAGAAAATTTAACAGAATTTCAGATTAATAGATGCCTCATTTAAGGCATTTTTCCATATGGTGGTTATGTGACTCTGCAAAACTATAATCCAAGTCAGTCCAGTTTAGGAAAAATGAAGTAATGTAACAATGGACACAATGGACACAGTGGCAGGAAGTTCAGTCTATTCGTGTTCCAGCAACTCTTTAGAAAACAGAGTTTGTGATTTTTATCAAATTTTGAACTCTTGTAAATCGCAAATTTGAAAAAGGAAGAAACATGATCCTTGCTCCTAGAATGATTTTTTGAAAAATTTACGAATCATCTATTATTTTCTATACAAATTTAACCCCCAAGCATAGTCTTGCAAATCTAATACTAGTATTTCCTATATTAGTGCTTTACAGCGTTTCCTTTGCAACATATGGTGCAATTGCTAGTTAACTTCATAGTTCATTCATGGAAATTGATATAGTAATATGTTCAGTACAATGGTATGACCCAAGCAAATGTCACTGCAATATTTTGTCTTTTCAGGTCTGCTGATGATGCCAATGTATTTCTTGTAAATGACATTCAAGATCCACTTCAGATAATTACCTTCTGAGGCTATACCTTAAAGCTCATTTTGTGTCTATAGTTTTAATCCCTAGTTTGTCTTGAGATTCATTTTTCCTAAAAGGAAATTCCATGTCATAAGTTGAATTTTGCAATGTCTGGATTGCTGTTTAGCTGCAAAGAAGTCTAACATATTTGGAACTACCTGGAGCACTTCCAGCTGCAAACATCAGATCTTATCTTCATATAGAAGGACCAGCTCCTTCTATTCAGAACACAACGGATACTTCCAATCAAAACTACCAAGATAAAATTTATGGTGGTTTGAAACATGGTGGGGTTCAAAATGAGCACTTGAGGGTTCCTGCTCATGAGATTTTGATTCATGGTTTGGAAAAATTCTCCATGGTGACAAAATTTTCTCGTGAGACTACTGCCCATATATTTGGTGAAAATCATTTATTGGGCAGCATAGACAGTCCAGAAGAGAATTATTTACATACAGATAATGGCGAGCATGGTAGCGGTCAAGCTATAGAACCAGAAAAAAGAAATGGACAAATCAGTAGAAAGTAAACCAGCTGTTTCTTTGGATGCTTTACAGGTTAGTACATTATTTCTTGAAATATTACTCAATGTGTAATGATTCTAATGAGTTTGTTCCACTATTTCATTAATCCAAGGGGAAACCAATTATTGAAATATTTTGGATTGAGTATGTAGTTTTTTTTTTCCTTCTGAAATTTTTTGAATTTCAATAGAAAGAGGTAATGGTACATTTTGTAATAGTCATAGTTGACTTTGGAATGAAATATCTAGGATGCTCTTTTCCCCAGGAAAGACTATAAAAGAGTCTACTGATAGGCTGGGAATTTACCCATTATTATCATAGAAAATTTCCTTTTGAACATTACTTCAAGAACTATATTGATATATAAAATTTTATGGAGTTACCAACATGCAATATACAAAATAGAACATGATTAGATGTCAATCTGCCTGTGGGTAAGAGAGAAGACCCCATCTCCTTTTTGTCAGTTCATCAGCTCTGGAGTTGCTCTGCCTGAAAACAAGTGTGAAGGAACATATTCTGGCAGGCTGCCATAACTATATTCGATCTCGTGTAGCATCTGTGAGGGGGAAACAACAATATCTTCGAATATAAATTTGTTCATGGCAATCCATATTGACCAAATAACTACTGTAGGAAGGGCTGGGCATTCACTCACCTCTCTATCATCTACCCACTTGCAATGCATCCTCAACATTTTCACTTGTCCAATTCCCTTTTTCCTTTGTTATAAACTCACAACATCCCAGACTGTTTTGGAAAAATGTCATTTAAGGAACAAGTGGTTTACAATTTCTCCCCGTTATTTGCACAACAAACATATGCTAGATTATAATTTATCCATCATATTTATATACAGAGTTCAACCCTATGAACCTCAACTAGTTTCATGCCACAATGACTTATAAAAAATGAAATAGCATCTCTACACCAAATCTGTCTATATCAGGAGAATTTTCCAAAACAATTTAGCTATTTGCAAGAACTGTAGGATAACAATCATTGACCAATGAATTGATACAGAGTAGAAATAATTGATGCACATTTTAAAACCTAGTGCCATTCTTAGACACATTCCTTTCTTGACAAATTCCATTTTTTGACAAACTGACTATTATGATTTATAATCTTGAAACTTCCTTTGTACTAGTTGGCTTGGTTGTATTATTCCATTATTAGTCCCTGGAATTTTTGTCCTATTCCATTACCTCTTATTATCTAAGCAAGACTTGAATAGGATTATTGTAGATGACATTTATAGATAGAGTACATTACTTCTCCTCCGGTGGGCCTTAGAAGTTATATGCTTTTCCAAGAAATAATATTTTCTTCCAATGGTCAGTAGTATCTCTATTAGCATCAATATTTTCAATCAATGTGTTCCTGGATCGAACCAATCAGCTGCAGGTACTACGATATCAGAACTCTTCAAAAGCTTGCTATAGGATATTGCCCTATATTGGTCAACTTTTATTCTTGATCACAAGATTCTTTGGTGTTTCTTTCAAACTTAAAGTAGTATAGTATCCATTAAGATCTAACTTCTCCTTCCTTTTGTTTTTCATTTAATAGGCTTATTTTTTCCTCCTTAATCTTCATGCTTTTCCATGTTCTTCCAATTCTTCCAATTGCTAATCAAGCTTAGATAGATCTTGTCTTGACTTGCAGGTTTTGTTAGAACTTAGAAGACTATGAAAGAAAAAAAATAGGCAAAGTATACAGATAATAGTAACAGCTGTAATCAAGGAGATGTAAAATGCTTATCTTTTGAAGAAGGGTTAGCTCCCTCTTAATCTTGGACCTGTTCACCAACCTAGTTCTTACATTAGCATGGTGTCATTATTAACAAGAGTTAGATCTACTTTTTACAACGGAAATGATTAGATAGGGTTTTGTTCCTAGGGTTCATCTTAGTCCAAACTAGTGAGTTAGCTACAAAGCCCTAGAGTCTTTATTGAGAATCCTTCTATACATGATATTTTCATTCCTTGATCATAAAAAAATTAGCAAAGAAAGACTTCAAATGTTATAATAACAGTGATTTCTAAAATATATCTACACAAACCCTTATTACTATCTTTCAAGTGATTATTATCTTAGCATTACTACTATTGACATTTAGCATATTTTACATGTACCTCTTTTAACTTCCCCTGTTCTCCATTATTGCCTTCGAGTATGGTACTACTATATTGTAAGTTGTAACTTCTTGGGGCTGCTTCAAAAGACATGCTTACGCTAAATTCGAACTTCTCTGTCCATACTGTTCTGCAACTTGGTCTTCACATTGATCTCACTAATTGGTCCTTCAAGCTCGGCTATAAGCCATAGATATATCTTTGAACTTCTTTCAGTGTCCTTTATCTTTCAATATCAAATAGGTAGGCTTCAAGAATTGAATTCGTCTTTCTTTTATGTATGAGAAGGGTGCTATTTTCACAAACTTGTGTCACGGATCCCCTATACCCTCACAGTCCTTATGAAGAGATATAATGCTGCTACATATTCTAGTGTCACAGAGATGGGCCTTATATCATCATGATAAATTATGTCCCGAAGTAACATCCCTCAGGTTTTCGCACAGGATGCCACTAAACTCTGATTCTTGATGATTCAAAAAGTTTTGTATGTCTTTGTATAGTTCAGATCACAAATACACATGTTCTACTTGTCATAGAGATGCTCAGACTTTTCACAAATGTAAATTATGTCATTAAGTGTAGCTTCAGACTTGGAATTGATCAGAATCTTGGCTTTTATTCACAGTGATGTTTTTGGTCCCTTCTATAGACTATGTACCTTAGTCTTTTGGTACTGTAGCACAGAGTAGATCACAGACTTTTGATTCATTTTGCACAAAGGTATGGAGATGCTCAGTCCTTTATGTCACAGATAAGACTTATTTTGTAGGTCTCTAAGCTCATCATTTGTACATTTAAATGCCTCATACACGATCCACATGGTTTTGGTTTCTTTTAACTTCAGATCACAATTCACTTCTATCCTTCGTCTCACAGTGCCACAGATTTGCATGGATTACGAAGATGATGGTCTTTTTAGATGTCAAAGATAGATAGTCTCCCAAATGAGTCGAGCTACCTTATATAGTGTTAGATAGACTTTATATCGTTTCATGTTGGTGTCATCATTGATGCCTTGAATCTTCAAATATTTGTTGCTATAGTAAGCTTCAGATACCTCATAGAAGTGTCACAGAACCTTTTTTTATTGATCGAAGAACAGTACCTCAAATATTCGTGTTTTCCCAAACAAACTTGCTTCAATTATTATGGTAATTTTGGACATGTTCATACTCTCAGACTAGCCTTTGAACTCAGCAGTAATATATGTCAGCTACAGTATTTTGGGTACTCAAATTATACAAATATCATGAATACACTTGGTCTTTTTGATTCAGAAAGGAGCGCACAGTCATGCTCAGATTGCCACTACTATTATCATTGAGCATAGTTTACATGTACCTCTTTTAACTTCCCCTGTTCTCCATTATTGCCTTCGAGTATGGTACTACTATATTGTAAGTTGTAATTTCTTGCAGCTGCTTCAAAAGATATGCTTACACTAAATTCGAACTTCTCTGTCCATACAGTTCTGCAACTTGGTCTTCACATTGATCTCACTAATTGGTCCTTCAAGCTTAGCTATAAGCCACAGAGATGTCTTTGAGCTACTTTCAGTGTCCTTTATCTTTCAATATCAAATTGGTCGGCTTCAAGAATTGAATTTGTCTCTCTTTTATGTATGAGAAGGGTGCTATTTTCACAAACTTGTGTCACAGATTCCCTATACCCTCACAGTCCTTATGAAGAGATATAATGATGCTACATATTCTACTGTCACAGAGATGGGCCTTATATCATCATAATAAATTATGTCACGAAGTAGCATCCCCTCAGGTTTTTGCACAGGATGCCACTAAACTCTGATTCTTGACGATTCAAAAAATTTTGTATGTCTTTGTATAGTTCAGATCACAAATATACATGTTCTACTTGTCATAGAGATGCTCAGACTTTTCGCAAATGTAAATTATGTCATTAAGTGTAGCTTCAGACTTGGAATTGATCAGAATCTTGGCTTTTCTTCATATTGATGATTTTGGTCCCTTCTATAGACTATGTACCTTAGTCTTTTGGTCCTGTAGCATAGAGTAGATCATAGACTTTTGATTCATTTTGCACAAAGGTATAGAGATGCTTAGTCCTTTATGTCACAGATAAGACTTGGTTTGCATGTCTTTAAGTTCATCATTTGTACATTTAAATGCCTCAGAGACAATCCACATGGTTTTGGTTTCTTTTAACTTCAGATCACAATACACTTCTATCCTTCGTCTCACAGTGCCACAGATTTGCATTGATTACGAAGATGATGGTCTTTTTAGATGTCAAAGATGGATAGTCTCCCAAATGAGTCGAGCTGCCTTATATAGTGTTAGATAGACCTTGTATCATTTCATGTTGGTGTCATCATTGATGCCTTGAATTTTCAAATATTTGTTGCTATAGTAAGCTTCAGATACCTCATAGAAGTGTCACAAAACCTTTTTGTATTCATCGAAGAACAATACCTTAGATGTTTGTTTTTTCCCAAACAAACTTGCTTCAATCATTATGGAAATTTTGGAATTGTTCATACTCTTAGACTAGCCTTTGAACTCAGCGGTAATAGATGTCAGCTACAATATTTTGGTTACTCAAACTATACAATTATCATGAATACACTTGGTCTTTTTTGATTCAGAAAGGAGTGCACAGTCATGCTCAGATTGCCACTGAAAGTATTGTCACAGTAGGTTGTCTTCTTTTAACAGATTTCATATAAGCCATTTGCTTTTTCTTTGAGTACTTTGTAGATTATAAAGATAATGACTTGTATGCTTATCATAGGAGAAGGTGCCTCTGAAATTCACATTAGTACAGGAAACTTACTTCATAAATCAACATAGAGACTCAAATATGTGTACCTATGCGAAATATTTTGTCGACAATAGAGATATGAATTTCATCCTTGATTTACAGAGATAATGCAATAGAGTCTTTGCAGAGATATGAATTTCATCCTTGATTTACAGAGATAATGCCATAGAGTCTTTGCATGTATTATAGGTCTCTTTTTCTAGCCCTTAAGTATTTCAGTCCTTCCTTTATTGATGAGCTCGGTTCACAGGAATATTGATGTATTTATTCAACATGAATCACAGAGGTACTGTGCCTCTTTCAATTCGTATTTTAAGGAAAGGATGTCACAGAATTTGTATGATACTTTGCTTAAGGTGCCATAGGGATAAGCAAATAAGCCAACAAACTGTTATCTTCAATCTTTCTTTCCTTCAACCTAGCTCTGATACCATGTTGAGAAATCAAGATGCTTGTAGATTAGGGTAGATTTCTCTTATGTTGATAATTAATTATGAATGTTTGTTGGCTTCTTGTTACTTATGTTATCTTCTTCTGAGATCCTCGAATGTACTATTTCACTGTGTATACATATTACTGTTTTGACCTTATTTTGTGCTTCGATTGTAAATACTTCACTGTACATGTCTCTGACTTCTGTTAACCATTTTTGTGAGACCTTATGTGATACCATCAAATTGAAATGGCATACTTCTCATCAATCTGTGATGGCACCGAACCAGTGAGACCTTTCTCACTGTGGTAGCACAAAACAGTGATAGATTTTTCACTATGGTAGTTTCAAATTGTAGTGTCATACTTATCATGTGGTTGATTATATCGAGACTGTAGTTGACCTGTGATTATAATACTGAAGATCTTCACTGTAATACGGATTATACTGATATCTTTATGTCACACCGAGCCTTAATTGTAAATACACCTTTATAACTCATTCTCCTCACTGTTGTGGTATTCAAATAATCTTATAAGAGTAGTACTGAACTGAGGCAGAGGTAATTTCAACACTGTGATGTCATTGAGACTGAGATGTTACCGAGATCCTTCTTTTCATAGTGACAAAGATTGACCTTTCTTGTGAACTTGCACCTAGCTTAATTATTGGACTGTCCTACTATGATTTGAGCCCTTTTGACATAGGTCTTTTTAGAATGTTTCGAGTCCTTTCAAACTGCCTTTGATCATAACCATAGCTCTAAAACCATGTTGAGAATTTGTAGAGCTTGTGTGTAATACAAAATTCTCTTCTTTATAACTACTTGTGAGCTTGCTTATGTGTTCTTCTTTAACTTAGCTACTCCATCATCAAGTTAGTGATCAAAGTACTTAGTCAAAATGTTGAAACAGAATTATTTACACTCGTAACTGAATATCTTATAATGTAGTTAGGAAGGTAAATCTCTGATTTACCTTCCTCACTTACAACTCCTTTAAGATCAGCATGTCTTATTACAATGTTGTCTTGACATTGGCAAATTCCTTCAATAGATATATCTGTACTGTATACTTTTGCATCTATCCGCAGTCCAGCTCCTGTAGCTTCCATAGATTATATTCCTGTACCTTTCAATTTACATCAGACTTCCATTTTAGATCCACATGCCTCAGATCTGCATTTGGTTACCCTTCTTTCCATGCTGTTTGCTTCAGACTTTACCTTGATATATCCGCACTGACTCAGACCCAAAATCTGCAAATCTGTTCTTCTCTTTTAATGTTGTATACTTTACCGTAATACTTGCTCCTTTTTCCACGCTGTATTAACCTGAGTGTAATCTGCAAAACTTGTTCCTTTTGTACGTTATATAACCTCAGTGTCATCTGCATAAATTTTCTCTTAACCGCAGCATATGTAGGGTATATATAGTAGTTCTAGCCAAGTAATTAAGTCAACCTTATAGCCATTAAGTAGGCCGACTTTAACACTTGTTTGTAGGCCGACTTCATAGGCATATCTTCAACGTTTGTAAGCCATTCTTCTGCAACGTCCTGGAGGGTATTCTTCACGCCTTTTACATGACTCTTAATTACACTAATGTACCTAATAGACATCAAGAAGAAGTCTATAGACCTATACTAAGAATCTTGCTCATGAAACCCGTGAAGCAAGTAAACCAAAAATTCATTTTATTATTATTGACTTCATCTTTACATAAGTACATAATGAAGACCTACCTAGTTACACTCTTCAACACTTATGAGTGAAAGTTGTAACTGAATATGCGTGGAGTTACAAAGGATTTTATGATGAGAGGGACATAATTTTTAGCCTTTCACGTTACTTTGAAAATGTTTACACCACGTTTAGGTCTTGTGGGTGCTTCATCAGATGTGGGGTGCATAGTGAATGGTTGGCCCATGCTCTTCCACGATGGACTTGGACATTGGAGGTGGTTTACCGTTTGCTGCTAGACCTTGTTTGGATGTTTGAAAGACATTCTTCCTCGAAGTGTTGGATTAATATGGAGCTTGGCGACTTCATGTTGTTGATGCATGAAGAGAGTTTGTGTGCATGGAGTAGAGTTGGGTACTTCACCATGCCAAAAACATCTTGAAATCAGCATGAGCACACAAAATCCCTCGACATGTGAACTCTTGGGTTGAGGGAGTGGATATGTAAGTGTGGGAGTCCTTAAGGTGACACATTACCTTGGATATGCATTGTCCTTAAGGAGACACATGATCTAGGAGATGCATTTTAGCTTAGGAGATGCATTTTAGATGGTTTGATACTCTCATACAACCTTTATCAAGTTACATGCACCCTCATTAGAAAAAACAAGCGAATTTTTCTTGCCATGACTATCTTTCTTTGTCATTATTGACTTAAGAAAGTCTTTTAGCTAAGAAACTAGTTTCAAGGTTATGGCATAACTTGTCATATAAATTAAACAGAAGTTATATCCAAAATGTTAACTTGTAAACTACTTAGCTGGTTTTAGGCTTTCCATTTAAAATCTACTTCAGTTTGAACTTTGAACGAGTTGTTCCATATACTTAAATATTAAGAGATTTTGGTGTAAGGATTAAAAATTAGCCTGTAAGGCCTCTCAGTTATTCATTTATTTTATCTGAATATAACATTTACTATTAAATTAGAACCACTCGGCACAAATACGTCATAGATCAAGATCATACTTTGTAGAGTGTCGTAGAATAAAAATAGGAGCAAGGACATTGAATTCTTTCAGTTTTCCTGGTTCTTATTCCTTTGGTGTATCTTTGCACCTTTAGGGGAAATTGCTAGTTTAAAGTCTAATTCTTTAAAGGGAGCTAGCTCAATGGAAGAGCATCTGCTTTACCAGCAGGAGGTTGGTGGTTCGATTCCATCGTGCCCTGATATTCATATATAGGGAATGACGAAGATCAGTTTTTGGTGACGAATGCTCTTTTGACCATCACCAATGAGCTTATGGTGACGTTTTTCGACCCTCACCAAAATATGAAATGGTGACGGTCAACGAATGCCACCATATATATGCATCAATAGTGACGACCATTAAAGGTCCGTCACCATAAATCGTTGTTGTTGATATGAAATGGTGAGGGTCACTGTTTGTCATTATAGTCATTATTCGTGACGGACTTTGATATCACCAATGAGTTTATGGTGACGGTCAATGAACGTCGCCATATATATGCACCAATAGTGATGGCTATGAAAGGTCCATCACAAAAAATCATTGTTGTTCATATGAAATGGTGGCGGTCACTATCCGTCATTATAATCAATATTCATGACGGACCTTGAATGTCACCACAACACATACTTTCGGCGATGCCACCTTTGGTGACGTTCAGTTTTTTGGTGACGGAGGCTATTGTCCATCACCATTGCTCATATGAAATGGTGATGGTCACTATTCATCACTACAAATCATTATTGGTGACGGACCTTGAATGTCACCACAACACCTATACTTTCGGCGACGCCACCTTTGGTGACGTTCAATTTTTTGGTGACGGAGGCTATTGTCCATCACCAATGCTCATATGAAATGGTGGCGGTCACTATTTGTCACTATAAATCATTATTGGTGATGGACCTTGAATGTCACCACAACACCTATACTTTCGGCAACACCACCTTTGGTGACGTTCAGTTTTTGGTGACGAAGGCTCTTTTGACCCTCACCAATGAGCTTATGGTGACCATTTTTGCCCCTCACCAATGTGCTTTTTTCTTGTAGTGCATCAATTATCAAACCAAAATATTTATTTGGATTATCATAACACTTCTTTCAATGCTTGTACAACCTTTTCCTTTCACTTGTTTATTGTTCGTGATGCTCTTGAAGGGATTTAACAATGGAATCTACATGTAACATAAAGTAAACGTACTAATAAATACATTTTCATAGTTGATCACTATACAATTTAAAAGAATAATTTTATGATTGCTTACCTCTTTCTACTCCTTGACATTTATCCCATTTTTATTTTAGGTAAGCACATGTACTGCAAACCCCCATCCTTATATTCTTAGGAATATGGACATTGTTGAATTCTCTCCTCCATATCTGCATTAAATATTGATATATAATAAAACGACCATTTCCTTCAACACCTTCTGCATATTCCTTGTATAATTTGTAGATTTCTCATCTTGAGAAATTATCTAGAATATGTATTGTATCTCTATTTGGCATACACCCTCCATGTTTTGAAAATAAGTCTTGCAACCATGACATTGCAGTGTTTTCTAGTGGCCCAAACTCTCGTTTATGACTAGCTTCTGAATAATATGTAGGATCATTTTCCAAATTATTTAGATTCTTGATAGATGAAAATTTCCAATTGAATGAATCATTTTGAAATCCTTTCTACAAAGCAATAAAGACCCAATATGATAATCATAACCTGCAAGTGTATATTGCATACACCCCACTAAATATGTGTTCTACATGTTTTTATTCATTGACAAATAGTTCTTCCTTTTCTCTAAAGCAAATTTGAAATCCATATGTTTCAAGCAATCCTTTTTACAATAGTCACTTGAAATGAGCTCACTGATAGAACTTCTTCTCGTGAGATATACTACTCTACCCCTTGTATAACTAAAAAACCTTGGATTGATACGAAAAGGTCTACTCCTACTCCTAGAAACAATATTTGCTGGCAACATCTCTATCATTTCATCACTTTCTGAACAAGAATTTCCATGATCATTAGGAGGAATACTATGTTAGGTTCCTGTGATTTGGCTGATTGGCAAGCCAAATGACAGTGTAACATCAAACCAAGCTTTGGAGCCCAATGACCTAGCCTTCCTGGACTCAGAGAGGGCTCTCTCTATGTGTGTAAGGGATATCTGTTTGTTTGTTTATTATGTTCTTGATTTTAGGCTAGTTATGAAGTAAGTTTTTGATTTTTGGTTTTTTAAGTTGTGAGGGATGAAACTGATCAAAGATATAAAATAGATAACAAGATGTAGATTAACTGGGCTATGGGGTCAAAAGGTCAAGAAAGCTATTAGATGACGATACAAGGCTGTTGAAGGGCCGATTTGATTCAAGGTAGAAATGATCTTTGGGCAAAATGGAGTAAATGGACATCAATTTTGTGAACAACAAAGAGTTTCGAGCATCACTGGTTTGATAGATAACATAAACATGGTAAAGAAAACCCTTAATCATGCAAAATGTAACTATAAACTAATCGACACATAGAAACAAACATTCAAGCCATGCATAGAAGTATAAGACCCTCTAACTTTGGGAAATGGCTATCAGACTTTGGGGAAAACACATAAGACGGACTAACAACTCAAAACACTATGTCGGAACGCCTAAACACAGTACTTCAAGTTATTGGGCACTTTGAATAACAAGATTTGCATAGTTTTAGGCAAAGGGCTAGATCGGAACTAGGCCTCCTTGGTTCAAACAAAATGATAATCTAATCAGTCAAAGAGATAGTTTCATGGATGGGACTATGGACAGTCATAGGTAAGCAAGGCACACCATACATCCTACTCAACATGCATAGAACTATGAATGAAACTAGCAACAATATCCTCAAGTTATTAAAGAGCAGTTAAGAATTCTTTAATGCAACTAAGGAAGAAGAAAACATGAAGGCTATGAAGATTCAGGAATTTTGAGATGCCTCCATGGGCATACCTCAAATTTTTCTCTACTGATCTATAGCAAGCAAGAAACATGTATCATGAATGAAAACTAGAAGACAACAACAAAGCAAGAGACACTATACCATTCTACCATGTCATGGAATCCATCAACAATCCTTCATCATTCATCCAAGAACATTCAAGAGGCAATCCAAAAGCATAACACAAGTATTTTCTCCAAAGCTCATATGACCATATATTGCTTCTCTTCTCAAGTTCAGCCTTGTTTACAATGAGAGCCTTTGGAATATATAGGCTAAAGTGACGAAAACCTCATGGTTCAACTTGCATCCTCATTGGCCTAATCAAAATATCTAAACTTGTCCTTGAGGCTTTGCAAAGCCCAAGGCACAAAAATATCTCATAAAATATCTAAAAAGTGCTAAAAAAGTAAAAATAATTGACTTTGCATCATTTTCCATGTGCAAAAATAGCTAAACGCACATTTGGAAAAAGCAGATTTTAGAGGTTCAAAAATTACAAAAATACTTCAAATTTTCATCAGCAAAAGGTCCCCTGACTTGCCAGAAACATTTGGTAGCCTTCCCGGTGTCAAAACGAGGCTCATGATAGCTCGTTGGAAATCTATGTGTGTCTACTTTCTAGCGCAACTGAAATTTTCCCAATCTGATACCTGGAAGTCCTCCAAATCTGCACCTGTGTGAAAAAAGCCAGAAAATTATAGTCTGCTAATAGACCGGGCAGAGTGTGCAAAAAGTGAGAATTTTTCGCCGTTTTGAGGGGGAAAAAGATCTCCAAATGTTCTGAAAATCGCTGAGGATGTGCTCATGAAATTATGGCATCCAATGATACCATTCTCCTCCCTTGAAGAATCCTCAAAATGAAATGGCGAATTTATGAGTCTTTGACCAAAAACTCAAAAATGCCAAAAAACCAAAAGTTGTCAAAATGGGCCCAAAATTGGTATGCATGGCCCTCAAGGGTCCTTGGCAACATGCTCCGAAGCTGAAGCCAAAATTTCAAGTGCTGATGTGCCTTTCTTCTCCTTCCGTGCCGGGCGCTTCTCTCTAGCCTCCTTTTTCATCACTGTTTTGAGTTTCTTCATGGCGTTGCTCTTCATCACTGTGCTGCATATCATCAATGTGTTCTCCTTCACCTTGCTGCCCTGCCTCACTGTGCTCCTTTTCAAAATACTACCCTTCATTTGGTAGGTCACTCAATAAGTAGAATCAAGAACAAAAACACAATCAATCAAGATACTCAGTCAAAGTGATGTTCTGTGGAAGGACACCAGCTTTGGTGTTGGAGGCAATATGGCACCTTTATCTTTGTAGAGGAAGGAAAACAAAACCTTTGATTCAACAACACTGCTATCTGTTTAGGCCACTCAACCAATAAATATACAATATAACCACAGTCAACCACAGTGCATTTACACAGTCAATAGTCACTGTGTTTAAGGGACAAGATGACAGAATTTTGAGATGTTTTTATGATGTGGCAACAAAGGCCATTAGCTTTCAACAATAAAACCTTCCCTTCAACAACACACTGCTCTTTTTCTTAGTATGTAACTCCACCAATCAAGTCCACACCATCTACACAGTCAGATAGAAAGTATACACAGTCCAAGTCACTGTTTTTTAAAAGAGCAAGGTGACAGAGTTTTGAAATGTTTCTGAGGTGGTAGTAGTGGTCTTGTAGTAATCAAACAATCAAGGTTCTTCTTTAAAAAAAACTCTACTTCTTTGGCATGCCTTTCAAATAAAATATTTCAACATTATCAACACAGTCAAAGTAACTGTTCATAAGATAGGAAAAAAGGGCTTATGTTGTTTTTATGATGTAATAGCAAAGGCCTGTAGCATTCAATAGTAAAACTCCCCTTTAACAAAAAACTGCCTTCTCTCTACCTCACTGGCTCTTCTTTATGGAATGAAAGGTTAAACACTGTTTTTCCTTGTTAACACAGAGGAAAACTTTGAAAAGGAAAAAACATTTATGGAATGCTTACTGCTATTTGAAATCAGGTATATTGCTTTCACTTTACAACCCTTAACCTCCCTTTCCAAAACTGTTCCACCTTTCAACTGGTTTTGAGGGCAGTCACTCGGTTTTTATACCAAAAAAATTGCACCAATTCTAATATGCAGACCTTAGGCTAATAGAAACATAGTAATTCTGATTTTTTAACACAAAACATACCTCCCTTAACAAACTCAATGCTGTGATTTAGACTTATGGATTTCAACCCCTTTTTCACCACTAAACAGCTTTGAAAGGAGCATGGAGGTGCATAAATACCTTGAATATCGATGGAAATATTTGCATTGAGGGTTTGAGTAGATATGGAAAGATTTTTTGAAGGTTTTTGGTGAGTTTTTTGACTGATGCTACAGGTGCGCCGCGCGCTGCTACAGGTGCGCCGCGCATCAGTGCATTCCTTTGGAAACTTTCTGCCTGAGCGCACCGCGCAAATTTCTGAACGCGTCGCGCAACTTTGCAACCTATTTTGAAGGCCTTCCCGGTGTCATAATTGGGTGCGAGATGGCTTGTTGGAAAGCTGTGGAAGTATAATTTCTAGAAAAACTTGAATTTTTTCATTTGGAGTCTATTTGGTTGTTCAAAAATTCATTCTCCCAACACTGGTTAAAACTGGTGAATCCTGGTGCAGAAATGCTTAGTGCCGTTTGTAAGCCACTTTTGGATGCCTTCCCGGTGTCGGAATTGGGTCCGAGATGGCTCGTTGGAAAGCTAGAGAAGTATGATTTCCAAATTTGCTTGAATTTTTTCATTTGGTGTCCATTTTGGTGTTCAAAAACTGACTGTCCCATCACTGGTCAAAAATGGTGAATGCTGGTGCAGAAAAACATAGCATTGATTGCAGGCTACTTTTGGATGCCTTCCCGGTGTCGGAATTGGGCCCGCGATGGCTCGTTCGAAATATAGAGAAGTATAATTTTCAAATATGCTTTATTTTTTTCATTTGGTATCCATTTGGGTGTTCAAAAACTGACTGTCCCATCACTGGTCAAAATGATGAATCATGGTGCAGAAATTCTCCCGTGACGCCTGAACTTTTCACATTTCTCACAAACCATGATACCTGTGTAGAAACTGAATGAGGTTTTTCTTCTTGAACCTACGAGGGAAAAAAGCCTCTTTCATTTTTGTAAATTTCATCTCTTTTTGGTCAGAAAATAATTTTGAAACAAACTGCCCGGGCGCTTCTGCAAAACCAAGATGCCTCAAAAGTTCTTGAAATGTGTTTTCAAACACAAACTCTGTCTCAGCCTATCAACCCTCTATTTATTTAAGACAAAAATGATATCAGGTGTAATGTGAAATGTCTTCTTTTGGTGTAAGACTTTGTTTCTTCAAAATGCTACTTTCCCAACCTTTGTATATCAATCAACCAATATCCATGATGAAAACACAGCAAACAAGGATAAAGACAGTCAAAAAGGGTTTCTTGTGGAAGGGCACCAGGCTTTGGTGTTTGAGGCACTTGGACATCCTTGCCTTTGTAGAGGAAGGAAGAATCACAGTTTCTTAGTTCAAGACCTTATTTTTCCTTGTAGGTGCTTCATCAGCAGATTCAATTAACATGAAGACAATCAACCACCAAATGTACCTTACACAGTCAAAAACCACTATGTTAGTGCGAAGTGCCATGGCTCTAGGTGTTTTGAGGTCAGCACAATAACCTTGTAGCAAGCTAACATTTCTTCTAATAGAGATGTTGCCTTTGTAATCACCAATCCTCACCTATACTAACATGGATTTGCAACGGTCTTTAATCCTGTTTGAAAATGAAAAAGCCAACGCACCTTTCGTATTTGATTGGTGAGGGTTTTGTAATAGAGGTTCTAAAATGCCCTTTTTAAGCAAAACTTGAAACCTTTATCTTATAAGACATAACCTAATACTCTTTGTCCAGTTGAATGCCATAGTAGAAATGAGCAGCTTTTATGAGCTTGATCCCTTTATGAAATAAAACAACCCTTTTGAGGATTTAGAAATTTGACTGCTTCTTAAAAAGGTTCTCTTTTTCTGATAGTTGTGCTAGGGAGGAAAAATTTGCTTTTAGCTACTGTGCAAGATTTTGTGGATGTGCCTCTCGAGGTCAACCAGCTCTTCTGGGAAAAACTAAACTGTGATCTCCGAATCCTTTTCCACTTATTATCTCTGTATGGCATATCCACTGTCATTTGAGTCATATGAGGTCTCTTTTTTGATACTTTGGAGGAGGCGGCTTTACTGCTTTGAAAACCAAAACTGTAATTGTTTTCCCTTGATGCTCTGGAGGAATTTATGTCCTGTTGTAAAGTTGACCTAGCTGGCAGGTGATGTTTGAACTCCTCTCATGAATGTTAGTGCACAACTTCGATTGAATTTACTCATAATTTCCCACCTCTGTCCACTGAAAAGGGGATTCCTTTTACAATTCTCTTGTCACTTGGATTGTAACAGTGAGGCACCTCGTGGGCTTTGAATGTTGCTCCAGAGCTATGAAACTCATTGCCATAACCTGTTGAAATATAATCAATATCATTTGCCTGTGTCGTGACCTTTCTTTTAACCAATAGCAGAGTTTGTGTTACTTGGGCTCCAAACTGCTATATTGGAAAGAAAACTTGATAAGGGACCAGTTTAACCTCTGTCTTAATCTGCTGAAGATTATTTGATGAGCAGGCTTTACAAAAGCTTTCTCTTATACATGATGACAGGCAAACCAACTTTGAAAAACATTATTTCTTTTACTTCTGTCTTCAAACATCACTTTGCTTCAGAAAACTCTAGTCACTATTTCACTTTTTTCATTAAAAACAAATCTGACTTACAGTCATTTGCAGCTTTTCAATTCAAATTTTGACCATCGCCTTCTACTTTTAGATGAAGGAGGCGCCTTAACCCTCTGCTTATGGATGAAGGAGGTTTTTTTCCATGACAAATTACAAGTCTGTTTGACAGTGTTGTCTTTCTTCTACTATGTTATCATACTGAATGAAGCTGCAAGAGTTTGATGAGTAACTCCTTGCCCTGCAGATGTATCTCAGGCTCATATCCACATTAAGAAGCAGTTGTTCTTCTAATGTGGAGTCAAGAATTTAGTCTTCTGAGATGATGACATGTTTCCTGTCTTTGTACAATCCATAAAACACTGTAAAACACCTAAAATCAGCTTGAGGGTGTGGTCTATGCATTGCTGGGACTTAGGGGTGTGTAAGTGGCGTGACTTAGAGCTGTGATCAACTTGATTAGCAGAGGAGGAGCTCTGTTGTGACTGGTCTATAGCAGATGGAGGTTTTTCGGCTATTAGATGTTTTCCAAGGGTGAGATGCCTTAAAGTGCCACTTCCTAACTCAGGGGAGGCTTTTTGAACAAATTTGGATTGTCTTTTTAGAGCTGATGGGCAGACTAGTAGGGCTGAGGCTAGATAGGATAGTGATAATGAGGTTTCACCTTGACATGGGCGGACTGAAAAGTAGGAGGGCGAAAAAAAAAATTATGAGGGTTTTCTAGATGACAAATTGACATATGGAGATCAGCTTCTAGGAAACTCAGCTATAGATTTAGTCATCACCAACAAGTGAAAAATACTGATGACTAACAGTGGCTCCATTTGGGGAGGGAAGCTCCTCGTCAGGAGGTGTCCAGAATTTAGATCTTTGGCTTATGAAGACCAGTGCCTTACCCATTGGCGAAAAATTTCACCCTTCTTGGATGCTACTTCTGAAAAGTGACAGCATGGTTAACATCAATGATATTTCTACGTACCCCACTATCTTGTCCTAAAATTTTTTCTTCTCTTTGGCGCATTTGAACTAGCAGCCTTTTGACAATGTATATTTTTCTTTTTGCAAAATGAACCTATCTATTTATACTCTTATATCTGCCAGGAGTTCAGATTAAACTGATGAACTCCTTCATTACTCTACCTATGGTAGATCAACTGTCAAGATTAAGCAGTTTGACAGGATTTTGTTCTCTAATCTAAAACACGAAATTCAAAATGATCAAATCAGGGTTAAACTGTCTTATTTGTCATGTATTTGCAGCATGATAGTACAAACTGCACACAAATATTATTTTGAAAAAAGGAAATCTAGAAAAACGGGGCTAAGATGTACAATGTGTTTTTCATCCCTCGCTTCTCTCTTTGGTTCTGTTTTGGGCGTGTGGAACCAGAATCTTTTCCTAATCTACTCTCTGTGATAAGTCAATCTTACACAATGTTGACCATCTTTTTCACTCACTAACTTATCAACAATTAAATTTAAACATGTTCAACTATGATTAGGCTAGATAGCTGAACAAGACATTGAAGTACAAGTAGCGGCACTTAGACTTGCTCGCTTTCCGAAGGACTATTTTTTGGAACATGGGGCTTTACCATTGCTTTTTAGAAACTGCCCTCTTTTTCTACTGTTTACTATTTTTGTATTTTCTGCCTTTTCCCTTTTTCTTCAAACAAACTACAAATGACAAGGTGCTCACAAGACCGAGCTTATTTTCTACTGTTGTCTTTCTATCCTAATCTAAACTGTACACAACATGTATTTGGTGAACTCTTCTTTCCAATGCAACCAGTCAAGTAGATGATCACATGGGGGATTCTGGTTTATTTTTTTCATGATGCAGAAATAATGAAAAGGCCACTCCCATTTGGTTTGTTTCTGGACAGTAATGCTTAAGTTTTTTCTTATTCTTGGCAACAAATTGTTCATGATAGAACCCACTACTCCTTCAGACTTCTCAAGGAAAACAAAAAATGGATCTTGGAATAATACCTGATCTAGAGGATTTGATATATGGGCTTCATTCAGGACTACTCTTTCTTCCACTTGGCTATATTTGGGACCCCCCTGGTAAAGCAACTCTTCCTCTTGCTCATGATCAATTGAACTATCAGACTCATCATATACTGCAGTGTAGTTCTATTGCCAAGCTGATGTGTTTTGATAGGGCGGGCTGAAAAACTGTGTGAAGGTCATCAGGTTGATGAGCAGGGATATGCTTTGACAGTAAATTATCTTCAAAGGATAGTGTGACAACTCTCATTTGTTTCTCAACCTCTACTTCATCATCTGCAATTTGTAACTCAATGGAACTTGGTGGCTGCAAATCTGGAGTTAAGGAAGATTCCATGTCCAAAATGATTTCTTCAACCATTTCAGGAAAAGGCTTCTCATTTACAACATGCTCGAGAATTTCACCATCTTCCTCAACCTCATCATCAAAGCTGAAAAACTGATGATTTCCAATTATGTGAATGTTATCTCTGATGGACTGAAGTGAAGTAGAGCAAAGAGTCCATGACTCTTCACTTACTTCTGAACTTTCAAAGCTCTCCTCATCAGTGTCATAGATGACCTATAATGCCTGCTTACTTTCTTCAAGTTCATGAAACTGAGCTTTCTCTTGGCGATCAAAAACTGAGTCTTCTGCAAAGTTAGTTTCTGTTTGGAAGTCATAATCATCAACATATTGATCAAACATTGGAGAATCATTAACATAAGTAATGTCACCAGCCATGTATATTGGACACTCGGATTTCTTTTCATCAACTTGATTTACAAATCTATTTTCTGATTTATGATATGCAGGGTTTAAAAGAGAAAAATCAGTGAAGTTTTGGTTACATGAAGTTTCAGAGGCTGTTTGCATGTTTATTATTTGATCTATTTCCTGTTCAGTTAAGGGAGAAGGTATTTTCTGTTTTCTTTGGATGGGGCAACAATTTCTTTCCATCTTTTGTGGAAGTTGATCTTGTGGCTGAATGTCCTCTTGTATTTTATATGAAAGGGCAGATGGATTGTTATCTGTTTCAACCTTTTCAAAGATTTCTTGTGGATCCTCTCTTATTTCTTGATGGATTTCATCTAGGATAAACTCTTCTTGGTCATCTTGATTGTTAGCTTGGGTAAGAAAATTATGGACCTCCTCTAAAAACTCCTCAGGATGCCAATTTCCGTAGTGTTCTTCAATGTTTACAATGTGTTGTATGAGGTTTTCAGAGTGATCACAACAATTTTCAGCCAATGATAAAGATGGACAATGCCCTATATAGTGTTTACAAAATACTTTGTGGAAATCCTTCAAAGAAAACAAGGTACGAGGTTCTAGATTTTCATACCATTCTCTTGCCTCTTCTTCTAATGTACCCATGAACATTTTCATAAGGCAGTCCTCATGCCATTCAACCTTTAAGCTACATACATGCATATGAAATTTGATGAGGTGCAAAAATGGGTTATCAATATTTTCATTTCGAAAGACAGGTAGGTCTTCGAACCAATTTACATCTGTGGGCATTTTGTGTGGGAAACCAGGGATATGTTCTCTGCTCATCGGAGCATATCTCCTTTGTGTCCTCAGGTGTTGAACCATGTCTTCCTCCATTATGATGTTTGGGTTTACTTACTGCATTCCTAGGAGTCTTTATAAGGACTAGTGGGGAAAAAGGCCTACTGGAGGCTAGTGGAGTCGCCAGGTGGAACTTGTTTGTTTTTGAAAATATTTAGCTATGGTCCACCACCAGTAACTAAAGTAAAGCCAGTCTGGAAATATTTTGGATTTTTTGAGTTTTATATGCAGCCTATGTTTTTAAAGTATTCTAAATTTTTTTCAACACTTTTCTAGGGTGGCGATAACAAAAAGAGTTTACTCTAAATGATCTTATGGACTGCTTTCTTGTTTAAGTATCTAAAGGACTAAAAAGTCTTCAAGAGTTTTCTAGACTATTGTGTACTCAGTGTCCTACCATATCCCGCTATGTTAGTGAGCGATGGGATAGATCAATTGGATGGTAATCTAGAGTTCGATAAAATAGTAAGGCCTACTGGAGGCTAGTGGAGTCGCCAGGTGGAACTTGGTTGCTTTTGAGATATGTGTGTATGGTCCACCACCAATATTGACAAAAACCAATCTAAGGGAGTTTTTGTGGTTTTTTCTGAGTTTTATGTGCAGCCTAGTATGTAAGAGCGTTATAAACCTGATTCATCACTTTGCTAAGATGGTGAAACAGAGAGTTTACTCTAAATGATTCTAAAGGCTGATGGTATGAGTTTAGTGTTGAAGGACTAAAGAGTCTATAAGAGTTTGCTAGACTGTCATGTACTCAGTAGGTCCCATCGTGATCGCCATTATGTTAGGGAGCGGTGGGATAAGTCAATCAAATAGTATTCTTAAGGTCTCTTAAGGTCTAGGGAATCTAAGTTTGTTTAATACTCAGAGTCCCACCGTGATCGCCATTATTTTAGGGAGCGGTGGGATAAGTCAATCAGATAGTATTCCTAAAGGTCTCTTAAGGTCTAGGGAATCTAAGCTTGTTTAATACTCAGAGTCTCACCTTGATCGCCATCATGTTAGGTTCCCGTGATTTGGCTGATTGGCAAGCCAAATGATAGTGTAACATCAAAACAAGCTTTGGAGCCCAAGGACCTAGCCTTCCTGGACATAGAGAGGGCTCTCTCTATGTGTGTAAGGGATATCTGTTTGTTTGTTTATTGTGTTCTTGATTTTAGGCTAGTTATGAAGTAAGTTTTTGATTTTTGGTTTTTTAAGTTGTGAGGGATGAAACTGATCAAAGATATAAAATAGATAACAAGATGTTAGATTAACTGGGCTATGGGGTCAAAAGGTCAAGAAAGCTATTAGATGACGATAAAAGGCTGTTGAAGGGCCGATTTGATTCAAGGTAGAAAGGATCTTTGGGAAAAATGGAGTAAATGGACATCAAGTTTGTGAACAACAAAGAGTTTCAAGCATCACTAGTTCAATAGATAACATAAACATGGTAGGGAAAACCATTAATCATGCAAAATGTAACTATAAACTAATCAATACATAGAAACAAACATTCAAGCCATGCATAGAAGTATAAGACCCTCTAACTTTGGGAAATGGCTATCAGACTTTGGGGAAAACACATAAGATGGACTAACAACTCAAAACACTATGCCGGAATGCCTAAACACAATACTTCAAGTTATTGGGCACTTTGAACAACAAGATTTGCATAGTTTTAGGCAAAGGGCTAGATCGGAACTAGGCCTCCTTGGTTCAAACAAAATGATAATCTTAATCAGTAAAAGAGATAGTTTCATGGATGGAACTATGGACAGTCATAGGTAAGCAGGGCACACCATACATCCTACTCAACATGCATAAAACTATTAATGAAACTAGCAACAATATCCTCAAGTTATTAAAGAGCAGTTAAGAATTCTTTAATGCAACTAAGGAAGAAGAAAACATAAAAGCTATGAAGATTCAAGAATTTTGAGGTGCCTCCATGGGCATATCTCAAATTTAATCTCTACTGATCTATAGCAAGCAAGAAACATGTATCATGAATGAAAACTAGAAGACAACAACAAAGCAAGAGACACTATACCATTCTACCATGTCATGGAATCCATCAACAATCCTTCATCATCCATCCAAGAACATTCAAGAGGAAATCCAAAAGCATAACACAAGTATTTTCTCCAAATCTCATATGACCATATATTGCTTCTCTTCTCAATTTCAGCCTTGTTTACAATGAGAGCCTTTGGAATATATAGGCTAAAGTGACGAAAACCTCATGGTTCAACTTGCATCCTCATTGGCCTAATCAAAATATCTAAACTTGTCCTTGAGGCTTTGCAAAGCCCAAGGCACAAAAATATCTCATAAAATATCTAGAAAATGCTAAAAAAGGAAAAATAATTGACTTTGCATCATTTTCCAAGTGAAAAAATAGCTAAACACACATTTGGAAAAATCAGATTTTAGAGGTTCAAAAATTACAAAAATACTTTGATTTTATTCGGCAAAAGGTCCTTGACTTACTAGGAAACAGTGAGCCTTCTGGTGAGTCTTCTCAAAACGGGCTCATGATAGCTTGTTGGAAAGGATGCTGTGTGTCATATAGGCACAACAGAAATTTTCCCAATATGATACATAGAAGTCACTCAAATCTTTACTTTGTGTGAGAATTCGTTGGAAAATTACGATTACGGTATGAGGAATATAGCGAGTGTGCACAAAAAGTGAGAATTTTTTGCCGTTTGAGAGAGGAAAAAAGATCTCCAAATGTTCTGAAAAATCCTTTGAGAATGTGCTCACATGAAATTAGCATCTGACAATCTGCAATTCTCCTCCCACAAAGAATCCTCAAAATGAAATGAGTGAATTTATGAGTCTTGACCAAAAACTCAAAAATGCCAAAAATAAGTTGTCAAAATAGACTTTAAAATTGACATGCATGGCCCTCAAGGTGTAGGCTGCTCCGAAGCTGAAGCCAAAATGTCAAGTGCTGATGTGCCTTTCTTCTCTTTCCATGCCGGGCGCTTCCCCTTTGCTTCCTTTTTCATCACTGTTTTGAGTTTCTTCATGGCACTGCTCTTCATCAACATACTGTATCATCGTTATTCTCCCTTCACATACACTTCCACACCTCACTGTGCTCCTTTTCAAAATACTGCCCTTCATTTGGTAGGTCACTCAATAAGTAGATTCAAGAACAAAAACATAGGCAATCAAGATACTCAGTCAAAGTGATGTTCTGTGGAAGGACACCAGCTTTGGTGTTGGAGGCAATATGGCACCTTTATCTTTGTAGAGGAAAGAAAACAAAACCTTTGATTCAACAACACTGCTCTCTGTTTAGGCCACTCAACCAATAAATATACAATATAACCACAGTCAACCACAATGCATTTACACAGTCAATAGTCACTGTGTTTAAGGGACAAGATGACAGAATTTTGAGATGTTTTTATGATGTGGCAACAAAGGCCATTAGCTTTCAACAATAAAAAATTCCCTTCAACAACACACTGCTCTTTTTCTTGGTATGTAAATCCACCAATCAAGTCCACACCATCTACACAGTCAGATAGAAAGTATACACAGTCCAAGTCACTGTTTTTTAAAAGAGCAAGGTGATAGAGTTTTGAAATGTTTCTGAGGTGGTAGTAGTGGTCTTGCAGTAATCAAACAATCAAGGTTCTTCTTTAAACAAAACTCTACTCCTTTGGCATGCCTTTCAACTAAAATATTTCAACATTATCAACACAGTCAAAGTCACTGTTCATAAGATAGGAAAAAAGGGCTTATGTTGTTTTTATGATGTAATAGCAAAGGCCTGTAGCATTCAATAGTAAAACTCCCCTTTAACAAAAAACTGCCTTCTCTCTACCTCACTGGCTCTTCTTTATGGACTGAAAGGTTAAACACTGTTTTGCCTTGTTAACACAGAGGAAACCTTTGAAAAGGAAAAAACATTTATGGAATGCTTACTGCTGTTTGAAATCAGGTATATTGCTTTCACTTTACAACCCTTAACCTCCCTTTCCAAAACTGTTCCACCTTTCAACTGGTTTTGAGGGCAGTCACTCGGTTTTTATACCAACAAAAATGCACCAATTCTAATATGCAGACCTTAGGCTAATAGCAACATAGTAATTCTGAGTTTTTAACACAAAACACACCTCCCTTAACAAACTCAATGCTGTGATTTAGACTTATGGATTTCAACCCCTTTTTCACCACTCAACAACTTTGAAAGGAGCATGGAGGTGCATAAATACCTTGAATATCGATGGAAATCTTTGCATTGAGGGTTTAAGTAGCTATGGAAAGAGTTTTTGAAGGTTTTTGTTGAGTTTTTTGACTGATGCTACAGGCGCGCCGCGCATCAGTGCATTCCTTTGGAAACTTTCTGCCTGAGTGCGCCGCGCAGATTTCTGTACGCGTCGCGCAACTTTGCAACCTATTTTGAAGGCCTTCCCGGTGTCGTAATTGGGTGCGAGATGGCTCGTTGGAAATCTGTGGAAGTATAATTTCCAGAATGTAATGTCCCACCTTACCCACCATCAGTAAGATAGAGAAGTAGATGTCACATAATCACTAATACTCATTTGCACAAAATCCTAAAGAATTAGTCACTGTAAAATTGTTTCCAACAAAAGGCCCTTTTTATTTTGAAAGCTTTAGATAATACAAGAAACAATTGTCTTAGTCACACTTCAACAAATTATTAAATTCATTTTCACATTCATACCAAAAACTTGCAGACATAGGAAGCTACACCCATTAAATAGTTTATTTAAAATTTATAGTAACATAAAAACACAAGAGTAACTAAGAATTTTACACTAACAATTTATATGCACAAAAGCTACAACCATTCAAGATTTTTGACAAACACTTTGCAGACATTCACTCTACACTCATTCAGCCCTTTTGACAAACACTTTGCAAGCACGCAATTAAAAGTCATTGAGGCATTTTGTCAAATACTTAGCAACAATGAATTTAAGATTATTCTTCAACATATTTATCTTCTAAAATTCAGAATTTAAACTGTAAATGTTTCCATCTTAAAACAGAGACTAAATGATCTTAGTTTTTCATCAAAGACTCAACAACGGTGCACATAACTCAGAGCAGCAATCTGCCAAATCGCCCAGATTTCCGATCTGGGTTCTGAAAAGTATTTTTTTGGAATGAAATTAGGGGTTACATGACCTTTAGGCACGGATACCCCCTGATGTGGGGCTGAATCGAATTCAAAACGCCCAGAAATGCGATTCTTTAAAACAACAAAATTTATAGCCTAAATGTTTCATTTATGACTTTTGTCAAACATATGGAATGAAAACTTACAGCTACACCTCTACATGAGGAAAAACAACCCAGATTTATGCTACTAATATATTCTCATTGAAATCACACATTTCTAAATCCACCATATGAGTTCTTGAAACATTTACCATCCACAAGCTAATTCATATGATTTGACAAGCTTTTTGAACCAATTGTTACAATTTGACAAACACATGGCAGCCTTGAATGCTACAGCCATTAAGGCTTTCTATCAAAATTCTGATAGTACTATTACAACAACTTGAATAACAAAACATTGAATTATTAATAAGAATATGAAACATAAGCCATAACTGAAATTTATCTCCAACTTACCTCAAGCATTTGATCTTCCAAACTATATTTTAGTTGCCATTGTTTTTGCATTTTCTTTTAAGGGTTGATTCTGTAATTCCTCCAAGTATATTTTGGATACATGTCCATTTTCTTACTTCTGATGTAAGCTGCAAGTTAGCACTTATTCATGCATAAATAAATTGACAACATTACTCATTCACAGATTTTGTCAAACACTTTGCAAACTATCCTAAAACCATTTATAAAACATGCATCTATTAATTATTTGAAACAAAACCATAAATCATGAAATACTTACCCAAGTCCTTTGGAATAAATTTATTGCAATTACCTTCAACAATATTTGGCTTTCCTTTTCCAAATGCTACAATACCAAGATTAGTACCATAAACTACACCAATAATAACTCCAATATTGAGATCTAAACATCCATACATACAGATTAATCTAGTCTTCATTTTTAACTAATCAATAATATTCTAGATAACATAAGACTAAACCAAAATTAGATGCTTACAACAATTTAAATGTCTACTTTTTTATTTTATGCTAAAGCTATACTATAATTTTAGTACAATGGAAATTATACCTGAAGAGATATTCAACTCCAATCGTTGAGAATATGATCCACCTTCGATCCCTTAACCAACTCATTTGAACCATCCGGTTTTCCACCCAACCATATCCAGGGAGAACTCCTCCCCCTGGAACCCCCGAGCTGTAAAAGCTCACAAACAGTACCAAAATACAATAGTAGAGAGATAGATGCAAGGAAAACTAAGGAATATAGTTTTCACTTCCTCTAAATACCACTCATGTTCAACCTCAATAGATACTTAGTAGATTCATAAGAAATGCAGATTTGTTTTGGAAGTAATTGAATACTCTCCATATCTCTCCCTCTCACAATATTCCTCAAGTCTCTTCCACTCTTGGCATTACCCCCCCCTCCTCTCAATGAGAATACATGAGACTCATATATAGGAGGAGCAACAAATTCTTGTCATAAAGGAGGAGTAATATGCATGCATTGTATTCCTTTTAGAGGAGTGTAACTTATGCCATTAAGGAGAGGTATGCATGCCTTATTTAAGGAGAGTGTAACATATGCATTAAAGTGAGTGTAAGAGGAATATTTTATGACACATATTTAATGAGTGTAAGAATATTTTATGACATATAATTAATGAGTGTAAGAGGAATATGCCATTCCTTGATGAGTGCATAAAATAGAGTGTAATGTAATATTTAAAATAGAGAGAGTTACATAGAGCCATGAGAGTCATGAAGGAGAGAGGTGTGAAGTGATTGAGGAGATATAATTTCCTTTTAATAATAATATCATAGTCTCATAAAAGATAATAATAATAATAATAATAATAATAATATTGAGGATTAAGTCGAGATTGAACTATTACAATTGATTAATCATAAGTTAAGTGATTTTCCTTCAAGTATACTTGTTTACCCATTGATTGGAGGTGATTTACTATTTTTGGAAAGTCATACTTGAAATGGTAGACACGACTTTCTATTTTTAGAAAGTCACTCCAAAATTGTTAGGAATGGGATTATTAAGGAATTTCATCTATGAGTTTCCCATGAGTGGTATTTGAGATAATAGGGATTCCGCACCCCTATTGTATGCATCTTCGTGCCTTAGTAGATTGAGGACTCCGCGCCCTGATCTACTCTAAAGATCCAAGATTCCACACCTTGATCTTTTTAAATATTTAGGACTCCGCGCCCCAAACATTTCATTATAGATTCAAGACTCCGCGTCTTTATATTTCATGGATTTAGGACTCTGCGCCCTAATCCATTTATCATATATCCAAGACTCCACGTCTTTATATTTCATGGATTTAGGACTCCGCGCCCTAATTTCCATGGCATCTCATCTACTTTGCTTTGAAACTCCGCGCTTCACCGTAAGGTACTGATTGTGAGCTCATACCCATCTGATGGTTCGTTGGTAAGGTCTTCTTCCAAGACCTGCACACATCACAACTCATTGATCAAATAAATCAAATGAATTTCATAATTAACTTATTCAAATTTTACCAAATATTGTGCATGACTTCCACAGTCATTTTGGTTTTGGAGAAATGACTTCCACAGTCATTTATAACTTGAGCATCCTTGTTGGCAATGACCAAGTCCCCTGCCACATCATGCTTAGTATGATATTATGCACATATAATCATACAAATTATGTATCATCCATAAATCATAATTAACCATATGTTCCATCTAACCCTGATCATCCATGGATTTGTGTCTCAATTCTGAATCACCATTCATGTCATACACCTATGTCCAAAATAGGATACCAAAAGAGAAAACATTGCTAATATGCTCTTAACCAAAATCAATTCTTGTATACGCAACCATAGATATTATCATAAGCACACAACAACCAAGTGACCTAAACCAGGTCATAGCATATAAGCATGTACATAAGTCTTTCATACATAATATTATATCATTATATCAAAATCACCATCTCTAAGTGTCATCTAAGCTATCTCACTAAGAAGGGACACTACACAGAACAACTTTAATTTTTTCATTTGGAGTCTATTTGGTTGTTCAAAAATTCATTCTCCCAACACTGGTCAAAACTGGTGAATCCTGGTGCAGAAATGCTTAGTGCTATTTGTAAGCCACTTTTGGATGCCTTCCCGGTGTCGGAATTGGGCCCGAGATGGCTCGTTGGAAAGCTAGAGAAGTATAATTTCCAAATATGCTTGATTTTTTTCATTTGGTGTCAATTTTGGTGTTCAAAAACTGACTGTCCCATCACTGGTCAAAAATGGTGAATGTTGGTGCAGAAAAACATAGCATTGATTGCAGGCTACTTTTGGATGCCTTCCCGGTGTTGGAATTGGGCCCCAGATGGCTCGTTGGAAGGATAGAGAAGTCTAATTTTGAAATATGCTTTATTTGTTTCATTTGGTAACCATTTTGGGTTTCAAAAACTGACTGTCCCATCACTGGTCAAAATGATGAATCGTGGTGCAGAAATTCTCCCGTGACGCCTGAACTTTTCACATTTCTCACAAACCATGATACCTGTGTAGAAAATGAATGAGTTTTTTCTTCTTGAACCTATGAGGGACAAAAACCTCTCTCACTTTTGTAAATTTCATCTCTTTTTGGTCAGAAAATAATTTTGAAACAAACTGCCCGGGCGCTTCTGCAAAACCAAGATGCCTCAAAAGTTCTTGAAATGTGTTTTCAAACACAAACTCTGTCTCAACCTGTCAAACCTCTGTTTATTTAAGAAAAAAATGATATAAGGTGTAATGTGAAATGCCTTCTTTTGGTGTAAGACTCTGTTTCCTCAAAATGGTGCTTTCCCAACCTTTGTATATCAATCAACCAATATCCATGATGAAAACACAGCAAACAAGGATAAAGACAGTCAAAAGCGGTTTCTTGTGGAAGGGCACCAGGATTTGGTGTTTGAGGCACTTGGACATCCTTGCCTTTGTAGAGGAAGGAAGAATCACAGTTTCTTATTTCAAGACCTTCTTTTTCCTTGTAGGTGCTTCATCAGCAGATTCAATTAACATGAAGACAATCAACCACCAAATGTACCTTACACAGTCAGAAACCACTGTGTTAGTGCGAAGTGCCATGGCTCTAGGTGTTTTGAGGTCAGCACAATAACCTTGTAGCAAGCTAACATTTCTTCTAATAGAGATGATGCCCTTGTAATCACCAATCCTCACCTATACTAACATGGATTTGCAACGGTCTTTAATCCTGTTTGAAAATGAAAAAGCCAACGCACCTTTCATATTTGATTGGTGAGGGTTTTGTAATAGAGGTTCTAAAATGCCCTTTTTAAGCAAAACTTGAAACCTTTATCTTCTAAGACATAACCTGATACTCTTTGTCCAGCTGAATGCCATAGTAGAAATGAGCAGCTTTCATGAGCTTGATCCCTTTCTGAAATAAAACAACCCTTTTGAGGATTTAGAAATTTGACTGCTTCTTAAAAAGGTTCTCTTTTTCTGATAGTTGTGCTAGGGAGGAAAAATTTGCTTTGAGCTACTGTGCAAGATTTTGTGGATGTGCCTCTTGAGGTCAACCAGCTCTTCTGGGAAAAAATCAACTGTGATCTCCAAATCCTTTTCCACTTATTATCTCTGTATGGCATATCCACTTTCATTTGATTCATATGAGGTCTCTTTTTTGATACTTTGGAGGAGGCGGCTTTACTGCTTTGAAAACCAAAACTGTAATTGTTTGCCCTTGATGCTCTGGAGGAATTTATGTCCTGTTGTGAAGTTGACCGAGCTGGTAGGTGATGTTTGAACTCCTCTCATGAATGTTAGTGCACAACTTCGGTTGCATTTACTCATACTTTCCCACCTCTGTCCACTGAAAAGGGGATTCCTTTTACAATTCTCTTTTCACTTGGAGTGTAACAGTGAGGCGCCTCATGGGCTTTGAATGTTGCTCTAGAGCTATGAAACTCATTGCCATAACCTGTTGAAATATAATCAATATCATTTGCCTGTGTCATGACCTTTATTTTAACCAATAGCAGAGTTTGTGTTACTTGGGCTCCAGACTGCTATATTGGAAAGAAAACTTGATAAGGGACCAGTTTAACCTCTGTCTTAATCTGCTGAAGATTATTTGATGAGCAGGCTTGACAAAATATTTCTCTTATACATGATGACAGGCAAACCAACTTTGACAAACATTATTGCTTTTACTTCTGTCTTCAAACATCACTTTGCTTCAGAAAAATCTAGTCATTGTTTCACTTTTTTGATTAAAAACAAATCTGCCTTACAGTCATTTGCAGCTTTTCAATTCAAATTTTGACCATCGCCCTCTGCTTATAGATGAAGGAGGCGCCTTAACCCTCTGCTTATAGATGAAGGAGGTTTTTGGCCATGACAAATTACAAGTCTGTTTGACAGTGTTGTCTTTCTTCTACTATGTTATCATACTGAATGAAGCTGCAAGAGTTTGATGAGTAACTCCTTGCCCTGCAGATGTATCTCAGGCTCATGTCCACATTAAGAAGAAGCTGTTCTTCTAATGTGGATTCAATAATTTAGTCTTCTGAGATTATGACATGTTTCCTTTCTTTGTACAATCCATAAAACACTGTAAAACACCTAAAATCAGCTTGAGGTTGTGGTCTATGCATTGTTGGGACTTAGGGGTGTGTAAGTGGCGCGACTTAGAGCTGTGATCAACTTGATTGGCAGAGCAGGAGGTCTGTTGTGACTGGTCTATAGTAGATGGAGGTTTTTCAGCTATTATATGTTTGCCAAGGGTGAGATGCCTTAAAGCGCCACTTCCTAACTTAGGGGAGGCTTTTTGAACAAATTTGGATTGTCCTTTTAGAGCTGATGGGTAGACTAGTAGGGCTGAAGCTAGATAGGATAGTGATAATGAGGTTTCACCTTGACATGGGCAGACTGAAAAGTAGGAGGGTGAAAAAAAAAATTATGAGGTTTTTCTAGATGACAAATTGACATATGGAGATAAGCTTCTAGGAAACTCAGCTATAAATTTAGTCATCACCAACAAGTGAAAAATACTGATGACTAACATAATATTCTTACTATGATCATTTGAAATATATTTAGGAAATTCACCACCATCATTGTTTGAAAAATATTCATTTCCATCTTTGGAGGCATGAAAATTTCAATACCATTATCTGTGGTTTTGAAATAATGAATTGGAGGATATTCTTCACGATATTTATCTTTCCCTACATCACTGATGCTCTCAAAGTACATAGGACTAGGACTATGTGGAATTTTCAACTCTTTATTTATAGGAAATTCCTCATCCTAACCTTCGTTGCTTCTTCTCCTATAGTCTATATGATTAGGAGTAAGTGGAAATTGAGACTCCCGATTTATTGGAAATTATTCTATTGGGTGTGGAGCCTAATTTTCATCCTGATTCAGAGATCCTTGTTTTAGCCGGATGTATACCCTAGGAAAGCTATACACCCCTGTAGTAGGGGGTGTGGGGGGGACTTATGCGGTCCCCTGGTGTGGGTTTCGGGGTCAGCACCCCTGAAGCTAAAAACATATGTAAAATTGCCTTATAAAAGTATAGTAATTTCTAGTTAATCTGGGTCGTTCATTAGGTGGATGATATGACAATAGAATTTATGTTTAGTTTAGGGTTTTTTTCCCTAGAAGGCAACCCCTCACTTTATATGAGGGTATTGTATTGCACTGTGTATTGTATGAGTATTCTTAGAGCGAGAAACAGATAGGGAGACTATGAGAGAGAACAGAGGATATTACGACGGATATGTTGTAGGTTGTGTCTCTTCATTTTGCTGGATAATAGAAAGAAGGACTGGCTGTTCAGGGTGGACGTATCCCAAACTGGGTGAACCATATATATCTGTGTCTCTCTGGTTTTATGTGTTTTGTGTGCTTCTGTTTTCCGCATATTTTACGTGTTACATTACTCTGTAATATATAATTTTCTAACATATTCATCCTTCCATTTTTTTCATTGACATTGTACAACACAAGGTACCACTCAAAGAGGATGTCAAGCCTCATAAGTAGAAGCTGTGATAGATCAATCCTCTTCTTCTCCTAGCTATTGAAAAGGAAATAAAGAAGCTACTGTATTAAAATATCATTTTCCCTCTAAGGTACTCTGAATGGGTGGTGAAACTGGTACCCGTGAGGAAGAAGAATGGAGAAATTAGGCTATATATGTGTGGATTTCCACAATCTAAACAAAGCTTCACTCAAAGACAACTATCCCCTCCCGAAGATGGACCACATCTTGAAAAAGTTGGTGGGATCCTCCTGCATGTCCATGATGGATGACTTCTCAGGATATAATCAAGTGGAAGTGTTCACGGAAGACCAAAAGAAGACAATGTTCACTACACCTTGGGGAACTTTCATGTACACCCGAATTCCTTTTGGCTTGATAAATGTCGGTGCCACATTCCAGTGTGCTATGGAAATCTCTTTCATAGGAGAGAAAGATAAGTTTGTGGTGATTTACCTGGACGAAATCAATGTATTCTCGAAAAGTGACACTAAACACATAGAACATCTTCGACAAACCTTCGACAAATGCCGCAGGTATGGCCTGTCCCTGAACCCTCAAAAACACATGTTTTCCCTGGAAGAAGGAAAGTTATTAGGACATATAGTAACTAAGGAGGAAGTGAAGATTGATTCGAAATGGGTAAAGGTGATAAATGACATTTCTCTACGAAGAAAAAAAAAGGAGGTACAAGTGTTCCTGGGAAGGATAAATTTCCTAAGAATATTCATACTCAATTATGCTGAGATCATCCGAAACATCACTGGAATTCTAAAAAATAACAATGAAGTCAGGTGGACCCCTCAATCGAGGGATCTTTTGACAAAATCAAGCAGGCATTTGTAGAAGCTCCAGTACTGATAGGTTCAGATTATGAGAAACCCTTCATGGTTTTTTCTTTCGCTTCTTCTCATACAAAAGGTTCCGCGTGATGCCAAAGTGACATATAATATCCAGGAAAAGAAATTGGACAATCTGGTCAAATCTCTAAAGGCATTATGGGTGTATGTGTTATAATCTTCCGTAACCACCTAATTTCTCGTAGCAGCAGTGAAGGATATCTTGGTGTAGGGTGATAGTGAAGGAAAAAGGGCAGTGAATATAATATGAGTTAAGAGAAGAGAGGTGTTAAGTGCAGTGAATAATATTACACATATTATATGTAGTATATATCATATGTAACGGTTTATGGGATGCGGCAATTAATCAAAACTTTGGATCATATTACCTTGACCACGTCACTTTTCTCTTTTAACTGCAAGGCTTTCCGCCCGACCTGCGCTTGAATTTCTTGGCCTTCCCCTTGAACATTCACATTCATGCCCTGCGATTTCCTTAAAGAAATCACTTCTCCATGTTGAGTGTGGTCACATGCCAACATGGTCCACTACACACAATATCTAGAGGGCAGGTTTCTTTTGGCCTAAATTGTTTGGTGATATACATGCTCACGTCCGGGTAGGCAAGAAGTGTCAAAGGTTTACCGAAAAGAAAAGGTATGCGACTATCCCATTGATCCCAGTACATGTTTCAGAACCTTTCAAACAGTGGGGAATCAAATTCATAGGAGATATTCACCCAGATTCTAGCAGTCAGCATCAATCGATCCTCACCACCACATATTACTTCACTAAGTGGGTTGAAGCCATGCTTGCAAGAAATTCCACTGATGGGGTAGTGATCAAGTTCCTAGAGGAGAACATAATAGCTAGGTTTGGATGCCCTGCTAAAATCATCACCGATAATGCACAGGCTTTCAAATCGGCTAAGTTCATGAAATTATGTCAGCACTATAATATCATTCTGGGACACTCCACTATAGATTAACCACAATGGAATGGGTTGGAAGAGTAATCTAAAAAGAAATTGGTTAGGATTATGAAAAATAGCATCAATGAAAACCAAAAGAACTAGGACTCCCAGCTCAAGTTTTCACTCTGGGAAAATCACATCACCACTAAAATATCAACAGGGAAGTCCCCTTATGAACTAGTGTATGGAAAAGTTGCAGTCTTTCCTATTCAGCTTGCACTACTCATGGCATAATTCTTACAAGAGAGTGAGGAAGAGCCTAATGACCTTATCAGAAGAATGAATCAATTAGTCGAGCTAAGTGAAACAAAGGAACAGTTAAGCCTCAGAGTAGCAGAGTGCCAGTAAAAGATGAAAGGCTTATTTTATCAAAGAGCTAAAGATAGGGAAATCCAAGTAGGGGATTTGGTGCTATGATGGGATGTCAGGTGGGCAGACAAAGTGAAACATGAGAAGTTTGACCCCCTCTGGTTTGGTCCTTTTAGGGTGGCAGAGGTCAAAGGCAACAATACTTTTGTGCTGGAGAACTTAGAAGGAGACATAATTGAGGCGCTCGTAAATGGGAAGTTCCTCAAGTTCTACTTTCATCACTAACGAGGGCTAATTCAGATCACTGTATATATCATTCCACTGTCTATATTCCATTTTTCTTCCTCCACCTTTTTTCATTTTCCATTTCATCTTCCATATCATCTTCCATTGTTCCCATTTTGTTTCATCCACTGTTTGAATTTTCCATTTCATCTTCCATATCATATTCAATCTCATCTTCCATTTTGTGCCCACTTGATTGTTGGTATAAAACTTTGTCTAATCAGTATTCATTTACGACTCCATGTGCCTAATAAAGCATAGGTATTCAGCTCTGCAGTTTCTCAACGCACTTAGAATAACACGTTGCCCCCAGATGGAGCCAATGTTGGCTTGTGACCGAACTCAACGTGGAGAAGTGATACCTATAAGGAAATCAAAGGGCATAGGTGTGAATTTTCAAGGGGAAGGCTAAGAAATTCAAGAGTAGGTCGGGTAGAAAGCCCCACAATCAAAAGAGAAAAGTGTTGTGGTCAAGGTCATATGATCTAAAGCTGTGATTAATTGCTGCATCCCACAAACCGTTACATATGCTATATATTACATATAATATGTGTAATATTATTCACCACCCTTAACACCTCTACGCTTGTCACACATCACTCCCCACAGAATATAACTCTACCTTTCACTGCTCACATATAAAACCTGCAATCTCTGATCCGCAGGGCCCCACCTCGATGCCACATCATTTCTCTGCTCACTGCACATCGCTCCCCATGACATATACCTCTTAACTTCTGCTGCTCACAACTAAACCTTGCGATCTACGATATATGATGTGCGGGTGGTCCCCACATCCATATTTCCACGCCATGTCCTCCGCCCATTGCATTTCACACATCACATTTTCTAAACCATTACCCTTCACTGCTCATTTGCAAATCTTGTGATTTGCGATGTGCGAGCAGCCCCACCTCCGTCTACCACATAAACTCCCCCACTCACCGCACATCGCTCCCTACATGTTTTAACTCTTACCTATCAATGCTTATATGTAAAACCTTCACTCTACAATTTGTGATATCAGTTCAGGCCCCACCTTCCCACCACATCATTAATAGCCCTCTCATGGCCTTTTTCCCTCTCTTTTCCGTGCTAATTAGCCCAATAGCCTCACCATCACTTCCACCAGCTCCCCTTAATCTCCAACACAAGAATTGTTTTTTGATGGAACAAAAAAACTATGGTTTATCTAGTTGATTCAAGAAAACTCTGTTAAAGAGTGGATCACGTGCAGCAGAACTGGCCATTTCATTATGCCTAATGCGAATCATGAGAACGAGGGAGTGGAGGTCTTTTTCCAGCAAATGAAATCAAGTGGTGGAAACTAGACTGCCCACCTGTTTACGGCCACTCCTCGCCATCCCCATGGAACATTCCAGGACTTGGCCTATGCGGCCCATAATTTTTTTCCTTTTACTGTATGATTAAGATCTTTTGCTGGTGAAATCCTGATTTCACCCAATTCTGCTTTGATTTTATGTTACAGGAGTGATTTCTTGATGCATGCTCAGATTTTTTGTTAGGATATTTTTATTTTCACATGTCTGGGATGATCATAACTCATTATTCGATCAGGAACCCTCAATAGGAACTCTATATGTAGGAAGTTTAGAGATGTAAGAAGGGTTCCGAATTTTGGAGAATTTTGTTTTAGTTCTGTATAATTGTGCTCTATGTGCTTTGAGATACATATTTGGGAGAGTTGTTTGAACTTAATGTGATGCAACACTGCTTGTTTAGATTCCAGAAGGGGAAATGAGTAGTATGTATCTGTTTCTCTTTGTTTATCAGTAATCTCCTATTATGTGTAATCATCTTTCAATGTTCTTCTGCTTTGATGATTTGTGTAATGTACCTACTGACAATATGAATTTTTATTCATGAATTCATTTATGTATAATGCTCGTGTATCAAACTCATTGCATTTCATTAATTAGCGCTCCACAAATCTCTATTGTTAGTCATCTTCCACTTACATCTGTTTCCTCCTAGTTCACGGGAGACATATTCTTAAGGATATTAAGCCTGTCTTTTGCGGATTCCTCCTCCATTCTTCCTCAACACCTCTACATAATTTGAAAGACTCTACTCATCGTTTCATATTTGGCCCATTTGAAAGCCATACAAACATTCAACCTCTTGATCCCTCTTGTAGTATAGGGTAATTCACAGGAATCAGACTCAAAGATCTTCTCCATTCCTAAACCACCAAAACCATTACTTCTCTTAATTCATATTCTATCAGAGGAATCCATATACTTGTATATCTTAGGCATTGGTATTTTGTAGCTCAAGGCTATCTCTAGGAGTTACAACAATCCATATGATTAGGAGTAAGTGGAAATTGAGACTCTCGATTTATTGGAAATTATTCATCCTTCCCTTCATCACTGTTGCTCTGAAAGTCCATAGGGTTAGGAGTAACTATAAAATGTGACATTTTATTTACTGAAATTTTTTCAAACTTCCATTCATCACTATTGCTCTCATAATCCTTAGGATTAGGAGTAAGTGGAAAATGTGACTATCTATCCACTGAAAATTTTCATCTTGTCATTCATCACTATTGTTCTCATAGTCTTTATGATTAGGTCTAAGTGGCAAATGTGACTTTCTATCCACTGAAAAATTTTTGTCTGACCATTCATCACTATTTATGTCATAGTCCTTAAGATTAGGGCTAAGTGGAAATTGTGGCTCTCTATCCAATGAAAATTTTTCATCTTGCCATTCATCACTATTGCTCTCTGTAATGTCCCCAAATAGGGACTGCTAGCAAGGCATGCCTAAAAAACACATTTTAGGAATTTATGCTTCAGCACTGGAAATTAGCCCTTAGATCACTTAGATATGATCATCTAAGACCCAAATCCAAGAGGAGATCAGAAAAAAATCTTTATAGGTGGATTAAACAGATCTCCCACACGTAGTACAGTTGGAAAATTGCCCAATAATGGGGCTACAGCATTATGTGACAAACTACTCAGAAAATAACACAGTTCAACCAAATATATGCAGGAGGCCAATATGTAGGCTCCATCATGTCATTTACATCAACATATCAAGATTATATTGAAGCCCATACATCATAGAGCATAAAGTAGGAAACTTTACATGAAGAAATCCTCAAAATAAGAGGTTGCAACCATATGATATGACTATACAAGCTTGACAGCATTATTTTATTAGTTAAAAAGAGATGTAAGTGACACTTCAGATCTAGAGCAGGTCTGTGTACAAAAATATAGATCTATATCATATCTGTACCCTATAGTCTCCTCTTCAAAAGCCCCTTGGGGTTTTAGCAGAAAATGATGTACATGGAGTAGATCTGAGATATAAGGCAGCTGATCTATAGAATGATTTAGAATTTCTGAAATAAATACATCAGTATTCAGATCAAATCTGAATGGAACATGGATTAGATCTGTAATCCACGGATCACCATAGTGAAGGGCAGATTCCCAACATTAGAGATCTCTCCTCCTTGAAGTGCCAAAAGACCCTGCAAATTTCTCCTTGCAAATAAAAAAGTTATGGAAGATGGACTGCGCTGTAGGATCTAGAGCATGATGTGGCCTCAAGCCAAGATCTAAAAATGAGCTCTCCTCATCCAATACTCTCTTTTCAATGGGGTAGAAGACTTTCCCAGTGAAAAGAGGAAATAGAATGGCTTAGATCTGAATAGATCTAGCCTCAACTTGCTGCAGCTTACAAAGACAACCAAAGCCTCAATAGGATCTGCATTTTAGTTGGAAGAAGAGCTTGGCCAAATGCCTAATAGTGGTCAAGAAATGCAAAAATCCTTTAAGAGGTCTCTCAAGGAAGAGGTGGGATTCTCGATCAGGAACACCCTAGTGCTAAACAACACTATTCTCAGCTAAACATCTAGAGAATGAGAAGTGTCTAAGTATACAAATCCTTCAGGAATAATATCATAAAAAACCCCTCTCATGCTGTCCTCCTCCTCCTTAAATAATATGGAATCCTTGCCAAACTCTAAACCATCTCAATGATTTAGCTGCATTCACATGATCAACCTCCAACTAAAACCGCATTGTGCATCTAGGTGGTTCAATGTATCTAGACAACACTGTTGATTTGGTCCAGTTGACCCAGTCAAATGACTTAATCCCTTTCACACATAAGGGTGTTTTGCTAAGGCAGCCCGGATTTAGCCTTGTTCATATGGGCATTGATTTATTTTGCGGTTTTAGGAGTTTAATTTATTCTCCTTTACAATTGTATTCTTGCAAGAAGAAAATGAAAACAAAATAGTATATTACCATTAGCTTGGGCTAATTAGGAACATTACAGTCCTCCCCTCCAAAATGTTTCTTGTCCTCAAGCAACTGATAAAGTGAGTGCTGCAACTCATCTCCTCCTCCATTGGTGTCACAAACACAAGATAAGCTTCTCTCATAAGATAAGTGATGAGCAAACCATCCATCCATGACTTGTTCCAACAATTTTCTCATGAAATGCAAACAAATCATCCCATCAGGAAACAATAAATCACATGAAACAACCATGGTTTTCCCAATGCCCTCCCTAAAATATAAGACAGAAAGTACATGGAGTGTAGTCATCCCATAGGGCACATGCATGCCTTCCCTCCTTCCTCCATACATCCCCATGAAAGGTACAAGTACATCATTAATATAGGGGATCAAAACAATGTACAAACAAACAAAAATGTGTGCACATGGAGGTGGATCATGGTCCCACATTTGGAACCAGCGCATAGCATCCCTTGCCTGCATCAAACCAAGATGTGGTAAGTGGTTTTCCCACCACTTACTTTCTGCCCATACCATCTCACCAGAGCTGAAAGTGTGAGATATATTTGGTGCCTTTAGGAAGCATCCATCATGATGAAAAATCTCCCTTGTTCGTCCAAGGGAGTGGCCCAATTTAGAAATTTTTGGGACCCAATATTGGCCATGAGGCTCACAAAATATATTACTCCTCCTTGGAGTCATGGCCTGCAAAAACATGGTGTAAAAATGCATGAAACCAGAATATAAAACAGATTTACTAAGAGCATGCTCTTCACCAACAATCCTCCTCCTATCAATGGAGTTGTGCATAGATCTACTCTCTCCTTTAGGGGAACAAAGAGAGGGTTGATTTAAATATTCATTAGAGTCATGTTGCTGCTCCAAATCCACAAGGTCCATGCATATTTGACAATGCTGATACAGTTCTCTTTCAAAGCCCTCCCAATAATAGCTCCTCAAAATGATATTGTTGAGCTTCATAGGAATAGGTGTGGCTAAAATTGAGCTCTTCAGAAGCCCTCTGTAGTAACTTCTCCTTGAGCTTGGAAGCTCTAGAGAATAATATCCTACCATGATTATAGATGACTCCATCAAGGATTGAATATCTCTCCTCATGTAACCAATCATCAAGAATCATGCAAGAATGAAGATCCTTGGAATATTCCACTAGCAGTTGGGATTTCCAATAGGGATCTAAAGTGCCCAATAATGACAGTGCTAATAGTGTGTCATTTGAAGTGTCTTCCATGTTGTGGTTCTTCTCCTTGACATCTTCCATGTCAAAGTTGTATTTTGGAAAGCCAAGCTTCCCATTTTCCTCCTCCTTGACATCTCCCATGCCAAAAGTACAAGGTGGAAGGTTGCTAGTCCTCCCTTGTTGCACTCCTTCCTCATGCACATGTTTAAAAGAAGATGAAGGTTCTTGGAATTCAGTCTCCCATGGGAGGCTATCATCTATCCAAAACCTCCTTGGTTTTTCCAAAGTATTCATGTGTGACCACCATCTCTCATCATGTATGGAAGAGGATCCTCTAAACAAGTTTGTCTTTTGATTCAAGGATTGCCTTCCTTGCTTCATGATGGTGTCAACCTCCATTCTTGCAACATATTTTCTCAGTGTAGTATGAGATGAGAGAATGGATAGTGATGTTAAGGGAAAAATGCTTCCCCTCTCCTTGTACTTTCCCCATACTCTCAGCGCTGAAGCATGGTCTTCTAATGCTCCCTTACTTCTTGGATCTATGAAAGGAGCATCAATGCATGAAACATCTTTCATCCAATCTAAATTAGGTGGCCTCCCATGTGGTATACCAAAAAATAATGATGTCTCATGGCTCATTCCCATGTGTTTAATAGATGGGAACATATCATGACTGCTTCCACTACGCAAATCCATCTCTAATTGTTGTGTGGAAGTATCATGACAAGGAGAAATTGGAGCAACTCCCCCATCTTTTCTTCATCACCCACCTTCTACAAGATCTCACAGTATAAGGTGCTCTCTTTAGATGCAGTTAACTCATGAACATGCATCATCTCCTTGGTGTCAAAATTCTTGATCACAAGGGACTGATCCAACAGAGTGTGTGTTCCAAAATTTGGATGTAATGTTGGAACACATTCCCTCCATTGTTTTGTCTCTTTTTCTATCAAAATAAACACATGTTGATCATCCTCATCATGTAGAGGACCCTTGGGGCCTTCTTGAAAAGATACAAGATCCCTCTTAGTGGAAGCTATGGCTTCATCTCCATCTTTCAATGAAATTAAATCTCCTCCTATTGTCACAGCGCTAGAGGAACCTTTCAATTCTTCTTCTTTCTTCTCCTCATCAATGGAGTATGCCTCATCAATAAGAGATCCTTTCTCTTGATATGTCCTTAAAAAAGGAACACTCATGTCTTCTTCTTGAGAAGAAGGTTCTTGCTGAAGTGGGGCCTTTGCCCTTGGAAAATCATGTAGCAGATATTTAACCCCTTCAACACTATTCTGAAATGGAGTTATCTTCATGGACCTTTCCATATCATGAAAAGGTTCTAATTTCTTGGGCTTAGTTTGTTTACCCACAGAAATTTCAAATGGCATAGAATCATATCTTTTCACTAACCTCCTAGTGAAATTTTCATAATTAGAGATGTTTACATTTTTTAATGAAGAAGACTCAAATAACCACCAGGCATATGCTTTACCTTGGAGGTGCAGTGCTGCTACTCTTATGGCTTCTTCTTCAGACATTGGATGCAGCTGAAAATATGTGTCCATCTTCTTTACCCAAGACTTGGCTGAGTTCTCAGGTGACCCATCAAAAGTGGGTAGAAAAGTTCCACCCAAGGTGTGCTACATGCACCCTCTTCTCCTTATAATTCTGCTAGATGTTATTTCTTCATTGAATTGACAGAACTCTGGGAAGCTTAGATGCTCTTTGAATCTTTTAGACTGAGATTCATATTCTCGGAGATAATCACCAAGAGTCTCCTCTTTTGGTGTCTCTCCTTCTTCTTCTCCTCTTGCAAGGAATGTAGACATGCTACAACGTTGTAGATCAGATTGTGTGGTTGAATTCTCACACACATTAGATGAAGTAGTGGGGCTTCCTTCATGTGAAAACCTCTCCAAGAGATCTGCTGGTCTTTCATTCCTCATTCCCCTGTTTTCTTTCTCTAGCTCATGCATAGTTTGGAACAGAGTTTTTGAAAACTCTTTCCCTTTCAATCTTCCAGATGAAGGGTTTGGAACTTTGTCTTCAGTGTCTTCGGTGTAGCCACACTTCTTGATCAATATTTTTTTTCCATGAAAATAAATATTGGATCTTCAATGAACAAAGCACAGGCTATGCCAAGATAGTTGCTCTGATACCGCTGTAATATCCTCAAATAGGGACTGCTAGCAAGGCATGCCTGAAAAACACATTTTTCAGGAATGTATGCTTCAACACTGGAAATTAGCCCTTGGATTCCTTATATCTTATAATATAAGACCCAAATCCAAGAGGAAATTAGAAACAAATCTTTCTAGGTGGGTTAAACAGATCTCCCACACCTAGTACAACTGGAAAATTTCCCAATAATGGGGCTGCAGCACTATGTGACAAACTGCTCAGAAAATAATGCATTTTAGTAAAATATATGTAGGAGGACAATATGTAGGATCAATCATGTCATTTAAATTAGCATATCAAGATTATATTGAAGCCCATACATCATAGAACAGAAAGTAGGAAACTTTACATGAAGAAATGCTCAAAATAAGAGGCTGGAACCATATGATATGACTATACAAGCTTGAGAGCGTTATTTTATTAACTGAAAAGAGCTATAAGTTACACTTCAGATCTAGAGCAGATATGTGTACAAAAATATAGTTCTATATCAGATCTGTACACTATAGAGTCTCCTCTTCAAAAGCCCCTTGGGGATTTTAGCATAAAATGGTGTACATGGAGTAGATATGAGATCTAAGGCAGCTGATCTGTAGAATGATTTGGAATTTCTGAAGTAAATACATCAGTATTCAGATTAGATCTAAATGGAACATGGATTAGATCTGTAATCCACGGATCATCACAGTGAAGGGCAAATTCCCAACACTAGAGATCTCTCCTCCTTGAAGTGCCAAAAGACCCTACAAATTTCTCCTTGCAAATAATGCAGTTCTGGAAGATGGATTGCACTGTAGGCTCTAGAGCATGATGTGGCCTCAAGCCAAGATCTAAAAATGAGCTCTCCTCATCCAATACTCTCTTGCCAATGGGATAGAAGACTTTCCCAGTGAAAAGAGGCACTAGAATGGCTTAGATTTGAATAGATCTAGCCTCCACTTGCTGCAGCTTACAAAGACAACCAAACCCTCAACAGGATCTGCATTGTAGTTGGAAGAAGATCTTGGCCAAATCCCTGATATTGGTCAAGAAATGCAAGACTCCTCCAAGAGGTCTCTCAAGGAAGAGGTTGGATTCCTGATCAGGAACACCCTATTGCTAAGCAACACTATTCTCAGCTAAATAGCTAGAGAATGAGATGTGTCTAAGAAGACAAATCCTTCAGGAATAATATCATCAACAACCCCTCTCATGTTGTCCTCCTCCTCCTTAAATAAGATGGAATCCTTGCCAAACCCTAAACCATCTCAATGATTTAGCTGCATTCACATGATCAACCTCCAACTAAAATTGCGATATGCATCTAGGTGGTTCAATATATCTAGGCAGCGCTATTGATTTGGTCCAGTTGACCCAGTCAAATGAGTTAATCCCTTTCACACATAAGGGTTTTTTGCTAAGGCAACCCAGATTTAGCCTTGTTCACATGGGCACTGATTTATTTTGTTGTTGACTTTAATTTATTCTCCTTTACAATTTTATTCTTGCAACAAGAAAATGAAAACTAAATAGTATATTCATATTAGCTTGGGCTAATTAGGAATATTGCACTCTCAAAGTCCTTAGGATTAGGACTAAGTGGAAAATGTGAGTCTCTAGTTTTTGGAAATTCTTCATCTTGCCATTCGTCATCATTGCTCTCATAGTCCATAGGATTAGGAATAAGTCGACATTTAGACCCTCTATTCATTTTAAAATCTTCATCTTTCTTTTTTTCAGTACTTTTGTCATTATATTCATCAATATGAATAGAGTTGTTATGTGACAAAGATGTTGATGCTTCATAAAATGAAACTTCAGTATCAGAGGAATCCATAACACTCAAAAAAGAAATGTTGAATGATGCAAATGATCTCTCTCCCAATGATAATATATAGCTAAAATAATGAAAAATTCCGTCCAAATTTTTGCAAATTTTTTTTGCTTGAAGTATGTCCCTCCAAATTTTATTTAAACGATTTATTTGAAAAATAGTTATTAAAATATTCTCATAATATGGACCTTAATTTCGAATTAAATTCCCTATACATTTTTCTCTTAATAATTTTTTTCAAACTAAAATAATTTTAATTAAATTATATAACTTTTACTACATTATAAATTTTAATTTTTTAATATTCATCATAGTTTTTTATCCCAGATTTACCCCGCCGAAAATAATTCTGTTATTTCCACTTTGTAAGAAATTTCATTTTCACTTTTCCACACATCACATCAAGATTTCTCAAGGTTTGTTTAAGAGCTTGGAATGATTTTTTAGAGTAGAAACATTGTCAACGAGAGATTCTCACTTTTGAAAGGTCAGTTTTGTTTCTATTATTCTGGAAATTAGTAAACTGTTAAAATTATTTAAATTTAGGTTATTTTAAACCATTAAAAATTTACCAGCTTTTAGCATTAATGTTTTTAGGTAGAAAATGGAATAATTTTTTTTATCTAAAATTAAAAAAAAAATTAACATGCACATTATGGGTGGGCCCACCTGGGGCTGCACATGGCCGTTCTGGACCAAGTAGGTGCACCCACCAGCCCCCTAGGCAAATAGAGGGTATGATTCTGAGAATCAACCACCCTGCTTGCTGAGGGGGCTGGTGGGCATGCGCACTTGGGCCAGGGCACCCGTGCTACATGTGAACACGCCCATGGGGCGGTGTCCACTCGAGCTAGAGGGCCACCATCTGGCACCCTCGGGCTCGGGCGGACGCTGCCCCATGGCCGCATCCATCCGCAGCACACGCCCATGATTTTGTGCTACGAATGGACGCGCCCATGGGGCGGCGTCCGCCCGAGCCTATGGGTGCCCAAGGCAAGGAGGCTAATAGTGAGAATTTGGCCCTTGCACATTAAAAAAAAAAAGAAGAAAAGAAAAAAAAAATTATATATGGCCAAGTGGTCGATTCCGAGAATCGACCCCTTGGGCATATAAGAAAATACATAATTTTTTTTTTATTGGGGTTGGGGAGTAAATATAAAAAAAATTAATTATTTTTAGGGGTGGCGATTCTGAGAATCGACCCCCAAATTATAATTTTTTACTTTTTTTAGGGGGTTTGGGGAGATGACATGTAAAAAATAAATTGTTTTACAGTTTCTATCGGGGGAAAAATGTATAAAAACATCTTCTTCTTTTTCTAAAACAAGTTTTATATTTTTTTTACGTAAGATATTTGTTTTTTGTGATTTAGTAATTTATTTATAGATATATATGTTTGCAGGAAAATGGCATCAAGGAAGGTTTATGTCAATATTTCTAGACCAAAGTCAACATTTGCATCATCTAAAGCTACAGGCAGGCCTTCAAAAATAACTGCTGGACAAACTGCACCTCAGTTAATTATTAAAAATGTGGGAGACTCATCCATAAAAGAAAAGAATTTGGTTTCATACTGGAAGAAATCAACAGAAGTGAATCGTTCAAAATATGCATGTTTTCTGAAAGATATAGAAGACGAATATCTGCAATTATATCTATATGCTAGTAATAATTTTGATGTCGAACATTATGACCTGGTGGAAAAGTATTATACCTATATATTCTTCCAAATACTAAAATTTTTTATATACTATCAAAACCGCCCAAGTCACATGATAAACATAGATATCATTTTACATTGTCGATCCATAACACGGGGGAAGATTCTTCAAAGATATGCTAACAAATCATACAAAATATTGCACAGAAGATTGTAAATATTTTTATTTACACTTATCTGTTTTGTGTTATTCAAATTGTATCATTGTATTTTTAATAACTTAGTTAATATTGACATATTGTATTTTTTTTATAGGAATTTTCCGAGGGAATTTCAATTACGTTGGGGGGAATCTATTATATAGAGTGAGATATTATGAATTTTTTCTCCATTTTCCATGAACATGAAGCAAAAGATATGGGAAAGAAGAAAAAAAAATTCATGATGCTACAAGATTGTATCAAACGGATCAATCTAGTAAAGGTAGACATGTTAATTTTCAAAATGCGGAAGTTGAAGTTGAAGAATGTGTTGCCATATCTGAGGATCAGTTTAGAACTGATGTTAGAAAGGAGAAGAGCCATAAAAAAACGAGAAACAAAAATGTCCAAGAATGTCTCCCTTATAGTTCATGATGAGGTGATTGTTTCAGTTCAATAAAATATCATAACCAATAGGAGGAAGAAACAAAAAATTTCTCATACTAAAAAATTCATGGACAACAGTGAAGGGCCTAGTGAAAACTCCAAAGAAAGAAGCGAAATAATTACACCAGAAGCTGATTTAGAGGATGGCATTATGAAAACAAAACAAAATTCCATTTTACATCATTTGGCGAAGACAAATCTAATTGAGGGTGGTCGTTCATTTCAAATTAACGTCATTCAAGTCTACAAGCCAGATGAAGGACAATTCAAATACCTAATTAAGAAATCCACACCACTTGCATGTTCAAAATTTGAAAACGTTGATGAGGTACAACCCTTTAGCACATGTGGTTGATTACGTTCTTCTTGTTGACAGAAGTCAGGTTCCTAACAAATAATCATTTGAAAAGTCAAAATTTTTTGAATACAAATATTATGTGTTTGCAATAAACCATTCTGTAGAATCTCAAAGGAAATTAATGGAGTAATATCATAATAACCCGCATTTTGAAATAATTAAATGTATCATTTATGTTGGCTTAAAAGATACATAAGAAAAGTTATTGGCATGGGATCATAATTGAGATAATGAGTATAGGATGTCTATGACATTCATCCAAAGGGTCATATTTATTGATATTGAATTTGAAGAAAAATTTGGTAGTGATAAGACAAAGGTTGATCATGCATTCGGGAAAGGAATGTTGTATGGAAATCGGTTATCAAATCAAAGAAAAAATAAGTTCAAAAGGTGGAAAAGTAAATTAAGAAATATTCAGAGGTATGGATAAAATTTTCCAGTTGGCATTTAGAATTGGAGAGATATGGGAATTGGTTGATCATATTTTGAGTTGTGGGAGAACGTTGGCATCAAAAGTTAGAAGGTAAAAAAGTTTCAACCATTGAAATATACCAATAGTAAATCAGGTCCTGAAATGAAGCTCCTTCTAGAAGATATGACTATCATACCTTGGAGATCAATGCAAGGAGGGAAGGATTAAAAGGTTTTCAAAACAATATTATCTCATGTAAAATCAGGAGAATTATCAATGGAGGAAATGTCTGAGGAATTTCTAAAGTTTGTTATTTTTACTTATTTTTAGATTATAAATTTCCGTTAAATATAATCTATTGTTGTTGGTATTATTTGTTATACATAACACTATATTAACATTGTTTACTTCATTTATTCAGTCACAAGGTTTATATGAGAATACAAGAGCAAATGATTAAATTGTTGAATGAAGATAGCTGGGATGATTTTGTACGCAACTACCCAGATTCAAGTTCTGCATCAGTGCTAAAATATTTTTATCTTGCATTTAAAAAGGTATGTTCTTTCACACGTTCAATTCTATTCATATGTATATTATTTTAAATTTATAATGTATACATTTCTTTTGTTTATTTTATTAAATATGAAGAAGGATGAAAATGGAGCACCAGATAGCTTCAGAAGCTTTATTGAAAAAATTGAAATGAAAAAAATGAGAAAACAACATCTTAGTGATGTTGAACTTGATCCAAGTCTTAATCATTTCATTTGGAATGGGCTCCACACTATCCAATATCAAATAATATCAAGTGATTATGAAGACATTTAAAAACACATACCTAAAAAGGAATATTCCCTAGTTATTGCAAATATTCCTCATGGTTTCAATATTCCAAATATTGAATATGATAGTGATCCTTATACTTATTAATAATTTATTAAAGTGGTTGTGGGATTTCTAGAAGTCAATGTTAATCACTCCACCGAATATCTAAGGTTGAGAAAGAGTCCAAACAGAGGTAACCACATACCAATCTTTTATCTTGGTAGCTATCCCTACCAAACAGGAGAGGGCTCTCTCCACAAAGTCACAGCCAAGAGGGCTAGATGAATTAGGGTTTTAGGCTAGCTATGAGTATAGGGGTTTGCTTGTTCAAATTGATTTTAATGGATGGGTGAATTAGGTCAAAGAGGCTAGGTCATGGAAAATAATATTAGGATTGTAGTCCAGTCAATGGAGAAAGGTATGAAGGAAGGCTAACACTTTAGGGCCTTAGGGTGAGATGGATCAGACTAATGAGGAGCTAGAAAGAGCAAGACAATGCATGTATTCTTTCTAAACTGAAGAAAATGAGACAAAATATGAAGGTTTTCCCAAAAAAGAGCATGAGATATGTATTATGCTTATTAACTTGAAAATCAACATATAATATATATGAAATGGATCATGAAGACAAAAAATTCATACATATGTAACATAAGAAGAAACTATGCTAAATTTCCATACCATAGGTATCCGAAAGAAATAACTGCAACTCTTTCATTAATTTCCTACCAAATACTTAATACACTCGAGTCTCCTATCAATGCAACAACATCCAACCTTTGAAATAAGTCAAGAAGTGAAAGATATAGACATAAAAAAACCTCTCCCAACCTCAGGGATTGAATTCATGAGTGGAGGAGTAGTTCCACCAAAAAATGAATTGAAACCTAGAGTGTAGGGAGGTCAAACTAACTCATCCCTTAATTTTTGGAAATTTATTCATTACATCTTATCAAGATTTTTTACCTAATGAACTTACCCCTAGGTAACTGTAAAATAATTATTATTACATTTAAATCATTTAATTACATTCGTAAAACATCATTTTCCAAGGTGAAACTGAGAAAACTAAGAAAATTTACAAAAATCAGGAAACTTAGAAAATTTGTAAAAAGTGCAGTGCTAGTGTAAAAAACGTAGTGCCAACTTCAGCTCCACTTTTGAAGTGGTTCTCGGTGTCCAAAATAAGCTCAGGATAGCACATTGGAAATCCTATACTGTCTAGTTTCCATATATGTGCTTATTTTCCAAAACATGGTTGATTTGACCCTCCAAAACTGAATTCTACCAAGACTCATCAAAAGCATAGCGCCAGCCTAAAAAACAAGGCAGAAACATGTTTTTTGAGGTGTTTTTTTTTTTTAACTTTTTAACTGACCGGTTAACCTCAAAAAACTTGTAAAAGTTTCTAGGGTGATTGTATTTGGCCTTTTGAATACAATGGTGTCTTCATTTTTCCATTGGAGGTTCCTAGAAAAAGCACAACGCCTAGGGCATTGCGCCTTTGACAGTGCCACTATGCAAAACTACCAAAAGTGTAAAAAACTCCAAAATTTTCAAAATTTCTTCAAAATTCTCCAAAATTTGTTCTGTGGAAGGATGATGAGGTGTGTTAGGCAATGAGTGATGCCTCAACAAGGATATCAAGCTTTTCCCCTTCTTTTTTCTTGATTAGGGTTTCAAGTCTTGATTTCACCTTTTGGAGCCTGGACCTTGCAATTTGATTTCTCCTACAATAGTGATTTGCCATATTCATTTGTATGTCATTGTCCTTATTTGAATTTTCTAGGAGATTCTCAAGATGCTCATTGACCCTCTCAAACCAATGCTCCTAGTTCTCATTTAACATGATGGAAAATTGCTCATTTAAGGTCACTTCATTGGCAATTTCAACCTCCTCTTTCCTCTCTAGTTCTAGAGCTCTTTTAAGCTCTCTAGTCCTAGGCCTCTTTCTTGGAACTTGATATTATTCCTCATTAATTTCACCATACCTCTCATAAGCCTCACCAAGAAAATCCTTTCCCTTTTTTTCTTCTCTTTTTTCCTTGAGAAGTTGCACCTTCATGATTTCCTGCTTGGTTTGGAGTTGTTGATTTTTCTATTCATAGTATGAAATCACTTAGATCTCTCTAATTTGGTATGAAACTCCCTAATTTGAGCATCCTTCTCCTTGATAATCACACTAGAAATCTCATGATCATCCTGCTCATCCAAGTCAACAAGGTCAAAATCTGCTTCCTCATCATGAGGATCCTCATCCTCTTGCATGCATTAGGGGAATTTTGAGGTCTAAAATGGGCCTCCTAAGAAAAATGTACAACCAAAATAAACTTTATGAGAACCAATAAGATTTAAGATGATGATGTCAACCATGAGGGATGATTCACCATTTTTAGGGTAAAAAAGTAAAAAGATTAAAAAATAATAAAATAATAAAACTACTTTTTCAACTCATATTTTCAACTTCTCTCCCTAAGGGTTTACTCAAATTTTGAGCAAGAGTACTCGTCAGATACAAAATTTAATTCCTCATCCAATGAGTACCCATGTTTCATACTTTTGATGGACCCTACTACACGAAAAATGAGAAATACATGAAAATACATGATTGAAAACACGTTTTTCATGTATTTCTCATTTTTCCTATAGTAGAGTCCATAAAAAGTATGCAACATGAGTACTCCTTGGATGGGAAATTAATTTTTTCATCCAATGAGTATTCCTACTTGAAATTTGAGTAAAACCTTAGTGAGATAAGTTCAAAATACAAGTTGAAAAAGTAGTTTTTTCTTCCCGCTCCCCGCCCCCCACCCCCCCCCCCCCCCGCAAAATTTGATGATGTAATCAAATCTTATTCTATTATTTCCACTATTATTTTATAATTTCCTTAGGAGGCCCATTTTAGACCTCAAAATTCCCCTAATGGCTTCCTAATGCTCATCTGCTTCTGTCATATTTTGTTTACCCTTTTGTACCTACTTTACAGATGAAGAAGGCAAGGTCCCTTCCAATTTCCTTGGAGCAAACAATTTCATATACCCTCTCTAATATGTTCTAGCCAGTGTGCCCAATTCAACCATTTTAGGCTTGTTGATCATAGCTCTATTAGGTGACTCAACCTTATCCTGAAATGGTGATGATGGTGATGAAATGTATGTAGTAGGCTGAGCTGATTAAGGATTAGGTGTTGTGGGTTGAGATGGAGGAATAGATACATTAGGATGAGATGGAGGGGGAAAATCTTCAGCATGTTGATTAGTGGGATGAGATGAAGAAGGCATATCTTCAACATGTTGGGCTTGCAGAGTTGTGAAGATATCATTAGATATGAAGGTGTCCCATAAGATATGAAATTGATTAAGTTGATGGAGGAAAATGATATTGATGAGAGAATGGTTAAAAAGAATATTCATCTATTGGTCATAATCTCTCATTTGTACAATGTATGCCATTTTGTCTATGCTCCTAAATAGATATTATTTTAGGTCCCTATATTACTAGTGTAGTCCCTTATTATTCTTATTGTAACCCCCTTATTGTTATTATTGTACCACTGTAACCCCCATATTGTTATTCTTGTGCCCTTAAATTATTATTTTTAGGTCAGCTAGGATTACATTGTGGCCCACTAGGATTACATTGTCGCCCCATGGACTCCTATATATAGAAATGAGGTTTTGTAATTTGAATCATCCAAGAATTGTTCATTCATGTAATGTATTGGAGGTTGCCCCCTCGAAGTGGCTTATTTATAAGGTGTTGATATCTCTTTCTTCTATTTTTGGAGCTGGTTTCACAACATTTGGTATTAGATCTTTGGGATTCTAGGGTTTTTCTACTCCAAACAGGTCATCGTGGAATTTTCACTATAATTTTTTTCCTACGAAGGTTCAAAAGCTAAAATTTTTGAAGTGCGAAGCCAAAATCTTGAGGAAGATCGTTGCAAAATTTTAGAGCTTGGTTCGTAATATTTTTTGAGATATGATTTGTGGAAGGTCGGTCATTTTGCAAGCCCCAAAATTTAACCTAAATAGGTCATCGTGGAATTTTCGCTATAAATTTTTTTCTACAAAGGTTTAGAGGCTGAAATTTTTAGAGTGCGAATTTGAAGTTTTGAGGAACATCGTCGCAAAATTTCAGATCTTGGTTCACAATATTGGCAGAGATATGATCTGTGGAAGTTAGGGCTCTTTTAGGGTTCTAAATTTCATCTCAAAGAGGTGATCATGGGAAAATCTTCATAACTCGCTCTCTCTGAGCATCAGATTGGAATGTTGTAAAAAGTTACCACAAGTACACGGACTGTAGTTTTCTTTGTATCAATTTTAAAGCCAAAGGAGAAAACAGTGACACGTGGCAAGTCATAAAATTTCTCTCTACTGAACTAGTCCATAATTGGGTCATTGTGGGAGATTGGACATAAATTTGTCTTGAAGAATCCAAATCAGATCAGACCTGTGGCATTGGAAAGAAGCTTCAAAGGGATACTACAGGGCCAAATGTCAGATATTGAGGTTCCACAATTATAGATATAATTCAACTTCAATATCGAGCTCCTCCAAAGAAAGTAAAAGGTGTGTATTTTTTTTCCTAATTGCATAAGTCTTATTTTAAGAATCAAGTTTAATTGATTCCAAGGGCATATTGTAGAATAGATATTAGTATTGGATTCTAAAATGGCCCCTAAAAATAATTCAACACCCATTAAACCTTTATAAGGCTCTACTATGACTCATGAAGATGAATAATGGAAACATGACATATGAAAATTACAAGAGCAAGTGCAACAAATTTTTCTCTCGCAAAGAGCAACAAAAAATGACATGGAAGTTTTGAAGAAAGGCATGGAAGCTAAGATGGCTGGTTTGAAGAAAGGCATGGAATATAAGATGGATGGTTTGAAGAATGGCATGGATGGCATGGAAGCTAGCATGGAATCTAAGATGGATGACATGGAAGCTAAGATCGATGAAAAAATGGAAAACATGAAGAATGATCTAAAAGTAGACATGGAAGGTTTGATAAAGTTGATACAAGAAATGTTTCCCAATGGTGAAAAGATAGTAGAGGAAACTCATGATGAGAACAAAATAAATGTTAATCATGATTTTATAAACTCTAATGTTGGAAGGAAGAACCACCATATTCCAAAAATGGATATGAGGAAATTTGATGGAAAGGATCCTGTAACAGGGATACTACAGATGGAGCAATATTTTGATCTCAATAATGTGCAAAACACACAAAAATTACACATCGCAACTTTACATTTAGAACAAAATACATTTGTATGGTATCGATGGCTTTGCTCCCATAAAAAAATTGTCACTTGGTCAATTTTTACAGAGGAAATGGTAGCACATTATGAGGATACAAAGAGCAATACCTTCTTTAGCCAATTGATAAATCTCAAACAAAAGTGCTCAATGGGGGAGCACATTGAGGACTTCCAAAAATTGAATATAAGGGTAACTGATATTTCAGAGGAACACAGGATTGATCTCTTCATAGGTACTTTAAAGGATAACATCCAACATGAAGTTCGTATTTTGGAACCTGATTCATTGGAGAAGGCATTCAGGTTGGCAAGAAAAATTTGATGTAAAATTATGGTGACAAGGAAGCCTACCACTCACTTCTATAAAGAGGGAAGTGTTGCTACTCCTAGATTTCCACAACCTACAAGGTTGACACGACAACAATTGGAAGAAAAAAGAGAAAAAGGGCTTTGCTACAGTTGTGATGGAAAATACACTAAAGGTCATAAGTGTGCTGAGAAGAAAGTATTTGACATATATTGTGAAGAGGAAGAAGAAAATGAACAAGAATTTTCAAAAGAAGAGGGTATACACCAGGAACCAACCCTAGAAGAGGAAGAAATGAGTCTGACCATATCATGTAATGCATTGGTAGGAATTACCACTCCTCAAACTCTTAATATAGAAGGACATATCAGGAAGAAAAAGGTAATAGTGTTGATTGATTCAGGTAGTACCCATAATTTTATTCATTGTAAGGTAGCCAAGGAATCGAATTGTTTCCTATACCCAGCACCAGAATGTCAAGTGACGGTTGCAAATGGAGGAACTATAAATTGCTCTAGAAAATGCCATAATATCAAGCTAACCATGGGGGAATATGTATTGAATAGTCCAATGCTTTCGATTCCTATGGGAGATTTTGATGTGGTACTAGGAGTACAATGGTTACAATCCTTGGGGACGGTAGCTTTTAATTTTCAAGAACTTTTCTTGAAATTATTTTTAGAAGGTAACGAAGTTGAACTACGGGGTATTGCAGGGAAGCCAAGAAAGATAATAAGTTCTAATGTCATGACAAAGCTTCTAAAGAAATAACAATGAGGTGTAATCGCATAATTATGCTCACTAGAAGTTCCAACATCAAAACCATCTATTTCTGCAGATCTCCAAAAAGTATTGGACAATCATTCCAAGGTGTTTGAAACCCCCAAAGGACTCCCACCTATTCTTGATCTGATCATGCTATTCATTTGATTCCTGGAAGTGTTCCTCCAAACATCAGGCCTTATAGATATCCTTATGTCCAAAAGAGCGAAATTGAACGCATGATTGCAGAAATGTTAGAGGCTGATATAATTCAACCTAGTCAAAGTTCTTTCTCTGCTCCTGTAGTATTGGTACACAAGAAGAATGGATCATGGCGCATGTGTCTAGATTATAGAGAGCTCAATAAGCTCACCATTAAAGATAAATTTCTTGTTCATGTGATTGATGAATTATTGGATGAATTACATGGAGAAATTTATTTTACCAAGTTGGATCTTCGCTCAGGATATCATCAAATTAGAATGAAGACTGAAGATATTCCAAAAACAACATTTCGAACTCATGAGGGTCATTATGAATTTTTGGTCATGCCTTTTGGCCTTACCAATGCACCTTCTACATTTCAAGGATTCATGAATTCCATTTTCAAACCCTTCCTTAGAAAATTTGTGCTAGTATTTTTTGATGATATACTAATCTACAGTAGGTCTTGGAAGGATCATGTTCAACAAGGCTTATGAGGCAGGTTTAAATTATTAGTAGTATAAAAAAAATTGTATGCAAACATCCAAATTTTCTTTAAGTACACAAGAGGTAATGACTGTTCAGGTTAGTATCTTACCAGGGTATAAGGCAGACCCCAAAAATTTGAAGCTATGACATGGAGTCCCACAACCATAAAGTAGTTGCAAGGATTTCTCGGGTTAATATGGTATTATCACAAGTTTATTAAGAATTATGGGAGAATAGCAACACCTCTAACAACATTATTGAAGAAAGATGCATTTTCATGGACTCCTGAAGCAACTAAGGCCTTTGAACATCTTAAAGAGGCAATGTGCCTAGCACCAGTCTTAGCTATGCCAGACTTCACAAAAACCTTTATTGTGGAATGTGATGCCTCAGGAAATGGAATTGGTGCAGTTTTAATGCAGGAAGGAAGACCCATTGCTTTTGAAAGTCGTCCAATCAAAGGAAAGTATTTACAGAAGCCTATTTATGAGAAGGAAATGTTAGCAATATTGCATGCACTAAAGAAATGGCGAACTTACCTAATGGGAAGACACTTCAAGGTAAAAACTGATCATGATAGTCTTAAACACTTTTGGAACAAAGAATATCTTCAGAAGAGCAGCAAAAATGGGTCACAAAGATGTTGGGTTATGACTTTGAAATAATCTACAAAAAAGGAAAGCTTAATGTTGTTGCAGATGCACTCTCAAGAAAGAATGAAGAGGTGGAAGCATTGCTTTGTGCCATTTCTATCATCCAACCAGATTGGATAACCGAAGCAAGAGATGAATGGAAGAAGGACAAAGATGTATGGACACTCATTCAAAAGTTGCAGCAAGATCCTAGTACATCTGATACATTTAGTTGGGAAAATGATTCCTTATGGTACAAAGATCGCTTATATCTTTGTAAGAATTCCCAACTAAAACAAAAGATTCTTCTGGAATTGCACACTTCTCCTTTAGGAGGACACTCGGGATTTTTAAAAACTTACCACAGGGTGAAGAAAGAATTTTTTTGGGATGGCCTTAAATCTGATATTCAAAATTTTGTGACAGAATGTTTGGTTTTCCAGCAGAATAAAGTTGAGACAATTAAGACCCCGGGACTTCTACAACCTTTATCCATTCCAAGTCAACATTGGGAGGAGATTTCAATGGATTTTATCACAGGTTTACCTAAGTCCAAAGGAAAGAGTGTCATCATGGTGGTAGTTGATAGACTTACCAAGTATGCACACCTTTGTGCATTATCTCATCCATTTAAAGCAAGTACAGTTGCTACTACATTTATGGACACAATTCAAAAGCTACATGGAAACCCAAGGGTTATTGTGAGCGACAGAGATCCCATTTTTATTGGAAATTTTTGGATGAAGTTATTTTCTTGTTTGGGTACTCAATTAGCTCATAGCTCATCTTATCATCCTCAATCTGATGGTCAAACTGAGATAGTAAATAAATGTTTGGAAGGATATCTTCGTTGTTTTGTATCTGATAAACAAACACAAGGGGTCAAGTGGTTACCTCTCGCTGAATGGTGGTATAACACTTCCTTCCATACTGCAGCAAAAATGACCCCATTTATGGCACTTTATGGATATCATCCACCATCCATCACATCATATTTAAGAGAAAATTCGAAGGTTCAAGCAATGGAAGATCACATCAAGCATCAACAAGAAGTTCTCCAACTTTTAAAGGATAACCTAAATTTGGCACAAAGTCGAATGAAACAACAGGCAGATCAACATCGCAGCGAGAGAAGTTTTGATGTAGGAGACTAGGTATTTTTACGGCTACAACCATACAAACAAATGTCTCTCAAGCAAGCTAAGAAGGATAATAAATTATCGCCAAAGTACTATGGCCCTTACAAGGTGTTGCAAAATATTGGTACTATGGCATACAAATTGGAGCTTCCTGCTTCTTCACGAGTGCATCCAATTTTCCATGTTTCCTGCTTAAAGAAGGTTATAGGTGAAAATCTTCCAGTTCAAACAATATTTCCCGAACTTGATGAGGAAAGAAAAATCATATTGGAACTTGAAACGGTCACGGAAACAAGAACTCGACAACTAAAAAATCGATCAATTTCAGAGTATCTCATCAAGTGGAAGAACTTACCCACTAAAGATTCTACATGGGAGGATGATAATTTTATACAGAAGCACCCAGATCTACTCAAGCATTGAGGACAACACTTTTTGAAGGGGAGGGGCATGTTATGTCCCTATATTACTAGTATAGTCCCTTATTATTGTTAGTGTAACCCCCTTATTGTTATTATTGTACCCCTGTAACCTCCATATTGTTATTATTGTGACATTAAATTATTATTATTAGGTCAGCTAGGATTACATTGTGGCCCCATGGACTCCTATATATAGAAAGGAGGTTTTGTAATTTGAATCATCCAATAATTATTCATTCATGTAATGTATTGGAGGTTTCCCCCTCGACGTGGCTTATTTATAGGACGTTGATATCTCTTTTCTTCTATTTTTGGAGCTGGTTTCACAACATAGTATGGGATGTTAAGAATTTTGACTCTTGTGAAGTGCATAAGTATTCTAATATGATATGTATAGAGCCTGGAGAACCTTCCTTCACAAGAGAACTACTTCATGATGATCTTCATCATGGGGGTATACCTATCAAGAAGGTAGCTGAAAGGAAAAAAACTCTTTCTTTTATTTCTATACCTTGGTTTGATGAATTGTTCATAATACTGATAATCCAAGTCTTTAGGTTTAAACCAGTTTTCACCCATGTTTGGAATCCCTGTGGTAGAGACAATGATAGATGTAGATAAGGTGAAGGTTACACCTGCAAGGGTCACCTGATTTTCTTTGAGGTTTGAAATGAAAAGCCTGCTCAAAATAGGGTGGTGTTGAACTTCTTCAATCATATTGCAAAAATCATGGCAACCAACATACTGAAAGCAAGATACTGCCATTGGTGAAGCCATAAGTTCTTTGGTGTTGGTGGGCTAAATCCTTAGGATTTTTCCTCCCTTATGTGCCCTTCTCTCTTTCTCGTTCTCCTCTCCTTGTTTATCCTCCTCCTCTTCGAATTAATCTTTGTCTTCTTCCATGGTGTCTTGGTCTAGAAACCCTAAGGGAAGGAAATGGGAATGAGGATAGGTCTAGGGAGTAGGGATTAGGGTAGGAAAATTTAGGGAGATGAGGGAAGGGATTAGGAAACTTTAGGGACTTATAGGGGTTCAAAATACTTGGGGAATTAGGAATAGTAATTTAATTACAGATTTTTGGTATGGGTGCCTAGGAAGCTTGAAATACCTAGGACTTAGGGTTTATGGGAAAAGGGATTAAGGGAAAGGGATATGGTGTTATAGGGATAGGGTTTACAGTGATGTAGGAAGGGAATGTAGGGTTTATGGGCACCAAGTTGGGAATGAGGAGTGAATTTAGGGTTTTTAGCTAGACAAACTTCCAAATTTACATAGAAACCAAAACACCATGAAAATTCCTCTTGAAGACTACAAGGAGGTGGAAATTAGTTGTTACTTACTTGGAAATATGTGTTGAGAGTATTTTTAGGAGTTTTGAAGAATTTTTAATGAGCTTTTAAGCTCAGAGAGATTACTGGGAAAAATCACAACACAACACCTAAAATCTCAACGCCTCACCAGAAGCGCAACATCCTTCAGCAAAAAGCACATCGCCAACAACCAAAAATGCAATGTCGCTTCCAAAAGCACAATGCCTCCCTAAAAAATGCAACGTTGCCCAAAAATTCCAGTTTTGACTCTGCAAAATCGTTTTTCGAGCTAAGGGAGTGCGAGCTTGATGTTTGCAAGAGAAAATGAGATTCTTTTTGATGTCTTCATGGTCTTTATACTTCATGAATTTGATGATTTGGGCCTTGGGACCCACTTTCTCCTTTTCACATTCACTTCACATTTCAAAACTATACCATTTTCACTTGAATTTTTTCTTTGACAAATTTATCATTTAATGACTTCGAAAACTCTTTGAATTTGACAATTTTGATGCTTTGGCATGTTGGAACTCTGAGTTAGTAGCTTTGGGAAGCATGAAATTATTACATTTTGAATGACATAAAATTACATAGTGAAAATATAAAGATTACATTTTAAATCAAAATTACATGTTGAAATAAGAATTTCTCTTTACAAATCATCTTCCCATGGTGAAGAGAAGTTATTGGATCTCCCTTTACTTGTTCGTCTTATGGAATGGAATTGAAGTTTTATTGGACCTTGAAAAACCCTAAAAATTGGCTAATGATAAACTTGATTGAGTGACCTTCATGATGACATCACTGATGTGATGGCATGATGACATTAAATTTATGGATGATGTACAGTCAGCAAGGTATGAAAATATGCGAACAAGTAATCAATTTTAAGGAAGAGTGATGTTTTTGGGCTAGCGCTGCCATCAGTGACTAAATTTTTGAATGAAAACCTAGTGGAATGATTAAAATTTCTGAATGAGACCCTAATATGATATGAAAAGAGGATTTTTGATCACTGATGGCAGGATGAAAATAGTGACACTAACATTGGCCTTATTGGGGATGATAACTCTGAAAGAGGTGTCAATAACACCGTAGACCAGAAAGCCTTATCCATTGGGCCCATATGGTCAAAAACTTAAACTAATAAACATGACTGAAAACTGATAACTAAGATGAAATAGAATAACTCAAGACAAACTCAAAATTGACTGAAAATTGACTCAATGCTGACTTACTTGAATGGAAACTGAAATTTGAAAATAACAGAAAATTAGTGAAACTTCATGGCCTTCACTTCGGGCTCTGAACTTTAGTGATTCTTTACTTCAAAATTGCAGGAATAGTAAACTGGTATTTGCAATGAAATGGGAAGTTGTTTAAGAAATTTAATTCAAAAAAGATATTTCTTAAGGGGCCTACCATTGACTGGTCCTCCTAAGAACTCTTGTACATTCATCTCTTCAAGAAAATAAGCATTATGTCCATGAGAAACTGAAATATGATATGGTCATTTCCATAGTTTCTCAAATTTTCCATGCTTACCCTTATACTCATTTCTGGCATCCTAGCGGAGTACTACATCTCCAACCTTGAAGTGGTCTTCCTTTTTTTTCCAAACATATATTTTCTTTACCTTGTCATGGAGTTTTGAGGTATTCTGAAATACCTCATCTCTTGTCTGTCGAAGCTGGTTCATTTGATTAATTCGACGTTGTATGTTATTTTCCTCAGTCCCTTCTTCTTGCAAAAATTTCATAACTGAGACTACTAATGATGAAGGAAACACAATATCGACACCATACACAAACTTGAAAAGGAGACATTCCAATAGACTTCTTACTACTCACTCGGTTTGCCCACAATACATTGATTAGCTTCTATGCCAATTATTTTAATTTGCCTGTAACATTTTTTTAATGATATTTATAAAGGATCTATTAGAGGACTCCTCCAATCCATTACCTTGTGGGTAGTAGGTTGTAGAGTGTCCCAAGTTGATGTTATATCTGTCACAAAACTCATTCATATTCTTAGACTTGAATGATGTCACATTATCTGTGATAATATTAGTAGGACAACCGAAATGGGACAAGATATCATTTTATAAAAACTAAATGATGACATAATCTATTTCTTTCCTGGTTGGAATCACTTCAATCCACTTTGTAAAGTAATCTATGGCTGTCAATATCCACTTGTGTTGTGCAGATTATTCTGGGTGAATCTTGCCTATGAAATCTAGGCCCCACTGCTGAAATGGTGCATGCATTGAAATAGGTTGTAGAGGTAATGGGAGAAGCTTTCTTTTACCCTAAAAAACTTGAAATTCGTGGCAACTCATTACTGTTTTGTACATATCTACAAAAAATGTTGGCCAATAATATCTCACTATCAATATTTTATTAGTCGTGGTCTTCCAATATAGGTGGCCCCCACAATCTCCTTTGTGGAAGTCATTCATCACTTCTTTAGATTCTTCTTCGACCAAACACTTCAGTAAATGCCTCCAGGATCTTTCCAGTAAAGGGCATTGTCCAATACACAATACTTGGAAGCTTTGAGCTTCAAAGACCTGCCTTGACTTTTAGTCATGTCTAGAGGAGGGTTTAGGTGCTGCAAAACATAGATAATATCATAATATCGTGGATATGACAAAAAGATATCAGATACCCAAATGAGATTTACTTCTTCTTCATTATCGGACAAGGCTGAAATTAGGTTGATGTCTAGATCATGGAGTTTTGACTCAGCCATGAGCTTTGCTAAGCCCTGACATTTGATTAGCTTGGTGGGCTTGATCTCAAGCTCATATTCTAGTAATGCTGCTATCCATCTCCATCTCCTCCCTTCTGGGTCTATCTGCATAAGAACTTCTTTTACAGCTGCATTAGGCACATAAGCGAGAGTATGTGAATATAAAATATAAACTTTGAAATCTTTCAGTTCTTTTACCAAAGCCAAAGCTTTTCCATCTATTATGTTGTATCGAATGGATGCATCTCTGATATTGCGACTGAAAATGAAATTGGTAAATCAGCTTTATCCTTTTTCTGCATCAATACTGCTACTATGGTGTGCTCAGAAGAAAATGAGAATATTATGAAATCAATAGAATAATCAGGACTTATTAAAACAGGGACAGTGGTCAAGTAAAACTTTACTGAGTTGAAATACTTCTGGGCATCTTTAGACCACTTCACATCATTATATTTCTTCAACATATTTGTCAACTCTCTAAGATGCTCAGCCAAATTAGGAATAAATCTGTGAAATAAATTCATATACCATTGAATGCTTGTATTTCCTTTTTGTTGTGAGGGAAATCAATCTGTTGAATCGCTTGAACATGGTAAGGGTAAATCCAGATCCCATCCTTGGAGATGATGTTGTTGAGAATTTGGAGCGCTGGTGATAATACAAATTCTCTTCTTGATAACTACTTTTGATCTTACTTGTGTTACTTATGTCTTCTATTCTTTTAGCTTAGTTAATCTTTCATCAAGTCAATTATAAAAATGCACAAGACACAAAATTTAGGCTCCTAGAGCCAGGGAAAAACCTCTCCCTCTTGGAGAGGAAAACCCGCAAGGAATTATTCTTATAGATCTTCAAATGACAAGTACCATGACCAAGACTCAGACCCTTGACCTAGATATGATTCCAAGACCTTGATCTTCACCTTGCATATGTTTTTAGTTGGATTTCTTGAGTTGTAGGAAGGTAAATCATAGATTTAGATTTACCTTCCTCACTATTACTGCCTCTTATCCTTATGATCATCGTCTCAACCTCTGCAAATTTTGTCTTCAAATAAAGTGACCTTAACAATAATGTATCTACAATTTTTCCTGGCCTTATGATCTGTATATGTATGTACTTCAAATTGTCCTTAGATATATATTTAAACATAGAGATATCACTGCATCCTTCCTGCACCAATATGCAATCATGTACCTTGCTTCAACTACCTTTCCTTCTTATCCGCAGCATGCACCTTTATTCTTCTAATTAATATCCTTCCTATATTTCTCCGCATTCTTCTTCCTGCACCTATCTGCAATCTTCTTCATGCACCTCTCCGCAATCTTCTTCCTATTCTTCTGTTTCAGATCCGCACTTTATAATGTCCCTTACCTGCACTATATGTTGTCCTTTATCTGCACTATAATTTTAGAGATATCCACATACTTTCTTGTATAATGATCGCATTACCTGAGTATATATATATATATATATATATATATATATATATATATATATATATATATATATATATATATATATATATATATATATATATAGCACATTCCCTTAAATAGGCCGACCAAATAGCTATGTGTTAGGCCGACTTGTCCATGGTGAATTAGGCCGACTAGAGTAAGTTAATTCTAGCATTGGAGAGGTATTTATTCACTACATTTAAAGCTTGTCTTTCATCATTTTTTGAGGGTTGTTGTGAGATTCTTCCATAAGGTCTTGGAGCATATATTCCTAGACTAGATCCTTCATGCATGAGACACTTAACTCTATTTATTCCTAGAAGACAAAAACCAAATAGACATCAAGAAGAAGTCTATCTACATAATAAAATCATGCTCATGAAACTCATGAATAAAGTACACCGAAAATACATTTTATTATCCTTGTCTTCTTCTTGCATAAATACATAATTACATAGTCAACATGAAGACCAACCTAGTTACAATTTTCAACACTCCCTCTTAACTAGGGAGGTATTCATACAGGTACATGGTCACTTTCAAACTGAAGAATCACATAAGAAGAATTGGATTGGTAATCATAGCTATATAGCATCATATCAACCAACATTGTCCTACTACAAGGCCTTGACTAACAACCCCATCTCTCAACGAGACAATGGGCTACAATGCTAGTGAGACACATGACTTGTAGACACCATCGTCATTGTGTCTCCAAGGTACATACTCCACCTGGGTGTTCCCAAAGTATGACCTTCTTGTACTATTCTTCTCTTGGGTAGCTAGCCCTCAAAGAATATTGGTCCCTGACTAATCTTATCCTGAATTCCCTAATACATTCCCGAAGAGTATCGAATGCTAGATGATTACCCAATCCTCCATTCTGTCTTCCCAAGTGAAGACCAAAATGATATGTCTATCTCTCCCTCTCAACCAGGGAGGACCTATTCCACAAGGGAATGTACTCATTCTTATACAAGGAATGTACCTAAGCTCATTCTTAGGATTTACCAATTTTCTTCCAACTAAGAAACTTATCACCAGGCTCCCTCTTAACCATGTAACTCCAGCAACAATGGTGAGACACCCAGCTACTCATGAATAATTCTTGCCCTCAATGTCATGGATTTTTATATTAAGTAATATTTAACTTTTATCCTCATAAGGCATAGATCATCCATCGCTTTCATCCACGATTCATGTCATCTATCAAAAAGTGATTCATCATACTTCCTTATCTAGTCAAATTTTATGCCATATTGCTTTCCTTCTAATCATCTCCAAGGATCATACATTCTTTCCCATGATCAGAAACCTTCAGTGATGATATTTCACCATGACATATTCCTGTAGGCATTGGCATCCTTTATTCATATTTAAATGTCTCCTAATGATATGTTTTTCCAAGGGTCTTCTTCCTTACCAGAATTCCTTTAGAGTCTACATATATTCCTAGGAGATATCTTAGTCACATCTTCTTGGCTTTCGGATGATAACTGCCTCTTGACATGGTTGCATTTTATGATCTCTTCCTTTCTGCACATTCTTTACTCCTAGGAACTTACAAATTTCTAGTTTCTCATTCATATACAACCACCTGATATTCCATGAGGACATATTATGTTGATTTCATTTGTCAGTGCACCGAAAGATCCATATTCATAGATCATACTTATTTATATTGAAGTTTATAAACTTCAACCATACGACATCACTTCACAGCATCCAGTATCAACATATATGTTTACATAGCTCATACCTATTTCCCTTGAGTCATCCTGTAGAAATTTCTCTAGAATGAAGAGCTTCATTCCTTTGGCCTACTCCATCAAAATGTCATCACATCCAAAATTATGTTTCCATGATGACCCTTGATCTTGATGGCTATTTTACTTTACTAATGTTATCAGAGACGTTTTCCAGAAGTTTTTTCAATGAGAGCTCCTTCCATGCTTCTATCATGATGCTTATTAATGTACATTTCTTCCTATCATACTATTTTACAATCAATCAGAAATCACTTAAAGAGAAAGATGATCTTAATAATAATAGAGATCTCTCGCTTCCTCTTTCTTAGATCTCTTAGCATCAATTTCTTATCTTTCATTAGTGACATGGGCTTCTTCCTTTTCCATATTTAGGAAAATATCTTTTATAATTCCCAAGTTCATTACATCCAAATCATCGTACATTTTCCATATTACTTCTTTGATTCTCAGGGCCAAATTTTCTAGAATCTTCCTTTCTTCCTGTATGAGGCTGCAAAGGCATGATTCTCTTCACTTGGTCTTGTATAAGCTTTGGCCTTTAGTCTCGTTTCCTCTATTTTATATAGAGACCATAAATCATGGAATGGGGTAGCCTCTTTATTCTCGTATAAACTAGAAGTGAAGTTTCCTCATTCCTCTTGTAGATCATTCACCACCATTGTAGTCATCTCAGTGTTAGAGATTACTTCTCCCAGTTCCTACACTTGATCTCTTATTTCAAAAATCGTCATAAAGTATGGAGTGACTCCTTCTTCCCTTGATAATTTCATTTTGTATAGTTCTTGTGTCAGAGATATTGCTTCGCCTACGGTACTCACAGAGAATATCTCCACCAGTTTCTCATATATTTGTTTTGTAGTATTTAGTTTTGATACATAGGGAATGAGAGAGTCTTTAATGGATTCTATGAGAATCCTCTGGGCTCTAATGTCACCCTTCAGGTACTTGACATGGGATGGAGCATCTTCTTTTGGAGGTTGAATTGTATATCCTTCAATATATTCCATCACTTCATCTTCGATTAAATTCAAATTTGTTATCTTCTTCCATGCACCAAAGTTTGATGACCCAACCAGCTTATTGCTTTATTTAAAATAAGTCATCTTGACAGATTTAAGTAAGGTCATAGATACTTACTTGATTAGAGTGTCTTGCAGCTCCCTTGATTATGTTTGAAGATCAATTCAAGAGCTTCTTCTAAGATAGAAATATTCAATGTAGGTGTACTTGAATCCTTGATGATGTCCTCCTCAAACAATGCCTTGAGTGAAAATCTTTGATGTCAAAGATTATTTCCTTGAATGAGTTGATCCTTTGAATGAGATAGGAGATATTTCTTGAAGTAGCTTGAGAGTCTTCCTTGCAAACTAATTTGACCTTCCAACCCAAACTTTGATCTTTGCTTCCTAGAGTGTATCCTTTGTCAAGCAACCCTTGTGTTCAATACCTCAGCTCATATACCATGTTGAGAATTTGAAGGGCTGGTGATTAATAAAAATTTTCTTCTTGATGATTACTTGTGATATTACTTGTGTTACTTATGTCTTATCTTATTTTAGTTGAGTTAATATTTCATCAAGTCAATTATCAAAATTCACAAGACACAAAATTTAGGCTCCTAGAGCTAGGGAAAAACCTCTCCAAGAAACCTCTCTCTCTTGGAGAGGAAAACCCACAAGGAATTATTCATATAGATCTTCAAATGACAAGTACCATGACCAAGACTTAGACCCTTGACCTAGATATGCCTCCAAGACCTTGATATTCACCTTGTATATGCTTGTAGTTGGATTTCTTGAGTTGTAGGAATTACTTCCTCTTCTCCTTATGATCACTGTCTCAACCTCTGTAAATTCTGTCTTCAAATCAACTGACCTTAACAATAATTTATCTACAAATTTTCCTTTCCTTATGGTTTGTATACTTCTATACTTCAAACAATCCTTGGATCTGCATTTCAACACAGATATATCACTATACCCTTCTTGCACCAATATGCAATCATGTACCTTGCTTCTTGTACCTTTCCTTCTTATCCGCAGCCTGTGCCTTTATTCTTCTCTGCAATCTCCTTCCTATATTTCCCTGCAATATTCTTCCTGGACCTCTGGCAATCTTCTTCCTATTCTTCCGTTTCAGATCTGCACTTTGTACTATCCCTTATCCGCACTATATGTTGTCCTTTATCCACACTATATGTTTTTCTTTATCCGCATTGTAATTTTAGAGTTATCCACAAACTTTCTTATATAATGACCAGATTACATGAATATATATAGGGCACGGTCCCTTAAATAGGCTGACCAAATAGTTGTGTGTTAGGCTGACTTTTCCATGGTGAATTAGGCTGACTACAGTAAGTTTATTCCACCATTGGAGAGGTATTTCTTCACTGCATTTAAATCTTGTCTTCCATAATTGTTTGAGGGCTATTGTGAGCTTCTTCCACTAGGTCTTAGAGCATACATTCCTAGACTAGATCCTTCATGCATGAGACACTTAATTCTATTTATTCCTAGAAGACAAAAACCTAATAGACATCAAGAAGAATTCTATACACATAATAAAATCTTGCTCGTGAAACCCATGAAGTAAGTACACCAAAAATACATTTTATTATTTTTGTTTTATTCTTTACATAAATGCATAATTACATAGTCAACATGAAGACCGACCTAGTTACACTTTTCAATAGATGTGACCAAGATTTTTTCCCTCCTCCATGGAAAAAATTATTTTCCTTGGGTTGAGAGAGATATCGAACTTCCTTCATCTCTCAAAAAAATTTCTTAAATGATGCAAATGTTCATCATCATAATGTGAAAAAATTGTCAAGTCATCTAAATAAACAACCAAGAAAACATCTTTTTCATTGGCAAATGCTATGTCCATGGGCCATTGAAATGTGGCCCCTGCATTTTTCAGACCAAATGGCATCTTTGCATATTTGAACATGCCCCAAGGTGTAGTAAATGTTTTCTTGTCCTGATCATCCTAGTTCACTAGAAACTGATTGTATCCTGAATAGCAATCCAACAATGACATCCTGGAAGACCCAACAACTCTTTGAATGATATTTTCCATTTTGGGAAGTGGATAATTTTCCTTGACAGATACTTTTTTCAAGTTCTTGAAATCTATGCAGATCCGAGTTTCTCCACTATTCTTTCTTACTAGGGCCAAATTAGAAATCAAATCAGAAAATATGATAGGAACAATAATGTTGGACTTAAAAAGTATGTTTACTTCTTTTTCAATTGATGGCAGCAATCTCAGGTTGATCCTTCTAAACTTTTTCCGAAAGGGATTTTGATTGGGCTTAATCTGAATGGTGTGTTGAATGATGTTCATGTCATACACCTTTAAATATACATATTCCCATGTTTAACCATCAAAAAATTCAGAAATTAAATTAACATATTCAGCCTTTACCTTGGGATATAAAGACTTGGAAATTTTAATCATCTTTGGTTTGCTTGTTGTCCCAATGTTCACGTCCTCCACACCTTTTTCTGTAGTAACTAATGTAGGCTTTATTGCTACATAATCCTAGTCAAAAAATTCTTCTAAAGGTATGAGACCTTTTGGATTTTTTTTGTCTTTCAGCTATAGTACATCCACCTGAGTTGCTTCGATGTATTGGTCATCTTTGTCACAAATTTCATCTGTGGAACAATTCTCAAATTCACCCTCACCTTGGAGAAATTTATTTACCTGATTATCATCCCAGAATACTTGCCAATACCGCAAGTTATCAAGAACAGTGGGCCAATGTTTCACATGAATCTTAAAATTCTTGTTTGAAAAGATGGGGATCATGAAATTGCTTGCGATTGTAGCCAATGAATCTGCCATGAGATTCTGACTCCTTGGCACAACTGAAAGTGTATGCTCCGGAGAAATTTTCAAAATATCTAGTACAACATTCCTATATGCTCTCATCCATGGATGGTTAGCTTGATATTCACCTTTAACTTGATTGATCACAAGTTTTGAATCACCACATACTGAAATTATTTTTACACCTAGTTTCTTCAAGATCTTTAGGCCAGTAATCAGTGCTTCATACTCTGCCTCATTGTTAGTGCAATCAAAATCTAACTTGTATGAGCATAATATAACATTTTTAGGCACTTTACAAGGTTTATGAAAAGGGTTGCAGACCCAAATTCCAATTCCTAGCCCGTCTTTCCCCAAGGCACCATCAAAGTCCACAAACCATAGACCATTTTCATCCTCTAAGTGTTGGAACTCTCATTAGGGGAATTTTGAGGTCTAAAATGGACCTCCTAAGAAAATTGTACAACCAAAATAAACTTTATAAGAACCAATAGGATTCAAGATGACAACGTCAACCATGGGGGATGATTCACCATTTTTTAAGTAAAAGGGTAAAAAGATTAAAAAGTAATAAAATAATAAAAACTACTTTTTCAACTCGTATTTTCAACTTATCTCCCAAATTTTTTGCTCAAATTTTGAGCGGGAATACTCGTTGGATGCAAAATTTAATTCCTCATCTAAGGAGTACCCATGTTGCTCACTTTCAATGGACCTTGCTATGCGAAAAATGAGAAATACATTAAAAAACGTGATTGCAATCATTGTTTTAATGTATTTCTCATTTTTTGTATAGCAAGGTCTGTCGAAAGTATGAAACATGAGTAATCCTTGGATGAGGAATTAAATTTTTCATCCAACAAGTACTCCCGCTCGAAATTTGAGTAAAAAATTTGGGAGATAATTTGAAAATACGAGTTGAAAAAGTAGTTTTTTATTTTTTCCCTCTAACATTTGATGATGTAATCAAATATTATTTTATTATTTCCACTATTATTTTATAATCTCCTTAGGAGGCCCATTTTAGACCTCAAAATTCCCCTAATGGATTTTTGTTTTGGCTCAACTTTCTGAACTTTTTCTTCATGTTGTTCTAGACTTTCTTCTTCTTTATATAATTGTTGTTTTGATTTTTTCTCTGCCTCATTTGATGGTTGTTCTGATGAACTTAACATATTCTCTTTTTCCTTTTCTATAAATTTTCTGATGCAATTATGAATCTCTGTAACATATTCTACTTCTACGAGCTAGCTATCTAGATCATTTAATACGCTATCATTAAAAAAAATAAATTACTCTAAATCTGTATGTACAACATTTATCGGATTATTGTTGGGATTTTCTTTGCTTGCGATCATATATTTCATCTTTGTTTCACGGTACAATTTTCTAAATTGTCTGAAAACTGGGATGGTTGCATAAGAAAAGTCTAATTGCAATGTGCCTCTCAATTCCCCCCCACCCCCAATATATTGACAGCAACATGCCAAACCGTGGTGGTATGTTAACTATCATCACATCCATTAAAACATTCTTTGCTGGAATCTACTCTAGGGAGAGTACCTAATCCTTAATGAGGCCAATACAATGGACTCTACTTGAATTGAAGGAGTATAATTCATGGTAAGGACGAGTGATATCAAGGCCCAACTTCTCCATAATGACTTTTGGCATTATATTATGGGAGGCTCCGGAGTCTAACATGGAATTGTGTAAAATGCATTGGTGGATCCTTAGACTCAAATAAAATGGGGGAAACTCTCTATATTCTAACCGACCATCAATAGCAGGACTAAAAATAAGTTCGGTTTGATCATATTCACATTTAACATGTGGGACAAAGGATATACTTTAAGCATTTCGGCTACATGGGACTTATACTCGTTATTCTTGACAAGATCAGTGAAAGCTATAGACACTTTCAATTTTGAAATTTCAGTTTCTAGGCTAAAAGGAGTGGATTTATCTACCTCTTTAATGATGATGTCTCATTTTTCAACGTGGTCCTTTGATGGAGCTTCTTTCTTCTGACTATCCTTTTCTTTACTTGTCGAACTAGTGGATGGATGATTTACCTTGCACTGATTCGTGACTGCATGCTCTTTTCCTTTACTTTTATTACCCGAAGGATTTTGCTTTGTTTGAGTATCTTTCTGTTGAGATTCCATTTTCTAAATGGGATTAACCAACACAACTATGCTCCTTAATGAGTACTACCTCTGCCGTGAACTGGTGCATTCGAGCAACCCCGCTGATAATCATCTGATTCAGTCTCCAACTCATGATCATTGGCAAGGATAAAATCGTAATCCTTAGGCTCATATTTATTTTCAAAATACTCTTCATCTTCCATCAAAAACATGGGTAGACCATCACCCTTGAAAAGGATATTTTCCTCAAAAATTGTGTCTTCATCTTCTTCTTCTATTCCTTGAGCCTAATATTGCTACAAGGGTGTCCTAATTTTTTTCTATTGTGTTCGTTTCTGAGGAGCCCGCTATTCTCTCTGCTTGATCCTTAACTGAGGTAGTTGTTGGCCTTTGAAGTTAGGATTTCTGACCTCAGGCTGTCTTTAAGTGATGGACATCCTGTCAACCATTCTTTCAATTTTCCTTATCAAAGTGTCCATTTTGGCATTAGAAGATGAGGTGGATGGTTCATATTTAATAGTGATTTTTCTCTCACCTCTAGTTCCGGCTCTTTTCATCAGCAAATTTGCTTCAATGATGATTGCGTTCTTTTGCATATCTTCCAATGTAGTTGGAATTCTTCTCTTAATTGGTACACCATGTTTGGATCAAATGAATTTGGATAACGTATGAGAGCTAAACCTAGAGAAGGCTTGATCTCAACGAGAATTGCATTATGAGTTCTATTGAAGCGAGTATTGGAATCATGGATTGATTCATTGGGATTTATCTTTATGATATCATACTCAGAAATCAAATATAAATGGTTTTTATTCACCTCCCAGCGTGCTATAAATTCATCAACTAGCTGGTCTGGAGTGTCAATGGAATTTGCAGTTAAGGATCTAAACCAATTTTTGACATCTCCAAAGAAGCTATGGGCTATAATTCTCATTTTGGCATTGTCAGCATCTACTTCCTCCAAGTCTATGAAGTCAGTGACCTTGAGAATGTGTTTTTTTGCAGTTATGGGAGAATTTTCATCAAACAGGGGGAGTCTCTAGCCATAACCCTGAGGTAAATCATTGAATTGAGAAATAAGATAAGTGGGGAAAACATGGCCATGATTCCTACTGAGTGAAGTGCTGGATTGACAACGGGATGAGTTGGCTGAATAGGTAATGGAACAACAGTTGTAGGTACTGAAGTAGTAGGTATAAATGATGAGGTCGAGGGTGTAGATGAAAAAAAAACAATTGATTGGGGTTGAGTCGAGATATATATTGACTCTTGCTGGTAGAATTGGGTCTGAACTTTGATGTCAAGTTCTGTTTCAAGTTTAATCTCTTCAAAAATCCAATTTTATTCAAGTTTCAAAGAACTAAGATCTAACTCAGATAATGACTTAACCTTAGAGAGTCTTAAAGGATCAAAGGCTATGTCAGCTAAAGAGGTTTCAGACTTAGATCTAAACAATGACAATTCAAATTTTAGATCAAATGGTATATCTTCGAGAGATAGTACTTTATTAGGTATTGAAGTAGATATTACCAATGGGGTTGGAACTTACTGAATCTCTGTAGCTTGATATCTATGCTTTCATAAAAGCTTTATTGGATATTCAATTGGATCAACTGGATCAGGATCGAGATTTTCTTTGGTGTATCTTCTTGAAGCTAGCTCTATAGTTTTCGCACTGCAATTATCCAGTCAGCCTTTATGAAACTTAATCCTATCATCCAAAGGATCAAATTCCAACGATTATTTTCATATACCCATGAAAATAAATCTTTCGTTCCCCGGCAAGGGCGCCAGTATGTTAATCACTCCACCAGATCTCTAAGCCTGAGAAAGAGTCCAAAAAGAGGTAACCACGGACCAATATTTTATCTTGTTAGCTAGCCCTACCAAACCGGAGAGGGCTCTCTCCAAAAATTAACAGCTAAGAGGGTTCGCTGAATTAGGTTTTTAGGATATGTATGAGTACATGGGTTTGTTTGTTTGAATTGGTTTTGCTGGATGGGTGAATTGGGTTAAAGAGGCTAGGTCAAGGCAAATAAGATTAGGATTGTAGTCCATTCAATAGCACAAGCTAGGTAGGAAGGCTAACACTTTAGGGTTTCAGGGTGATATGGATCAGACTGATGAGGAGCTAGAAAGAATGAAAAAATGTATGTATTCTTTCTAAACTGAAGAAAATGAGACAAACTATGAAACTTTTACCAAAACAGAGCATGAGATATGTATTCTACTTATCAACTTGAAAATCAGCATATAATAGAGATGAAATGGATCATGAAGACAAAAAAATAATACATATGTAAGATAAGAAGAAACTATGCTAAATTTCCATAACACAGGTATCCCAAAGAAATAGCTGCAACTCTTTCATTAATTTCCTGCCAAATATTGAATACACTAGAGTCTCTGATCAATGCAACAGCATACAACTTGTGAAATGAGTAAAGAAGTGAAATATATAGAAATCAAACAACCTCTCCCAACCTTAAGGGTCGAATCCATTAGTGGAGGAGTAGTTCCACCAAAAACTGAACTGAAAACTAGAGTGTAGGGAGGTCAAACTGACTCATCCCTTACTTTTTGGAAACTAATTCATTACATCTTATCAAGAGTTTTTACCTAATGAAATTACCCCTAGGTAAGTGTAAAAACATGATTATTACATTTAAATAATTGAATTACATTGGTAAAACATCATTTTCCAAGGTGAAACTGAGAAAACTAAGAAAATTTACAAATATCAGGAAACTCAAAAAAATTGGTAAAAAGCGCAGCACGAGCATAAAAAGTGCAGCGCCAACTTCAGCTGCACTTTTGAAGGGGTTTTCAGCATCCAAATTGAGCTCAAGATACCTCATTGGAAATAATGTCCTGTCTAGTTTCCAGATCTGTTCTTAGTTTCCAAAATGGTGTTGATTTGACTCTCCAAAACTTCATTATCCTAACATTTGTCAAAAGCAGAGCGCCAACCTCAAAAAGAGGGCAGAAACATGCTTTTTTCAGGTGTTTTTTGACTTTTTGACTGAACAGTTGACCTCAAAAAATTTGGCAAAGCTGCTAGGGTGACCGTATTTTGCCTTCTAAATCTAATGGTGGCTTCACTTTTTCCATTGGAGGTCCCTATAAAAAGCGCAGTGCCTAGTGCGTTGTGCTTTTGACAGTGTCACTGTGCAAAACTACCAAAAGTGCAAAAAACTCCAAAATTTTCAAAATTTCTTCAAAATTCTCCAAAATTTGTTCTGTGGAAGGCTGATGAGGTGTGTTAGGCAATGAGTAATTCCTCAGCAAGGATATCAATCTTGTCACCTTTTTTTTTCTTGTTTTGACCTTTTGGAGCTTGAACCTTGCAATTTGATTTCTCCTACAATAATGCTTTTCCATATTCCTTTGTATTTCATTGTCCTTATTTTCCTTTTCCAGTAGCTTCTAAATATTCTCATTGACCCTCTCAAACCAATTCTCCCAATTCTCATTTACCATGATGGAAAATTGCTCATTTAAGGTCAGTTCATTAGTGAGTTCAACCTTCTCTTTCCTCTCTAGTTCTAGAGATCTTTTCAGCCCTCTAGTCCTAGGCCTATTTGTTGGCACTTGATCTTATTCCTCATTAGTTTCACCATACCTCTCATAAGCCTCCTTAAGCAAATCCTTTTCCTTGTTTTATTCTCTTTTTTCCTTGAGAAGTTGCATCTCCATGATTACCTGCTTGGTTTGGAGTTGTTGATTTTTCTGTTCATAGTATTAAATCCCAAACTTAGATCTCTCTAATTTGGTCTGAAGATCCCTAATTTGGGCATCCCTCTCCTTGATAATCACACTATAAATCTCATGATCATATAGCTCTTCCAAGTCAGCAAGGTCAAAATATTCTTCCTCATCATACAGATCATCATCCTCTTACATGGCTTCCTCATGATCACCTGCTTCTGTCATATTTTGTTTACCTTTATATACCTGGTTTGTTGATGAGGAAGACAAGGTCCCTTCCAATTTCCTTGGAGAAAAAGCTTACCTATATCCTCTCTGATATGTTCTAGCCAATGTGCCCAATTAATCCCTTTTAGGCTTGCTAATCATAGCTCTGTTAGGTGACTCAAACTAATCCTGAAATGGCGATGATGGTGGTGAAATGTGTGTAGTAGGCTGAGTTGATGAAGGAGTAGGTGATGTGGGCTGAGATGGAGGAATATATATAGTAGGATGATATGGAGGGGACAAATCTTCAACATTTTGATCAATGGGATGAGATGAAGAAGGCATATATTCAACATGCTGAGCTTGTGGAGTTGTGAAGATATCATTAGCTATGAAGGTCTCCCATGAGATATGCACTTCGTTAAGTTGATAAGGGACAATTATCTTGATGAGAGAATGGTGAAAAATATTATTTATATGTCGCCCATAATCTCTCCTTTGTACAATGATTTTGTCTATGCTCTTGAACAGATAGTATGGGATGTTAAGCATTTTAACTCTTATGAAGTGCATAAGTAGTCTCATATGATATGTATAGATCTTGGAGAACCTTCCTTCCTAAGAGAAGTACTTCGTGATGATATTAATCATGGGGGTATACCTGTCAAGAAGGTATCTGAAAGGAAAAACTCTCTTTCTCTCATTTCTGTACCTTGGTTTGATGAATGGTTCATAATATTGATCATCCAAGCATTTGGATTTAAACCACCTTTCACCCATGTTTGGAATCCATGTGGTAGCAGAAATGATAGATTTATATAAGGTGAAGGTTACACCTGCAAGGGTCACCTGATTTTCTTTGAGGTTTGAAATGAAAATCCTGCTCAAAATAGGGTGGTGTTGAACTTCTTCAATCATATTGCAGAAATCAAGGCAACCAACATACTGAAAGCAAGAGACTGCAATTGGTGAAGCCATAATTTATCTGGTGTTGGTGGGCTCAAGATTTATTATTTTTCCTCCCTTATGTGGTCTTCTCTCTTGTATGTCCTCCTCTCCCTATCTATCCTCCTCCTCTTCCATGTAATCTATGTCTTCTTCCATGGTGTCTTGGTCTAGAAACCCTAGGGGAAGGAAATGGTAATGGGTATAGGTATAGGGAGTAGGGATTAGGGTAGGAAAATTTAGGGAGATGAGGGAAGGGGTTAGGAAACTTTGGGGACTGATAGGGGTTCAAATACTTAAGGAATTGGGAATAGTAATTTAATTACATGTTTTGGGTATGGGTGCCTATGAAATTTGAAATACCTAGGAATTATGGTTTAGGGGAAAAGGGATTTAGGGAAAGGATAGGGTGTTTTAGGGATAGGGATAGGGTTTACAGTGATTTAGGAAGGGAATTCAGGGTTTATGGACACCAATTTGGGAATGAGGAGTGAATTTAAGGTTTGTAGCTAGACAAACTTCCAAATTTACATAGAAACCAAAACAACATGAAAATTCCTCTTGAAGACTGAAAGGAGGTGGAAATTAGTTGTTACTTACTTGGTAAGAGGTGTTGAGAGTCTTTGCAGGAGGTTTGAAGCATTTTGAATGAGCTTTGAAGCTCAGAGATCTTACTGGGAAAAAGCGCAACGTAACACCCAAAAAACGCAGCGCCTCACCTAGAAGTGCAATGCCCTTCTTTAAAAAGCGCAACACTAACAACCAAAAGAACAACGTCACTTCCAAAAGCACAACGCCTCCCTTAAAAGTGCATTTCCACCCAAAAAATATTTTTTTGACTCTGCAAAATGGTTTTGTGAGATGAGGGAGTGGAAGCTTGATGTTTGCAAGAGAAATTGAGCTTCCTTTTGATGTCTTGGTGGTCTTTATACTTCATGAATTTGATGTTTTGGGCCTTGGCACCCACTTTCTCCTTTTCACATTAAATTCACATTTTGAAACTATACCCTTTTTACTTGAATTTTTTCTTTGAAAAATTGATCTTTTAATGAATTTAAGAACTCTTTAAATTTGACATTTTTGATGCATTGGCACGTTGGAACTATGAGTTAGAAGTTTTGGGAAGCATGAAATTATTACATTTTGAATGACATAGAACTACATAGTGAAAATATAAAGATTACATTTGAAATCAAAATTAAATGTTGAAATAATAATTTCTCTTTACAAATCATCTTCGCATGGTGAAGAGAAGTTATTGGATCACCTTTCACCTGCTCTTCTTATGCAATGGAAATTAATTTTTATTGGACCTTGAAAAACCCTAAAAACCTAATGATAACCTCGATCGAATGGATTTTATGATGAGACTAATGTGATGGCATGATGACATTAACTTTATGGATGATGTAAAACCAACAAGGCATGAAAATATGGCATCAAGTAATCAATTTTAAGGAATAATGATGTTTTTGGGCTAGGACTACCATCAATGACTAAATTTTTGAATGCAAACCTAGTGGAATGATAAAAATTTCTGAATGAGACCCTAATATGATATGAAAAGAGGATTTTTTTATCACTGATGGCACGATGAAAATACTGACACTAACAGTCACAACATCACCATTTTGGATATTTGTGACATTTCATTCAGACACACAATTGGGGTTGTTATTATCAAGCTTCAACAGAAAAGAAAAGTCAAGGATGAAACTTACATGGTAAGACGTTGAAATTGCGTGTTTGATTAATGTTAAAAAAATAATTTATGTACAATTTAATTGAACTTTTACTATTTCATGTTACAGGAAAAAGGCAAATATTATTTGTTGCGTAAATCAACCAATTATAAGTGATTGTGAGTTCATTCATGTTGAAAGTTGTACAAAGGATGATAGCTACAAACCCATTCTTTTCAATCAAGTAGATGGAAAGAATCATAGCCAAGTACTACTCCATGATTTTGTTGTAAAAAAACTAAGATATGAAGATAAAGAAGAAAAAGGAGAGATACTTAACATATATCAAAAACCACAGCCATTGATTAACTATCTTTTAGATTTATGTTCAAATGAAGGATATTGGATTTTGGATTTATTTTTAGGCTTAGCTAAATTTTATTATATAAGAATCAATTTCACTATTTTATTTTTGTGTTTATACTAATATACTAACTTTTTTATTTTGTACTTGATGATTAGGTACAAAACTAGCATGCTTCTTACAAAAAGGATGAAATTGCATTTCTATTGAAAAATACCTAGTACAATGCAAATTTATTCAGCAAAGAATCAATGATCTTCAAATTCTTCTAGATGCAATGCAAGAAGTTGGTTTGAGAAAAGGGGATTTTAATGATTCCCGTGTGGAAAAAAAAGCAAAAGAACCTCAACCACCATTAGATAGAATGATTGGAAAGGCATACTTTGGGACGTTTGCAGACATCAAAGATCCATCAGAAGAGGAAAATGATGAAACTGAAGCCAATGATGAAAATATTGTGGAAGAGGACAATAATGAAACTCTTGAAGATGAAGAGTTTTGGTTATGTGATATTATTGATTATTGATTAATTTAAGCTTCCAAATGAAGCTCATTTTTTGTAACTATTCATAAGCTATACTTGTAATGTTTTGACTTTGCCATTTTATGAGAAGAAATAAATATTCAATTGTTGTTATTATATGTTTAATATTTGTATAATGTGATTTTCACTTCATTTTTATGTGAATCATATAATTTTTGAAAAAAACTGTAATTATTATTAACTTTTCACATAAAATTCAATAAAAATGCTAATTTTTATACTTTTTTTGTTAATTTTTTCCTATCAAAATAGTTTATTTGACATGTCAGTTTTAGCAAAAAAGACATAAAATGTGTATTTTTCAGTTATTTCTATCTTCAAAATGTGTTTTTTTTAATGTAAATTGTTAAAAATTCTTGTTTTTTAGTGACAATTATTTCATGTGCAATGAAACATTATTTAACAATATATAATTTGATAGAAGATTGACACTTTAAAATTTTGACCTTTTTTGTTTTTTTGACACTGCAAAAAATCAAATATCTCACTACAAAAAAAAAATTAAAGAAAACAAAAAACAAATACCTGAAAAACACTTTAAATAAATATGTAAGTGAAGGGGAAGAAATTGAGTACCTCAAAAAATTTTAAATTTAGAAAATAATTATTAACGTTTAATAGATTAGAAAAATTTAAGTAAAAAATAAGTCTTCTAAAAAAAGGGGATGATGTTGACATCAACACTTTTCAAAATCAACATAAAAACACTAACATTCTAAAAATAATGTCTATACTTGGTACATAAGAAAATTTAATGTGTAAAAAACATGCTAAAAAAATTAAGAGTATTTTGAATCAACACTTTTCGAAATCAGACCATTTTTTGCTACCTAAAAAAAGCAGGTACTCATTTCTGTTCCCATTTTAAAATTTACATTGTTTTAAGCAACCTGTGTTGATATTGATAGATTTTTTGCCTATCCTATGTTGCTTTTAAATTATGCTTAATAACCTACCTTTCTTGTTCCATCTTTGCCAGCATGTCCAGTCCAATCAAGACCCTCTTAACTCGATCACTCCAACTAATAGGAGTATCACAACACCACCCATAGTGTTAGTATGAAAATTCTTGGAAAGTGTACTGAAAATATATCAGCTAATTCACAGTTGAAAAGTAACCCTAACAACAATTTTTGCTTCTTATACTTCATATCTGCAATAATAATGTAAGAAAAACCTGCAGAAAAATATATGTATGAGATCTAAAAAAAAAAAAAAAATCTGATGTAATAACCCAATTATGGAAATAAATTTATAAATAAATCCTTTATTGATAGCACTTGGCGAAGGATATTTACAAAAGGGTCGCAAATCCTTCTCCATGGGATGGTTCCTTTGATGTCTTGATGCTTCAGTGATTGTTCTTCCTTTCTTGATTAAAAAAAAAAACCAATGTGTAGAACTCTAGGGGGAGCTTGAATGCAATAAGACGTGAATGCTAACAATGATAATGATCACGGTGAAGAATCAGGGGAAAACCCTCTTATTTATAACAAAGTATTGGGTTAATATTGAAACTGGGAGATAATAAAATATTATTAACCAAATAAAGATCTAAACATTAGGTAATTTATTATATTTTTGGATATGGAAAAGATATTCAAAATGGTCAAATATCTTTATTTAGAAATAATTAACATATAAAATGATTTATTCATTATTTTTCAAATATTAAGAATCGTATGAAAATGAAATAACTATTAAATAGTGATTTAACAATTATTCCAAAAATGGAATTAAGGAATAATAAATAAATAGTGATTTATTTCATTATTTCTAAGTGAATTAGTCAAATGTGACAAGGATAAGTTATCAAACAATGATTTAATAATTATTCGTAGAGAAAATTAAATAAATAACGATTTATTCAATTATTCTCATGGTTTTTTTTTAATTTTAATGAGAAATAATTTAACAAAAATGGTTTACTAAATTATTTCCTATAGTAAAGTGATTTTACTCTGGTAAAATTAAACTTACATGGTGTATTTCAATCCACCTAGTTAGAAATGGCTAGGTGATCAATTTTTGGTGATAACAGTTTCCCCCCCAATGTATGAGTGTTAGGATAAAATTGTATGACCGAAATATTTTGTAAGTTACACTTCCGTGAGACACCAAAAGGGATTGAGAGAGAGAGAGAGAACTGAAGAAATGTAAGGAAGGAAAAAAATGGAGGGGGTGAGACCTACGGAGTTGATATAAGTCTCCTTTTATTTTGGAGTACATGATCTCAAATGAGGCGGGAGAGGCATACCCATACCCTCCGAGATAACTGATTACAAAGAATAATGGTGAGCCCAAAAATGTGGGACTAAGCTACAAAGAACATGATACATGATCCATGATATGTGGTGAGCCCTGGTATTGCACCAAGAGTATTGCAACTCCCAGGGGCTGCCGTAATTTACTTTATCAACTCATGGTTCGTACAAAATTGGAGTTGACAGTGCTATATACATAGCAGATGCATTCTGCTCATGTCATCCTCTTCCGCTCTACAAAAGGGTGCTACTTCTAGGGTTTCTAAGTGAAGTCTGTAACACTTCAACGACACTAAAATAAACTGCAGAAATGAAATGACAAAAAAGAAACTAAACTAAATTGCTAAAAATAAATGACATGACAGGAAACTATTTTAACTTGTTGAAAAGAAATGGTAGAAAAGAAACTAATTTCAATCACACTTAACTTGGACATCCAGCTAAACACACCCTATTTATCCTATCATCTATCTACCATGCTATCATGCTTCTAACCATGTAGCTATCCATGATCTCACTAAAATTTAAAAAATGTTGCTTGCAATTTGGATGAGAAAAGGCTAAATATGCCAAGAGAAGGCTAACCACACGAAACTAGGCTTAGAGGAGTAATAAATGTGTTTTGACTTTATTAAAGCACATAATATTAGAAAAATGCTTTAGAGAGGGAGAATTTGGAAAGTGCAATGGTGAGGGGAGGACAAAAGTGCAATATGAAATATGTGATATCACAATTTGCAATATTGCAAAGCTGGAGGAGAAGCAACAATGCAGTTGGGAGGAAAGTGTGAAGTGTGAAATGCGATATGGTCGAAATTGTGAAATGAGAAATGTCATGGGGAAATGGTAGTGAGGTGCGGTAATGTAGCAATCGGGGTTTAGAGGTAGAAAGTATTAATAGAAATCAATAGAAAATTTGATTTGTGATTTGCGGCAAGTCTTTAAAGGAAAAAGGGAAAAGGTTGGAAAATGTGAAATGCGATGGGATAGAAATTGTGAAATTTGAAATGTGATGGGATAGGAATTGCGGAATGCAAAATGCGATTGGATAGAAATTGAAAAATGTGAAATGAAAAGGGATGACGGGGTAGTAGGGCCGGTGGTAGAGCACTTTAATAATATCGCAATCGGCAGACAGGGGCAGTAAGTATTAACGGAGAGCGGATAATGATTGCGATTTGCAATGGAGCGAAAGGGCAATGCGGTAAGTTCAAAGGTAAGGGTAAAGTCAATTTCTAAAGGATTTTCAAATTTCTTCGTTAATAATCGGCAAAGGTAAGGTGAAAAAGAAAATGGCAGAGATGTTGATTAACGACAAAGGAAGGAGATGGAGGATCCTATAGGATGCGAAATGTGATAGCAGGAATTTCGACGAGGAAAGGCGGAGGTTAAAATTTTAATGGTTTTTGTGAATAAAAATGGTGCACAAGTTGTTAAGAAGAGAAGAAAAATGGAAATGGAGGTGCAACAAAAGTGCTCAGAAGTGTAACACACATGTGGATTCATGCACAAAAACCAGACAAAAATGTGTGATAAAAATAGTGAAAGAGAGACTTGGACTTGGTAATGCAATTTCTTCCCTAAACTCAAACATAAAGCAATTTTTGGCCCGTTGGAAGCTCTACCCTGCTTGAACTCTATTGGTAGAGATGAGAGGGGGAGGCTTGACCACGAATTTTGGAGTTTTTCCTTTATTCTATTATTCTCATAAGCAAACGAGGAATGCAATAAGAAAAAGGAAATAAAAAACTAAACAACAATGAAACTATCAAAAATAAAACTACATAAATGACAAAAAGAAAAGAATGATAACAGAAGAGAAGTTGAGGCACATGGGTTGGGCCCTAACCCACGAGCCTAGATCTCTGGAACTAAATCAGTAAAATGGAGTCTGTCTGCTCATTTCCTGAAGAGAATAGCCTTGTTACATTTGTAATATTCCTTTTTAGAATTTTCGGGAAAATGGACATCTAGGACGCTGTATAAGGAATCCAATGGAAGAATAATATGAATTGGGACTTGAATCCCTTTTTTTACCCTTCATACATTACCCTTCCAGGATATTAGCTCAAATAAATAACCCTAGGAGGGATATTTAGATCCTCCAATCCTATGTATCTCCAACAATGCTCAAAATGGAAAGTTACAACAACACATGAAATTCAACAAGTAGCAGCAGTGAAATATCAATACATGTGGAGAAATAATATTGCATATCTATTATATTATGTGCATATATCAATAGATATACAAGAGCTTGAGGAAAGACCTCTCAAGCTAGGCCAAATCAGCCCCAAGACAAATGTACATGCATAAATGTAAGCACCCAGCTACACAACCTAGCAACAAGCTATGACTGCACAATCCATAAGGGAAACTGATTGTAAACTTACATGTATACAAGGATATGACAATAACAGCTCAAATAAAGTGGGGGAGCAAGATCTCAACCCCAGAAAACAATACTACCACAATCCTCCAAGGGATTAGCCAAAATACACTAAATGGAAAAATGCCGAAGTTGTTGGGTAGCAACAACAACTCAATAAAAATAAAAAAAGGGAGAAGGATAGAAATGCATAAAATTATGAAGAAACCTCCTCCAATGATCTTCAAAGTGAAAGGCTGCTCCCTTCACTGAAGACTACACTCTCCAATCCATAGTGTGAACCCCTCCTACAAGTGCCCACTGGAAATAATACAATATAGGGAAGAGACTGTGCTGTGAATGAGATGAAACACATGGCCCCAATGCTAAATCTGCAAATAAGCTCCAGGATCTTCCTCACTAATCTCCCAGAGAAAGAATGAGCTCCTCCTCTACAAAACTAGCTTCGTAAGTGGGTGATAGTGAATCCTCACAACAACCCCCAGCAACTCAACGTTTTTGCCAAGCTGGAAAACACTGTAGCTGAAGATGGTTACCTTGGCCTCAAGCCTAGATGTGAGGAGACTGAAGAATAGGTCCTCCAAAGCTTCCCAATGAATGAGAGGAAACTTCTAAACAAAAATTTCCCTTGTACTAAGAAGCACAAGCTATCCCAGTTGAACAACTAGAGAGAGCAGAGAAAAATAGAAATCTTTAGCATAATGAGCAATGGATCTCCTTCCCCTTTTTATGCCAAGATGAGGCTTCCTTGCCATGGACCCCACCCATTAGGGTTTCTCTCATCCAATAATATCCCTCCTATGAAAACTGTGTTGTCCCACTAGGTGACTCACTCCCTCCATGCAGCGTTGTTTGACTTGGTCAAACTGGACCTAGTGTTCTTATATTTTCCCCTTTTCACACTAGGAGATGAAAAATAAGCCACTTAGGTGACCCATTTGCACATTTGGAGTGTTTATTATGCTTCTTCATGGACCCCCTTACCCATTTTATTCTATTTATAAAAAGGAAATAAAAATTAATGTTCCAATTAACTTAATGAAATTTTTGGAACATTACAGTCCTCCCCTCCCAAAGATTGCTTGTCCTCAAGCAAGTGCAAAGGTAGAATGATTCTTCTTCTCCTCTGTTGTAGCACCCATGTATGATGATCTCCTCCAAGAAATAGGATGCCATCTAATCAACAAAGCTCCCACTTTGCTTCTCCTCAACATGTAAATTAGCTATCAAGCTATTATCATGAGAAAGTGAGGTGCTCAAGAGAGTGGAAAAGTGTTGTCCAGAGGTCCTCCCAAGGTATGGAGTCTGAAATGTGTTGGGAGAAATTCTCCCCATGTGTACCCTCCATCCCCAACCAATCAACCATCCAAGATCAGTCACCTTCCAACTAGGAAACTCCAGGAAATCATCCTCCATCCTGGGGTCATGTGGAATGGATGGGCTGGAAATCTGATCATGGTAGCCTTCATGGCCTACCCCACACTATCCTCTTCTCCACTTATGGTAAGTGTGGATTGAAAGCTGAACTTGGGCTGTAATAGTGTTGCCCTCAAGTGGAAAGATGAAGTTTATATCTCCAAGGATCTCTCCATCAGCACTGTAAATCAAGCTAGCCCAAATCATCTCATATGTGATGATTTGGAAGTCATCATCATATGGTATCCAATCAATCATATGGTTCACCTCATGGAGAAACACACATTTTTTCATGGTGATCATATCCTCTTCCATACTCCCCTTAAAGCATGCACTACAAAAAGTATGGGGGTCTTCTCCCCCGAGGAACACATCCTCCCAATGTGTTTCTCCTCCCTTATGATACATATGGGGCTGTTGCTGATATATGGCTGAAACATAGTGATCTTCAAGACAGACCCAAGCCATCCCATCAAAACCAACACCCATGGGGTGCCTCCCCAAAAAGCTCAAGCTCTCCAAATGGCTCCTCCCATTTGAAAGCAAGAGATGCAACATGACAATCAAGGCTGACCCACTTGTTTTTCTGAAACATGTAATGTGAGAAGTATGGGGAATCATACTCTCTATGGGCATCCTCAACTGTTGTGCCACTCCTCCAATGGTGATTCCCATGTCCAATGTTCTACTAGCAGAATATGGAAGCATAAATCTGTGAGAGAAAGGAGGTGAAACATAGCTCCACACATGGAACCAATGTAGGGCATCATTGGCCTGCCTCAATATATAGTACAACAAGTGTCCTTTCAGCCACTTGTTTTCTGCCACATTCATCCTGCAAGATGAGATCATGAAAACATAATTTGGTGCCAATGGCGCACACCAAAAATCCTGTGGCTTTTCCCCACAATCCACCAATAATATGGCCATCATAATTGCTGCAATTAACAATAACTACAACAAATCATAATGTGCAAGAAGGAAAGATCCTCCTTGATATGATATGCTACTCAAAAAGATAAGAGATTGCAAAACATAAAGCAAATAGTTACCTCCCTCATCATGTACTCCGGTCTTTGAGCTGAAATGGCTCAAATGAAAATGCTCCCTTACTGCAACAGTGTAGGGAAGTGGTTGTGCCAACCATATGATCATCTCTTGGGCTATGCATCTGACCATATGCTGATATAAATCCATTAGGATGCCCTCCCAAGTGGTCTTCTCCATCAACAAATAGTATGCATGAGAATGCATGAAAGGAGAATCCATAAATGCTGCATGTAGGTGTCTCTCCTTGTGTTTGTGAACCCAAGCCAAGAAGATAGAGATATATCAAGGGATTCTGCTATCCACTACTCCCTCATGCTCATCTCCTACATGTCTCCAAGGTACATCACTTGTGAAGTGGTTCTGGAAACACTTCAACAAGTAATCCCAACTCTGAAGTGACAACACTGTTGGCCTGTGGAGTAGGGCCACTGTCATCTCAATGTTCCATTATTTGACATGGATTTTTTCAAGGAATCTACTCATCATGTTTTTTTACATATAGAGTCCCTCCCATAAAGAAGGTACTTCTTGGGCATCTAAAGTCAAGGAACAACCCCTTTGCACTATGCTAGTGCCTCCTCTTGCTCCTACAACATCTGAATACAATCTAAGCAACAAGAATGTTTGTTGCTCCTCCATACTCCCACCATAACAATTATGTGGAGGTAGCATAATGAGTGGTAAGAAGAATTCCATCTCATCATAATGCACCCATTCTCCTCTCTGCCCCATGGTGTAAGTATCCTACCAGTCCTCCTCCTTCTCCATATCCCATGAAAAAGGATAGGTCCTATGCCGGCCAAACTCTCTCAAGTGTAGCCAACGCGGCATTGCCTCTTGCTACCTTGTATCATAAACTTGCAAAAGGCTCACCATCCTCTTGCCTTTCATACACATCCACTCAGCTCCTTGTGGATGTCTTCCTCCATCCTGCATCTTGGTACCCTCCCAACAAGGGTACCATCTTCCCAAAACAGATTTTGGCCTTTGCATTTCTTGGGACATTGAAATGCAATTTCTCCCATGAAAAAATTTCCAAACCCCAACCACAATGGTGGTGCACAACACATCAATGGTGCATGAGGATGATGGCATAGCGTAATGACAATTTCTTGTTCTAGACAATCAGCATGCAATGATGTACAATCCTCCACGGGAAATAAAAAATTAGGCATACCTTGGAGAGTTTCGGAAGAATCTTGTGCTACTGCAAGAGTCTCTTCCTCAATAGTGTTGGAGGCCTCAATAGATGGAGATGAATTTTGCTTCTCCATCACTAAGACAACACTGGTATGTGCCTCTGCAACTTGTGGTGAGGGCTCCTCCCTCCTTTGACAAAATCTCCTGATCAATCTTTGAGAAAAATCAGCAAGAGTAGAAACCCTTGCATGGTCCCAATGGCTGAACCACCAAGTCTTTGCTTCACCCTCAAGGTGCAGCACTGCAACCTCTACAGCCTCTCCGTCTACTATAGGATGTAGAAAGAAGAAACCTCCAGCTTCTTTACGCAGAGCTTTGCTGCACATGTGAGTGATCCATCAAATGTGGACAATAGAAATCTATTGCCTCTCATCATCCCATAGCTGTGGGGTCTTCTCTCTTCTTTCTGTTGAACACGTTTTGGAAAATATAGAGTCTCTTGGAAGGCTCTATGGTTTGCTTGGTACTCAGCAATATACTCACTTAGAATTTCGAATTCCAAGTGTTTCTCGTGCTCCATTTCTCCTCCTTGGTGAGAGTAGGAAGTGCATGGTCCTTCCTCTTCTCTTTCTTCAGTCTTCTCAACCTCCTTAGAGAGGCCTTTGCTGGATCTAAAAACTGATGAGAGTAATATCATCTTCTGCATCATCTTGATCTCTTTTGTCTCTGAAATTCAAACTTCCACAGGCTGGGCCAAGTTCGAAGCTCTGATACCACTGTAATATTCCTTTTTAGAATTTTCTGGAAAATGGATCTCTAGGACACTATATAAGGAAGAAAATGCAAGAATAAGCTGAACCGGGACTTGGATCCCTTTGTTTACCCTTCATACATTACCCTTCCAGGAGATTAGCTCAAAGAAATAACCCTAGGAGGGCTATTTAGATCCTCCAATCCTATGTATCTCCAACAGTGCTCAAAATGGAAAGTTACATCAACACATGAACTTCAACAAGTAGCAGCAGTGAAATATCAATACATGTGGAGCAATAAGAGTGCATAGCTATTATATTATGTGTATCTATCAATAGATATAAAAGATCTTGAGGAAAGACCTCTCAAGCTAGGCCAAATCAGCCCTAAGACAAATGTACATGCAGAAATGTAAGCACCTAGCTACACAACCCAGCAACAAGCAATGAATGCGCAATCCATAAGGGAAAATGATTGAAAACTGATAAGTATACAAGGATATGACAATAACATGCTCAAATAAAGTGGGGGAGCAAGATCTCATCCCCAGAAAACAATACTATCACAATCCTCCAAGGGATTGGCCAAAATACACTAAATGGAAAAATGTCGGAGTTACTGGGTAGCAGCAGCAACTCAATAACAATACAAAAAGGGAGAAGGATAGAAATGCAGAAAATTATGAAGAAAACTCCTCCAATGATCTTCAAAGTGAAATGCTTCTCCCTTCACTCAAGACTACCCTCTCCAATCCACAGTGTGAACCCCTCCTGCAAGTGCCCACTGGAAATAACACAATATAGGGAAGAGACTGCACTGTGAATGAGATGAAACACATGGACCCAATGCCAAAATCTGCAAATGAGCTCCGGGATCTTCCTCACTGATCTCACAGAGAAATAATGAGCTCCTCCTCTGCAAAACTAGCTTCGGAAGTGGGTGATAGTGAATCCTCACTGCAACCCCCAACAACTCAACGTTTCTGCCAAGCTGGAAAACACTGTAGCTGAAGATGGTTACCTTGGCCTCAAGCCTAGATGTGAGGAGAATGAAGAACAGGTCCTCCAAAGCTTCCCAATGAAGGAGAGAAAACTTCTAAACAGAAATCTCCCTTGTGCTAAGCAGCACAAGCTATCCCAGTTGAACAACTAGAGAGAGCAGAGAAAATTTGAAATCTTCAGCATAATGAGAAATGGCTCTCCTTCCCCCTTTTATTCCAAGAAGAGGCTTCCTTGCCATGGACACCACCCATTAGGGTTTCTCTCATCCAACAATATCCCTCCTATGAAAACTGCGATGTCCCACTAGGTGACTCAATCCCTCCATGCAGCATTGTTTGACTTAGTCAAACTAGACCTAGTGTTATATTTTCCTCTTTTCACACTAGGAGATGAACAATAAGCCACTTAGGTGACCCCTTTGAACATTTGGAGTGTTTATTATGCTTCTTCATGGGCCCCCTTACCCATTTTATTCTATTTATAAAAAGGAAAGAAAAATTAATGTTCCAATTAACTTAATGAAAATTTTGGAACATTACAACATTTCTGAAAGATTAATCACTAAGTACAATAATAAAAAGCATAATAGTTTGCAAAAAAAAATTTGAATGGAATCAAATCAATCGGAATCAACCCTAATTAGCTCTTGATCATTTTTATTTATCCTCAAGGGTAGCTACCAACAACTCCCTAGAAAATAGTGATTGAGTCCACTTTGACTCCAAGTAGACCATAGATTAAATGCACTTTGATCTTCGAGTTGCTTGGTTGCCTTTGATAGTTAAGGAGGGTGGAAAACCCCCTTGAATCTCTCCAATATTTCTTAATAACTTCTTGATATTGTGCTCATTTATTCTTTAATATTGATCTTCCAATGGTAGGGAGAAAGTCCCTAGATTATCTCCTTCTCCAAATCTACATAATCTGGCCAATATTCTCATAATATTCTACAAAAATAACCAATATTAGGCACAAATATACAATTACCTTTAAACCTTCTTAAGAACATATTAAATCATAATAAAACATTATTAAGTGCAAAAGGAGAGATTTAATATATCTTTTCATGTGCATAAGGAAGGTATATGGGCCTAATAAAGGTTATATGGGCCTTATTTTATATCTAATTTAGAGGCTCATTATCACCCCCTACTGAAATTGTTGCTCATCCTCTGAGCAACCTATGGTTCTTCCTGAATGCTACCTTATTTCGTTTTTTGTTTATTGGCCCATGTGATGCTCCTCATGCTAATATTCTTGCATTTCTTCTTGTGGATGCTACATGGAGGTCCTTAGATGCCTTCAAAAAATTTGTATTTTTCATTCCAAGAGGTGGTGGGTCCACCTTTTATTTAATTTTTTCTATTTTTTTCTCTCTTTTTCCCTTTTTTTCTCTTTTTTTTTTAATTTCTTGCAAAATAAACCCAGAGTTATTTTTCTGTTAACTGAGTTCACCCTTGGTTACTCCTTGGCACTTCTTGTCTTCCATTACAATGAACTAATTACTACCCACTTTCCCAAGTCCTTTTTACTTTTGTCTTGTTCCTCTTCTTGGTGGAAAAATTAAGGCTAGTTGCTGGATAAGGCTAAGGTTGCTCTACTACTGATTTTGGCTATATAAAAAATCTTTCCTTCTCATAGTTTTTAATGTTTTCTTAAGCTAAAATAGATTCAAAGAAAGGGTTAGATGATTGCATACCTGAGCCTTACCATTGATTTGTTTTTTTAGGTGATATTGAAGCTGATGATATGGTTGTTGAAGCTATCTTCGATGGTTCTGAAGCTGCTCTAAAGCTGCATGTGATAATCTGCTTTAGGTCCTTTTGGAGCTTTGAGCACAAGAGGAAGAAGTCCAACTTTGACTACCTTTAACCAGGATGTTGATAAAATTTTATTTTTGTGCCAACTTGTTTTTTTTATGCTTGCAAAGGTTGGAGAGAACCTGCATTCATTAGAGAGATATACATGGAGAAATGAATTTTTTTTTTAAGGCCTACAAGCTGCCTCAATGAGGTTTTCCACTAGTAGGTCTGCCTAGGCGCCTTAAAGGAGGTTTTCACCTATGATCTTTTATTTTTCTCTTTTTTTTCAGCCCAATGACCACCTCATGGAGGTTTTCAATCAGTGAGCCAATATCAAATGCCTCAAAAAATGTTTTTACCTGATATTTTATTCTTTCCCTTTTATTTATTTTTTCATTTTCCTACTCTACTTGGAAAAAAAAATGTAATATTCCCAAAGGGTAAAATCAGCAATATATGCACTGGAAATGCATTTTTTAGAAATATGTGTTATAACAGTAAAAATTAGCGTATGGATCCTTTGGATTATACATTATGACAATCAAATCTAAAAGGATATCAGAAACAAATCACTATAGCCTAGCTAAACAGGCCTCCTAACCCCAAAACAGCTCTAAAACACTACAACCCCAAGCCTATTGCAACACAGAAATATTGCAACAAGTGACAACGCAGTTTATTGAGGGTTTATACTAAAAAATAGAGAGACAAAAGAGATCTATTGATATATTAATCAATAGAGCATAAAAACCGAGATCTAGTCTCCTTTAGACAAATCCAAGATGACCTGGCAAGGGTTTCTTGATAAACATGAAGTACAAGAAGTATATGTTGTATATATATGGCTGACTCATGATGTATGGTTGAAGCACTACATAAAAATTGCCAACAATACAAAGAAATGGTTGTAGCTCCTCCTACTAGCTTTCCGGGAAAAAGGCTGATCCTCCTTCAGGGAAACTGTAATGTTCCCAATTTAGCTTCAGCTAATGGGAATATTAATTTTTCTCTCAAAACTTTGATTGATGAATAAATGGGCAAGGAGGCTCATAATTTACTCAAATATGAATAATAATTCTCTCTAATGTGAAAGGGGATCATGTAATAACTAGTTCAAGCATCCACATGTGTGAACAAGGCCTAAACCATGTGGGCAAGGTCAAGTTTGACCAAGTCAACATGATTTATTCTCAAAGAAGTGGATCCTACATAAAGCCAGCTCAATGTGAATAAGAGATCAATCCAACTTGATAAAATGAAGGCACCTTGAGTGTGAAAAGGGATAGGGCATGAAAAATCATTCAAGGTTGACCAAGTCAACAAATCTGTCTAGATACATTGCACCATCTTGTTGGACAGCACAATTTTTGTGGAGGAGCCTTTGCATGGAAGCAACCTCATAGTGGGTGTGATCCTTGGTGAGGAAGATTATCAATTATATAATTAAGGAGATGGAAAGCATATGGACATATTGGAGATTATTTTTTCATGAGGTCTGCTTAGACTTCTGACATACTTAGCTTTTTAGCTAAGTTGTTGCATTGCTTAGTGCAAGGGTTTGCCTGGGTGGGAATTCCCTACTCTTCCTTGGAGATCTTGTTCAAGAAATCTAAGAGGAGGTTTTTTATCTGAAATTTCCACTATCTAGTGTTGGGCCAAGCATCTACCTTCAGAAAAAATGCAGTCCCTTCAGAAAACTGCGTTATTTCTTAGGGTGTGCAGTGGAAGGGTTGAAACCCCATTTTGAGAAGCTAGTTTCCCAAGAGGAGGATCAGCCTTTCTTTGGGAAAGCTAGAGGGATAATTTACAGCCATTTATTTTCATGTTCAGCCATATATTGCAGAGCTTCATCCATACAGCATTATTCAGCCACAGATTTTGCAGCAGCTTCTCTTGTATATCTTTTCTGTCAAGAAACCCTTGCTGGGTCTTCTTGGATTTATGTAAAACAGATTAGATATATGTTTTTGTACATAATTGAGTAATATAATAATATTATCAGTCATATCTCTCTATGTTTTGAGTTAAACTCTCTTTAGACTGTGCAGTCACTTTTGCAGCTACTCCGACATTTTGCAGTCTTGGGGTTTTGGCATTTAGCTGTCTTGAGCATGGGAGGCCTGTTTAACTAGGCTAAAGGCATTTGTTTCTGAAAATATTTTGCATGCATGTCCTATATTTTCCACTCTAAGGGACACAACCTTTATTTTCCAGTGTTTTAACTCAATATTCATAAAATAGCATTTTTGAGGCAAAAATAGCTGCTTTTCCCCACTTGGTGAATTGTATAAATGCATAGTTTGTTGTTGTGATTGCTATTATGATGGCTATGTGTTCAAACACATTACATGAGTTGATTACTTTCTGTTCTCTAACTTTTGAATACCTTAAGGTATTCTTATTGTTGTAGAAAATTCCAAGTTTGGAACATTACAGTGGTATCAGAGCAACAATCTTGGCTCAGCCTGTGAGCTCAAGCATTATGGAGTATTCTCATGGGGAGGAGGAGATTTGCAGAAGAAATCAAAGAAAATCCTTGTTGTCTAGAGGAAGAACGTTCTCAAAACTTCTCTTGAAAAATATATAGGGAAAAATCAAGGGTATCAAAGAAATGAGGAGGGAAACACATGAAGATCCCTCAACAAAGTCTATACAAGAGGAAGACTCTAAGTCCTCATCTTTTGGATATGAGCACTCAGCCATATCATCAGATCTACCACGTGCTATCAGCAATTTCTTCATGAAGAGGAAGAAAGGAGATTTTCCAAAGAGAGATACTCTTGGTGATTATTTGCAGTAATATGAAGATCAATCCGAGGAGTTCAAATATCACTTGAACTTCCAAGGGTTTTTCCAAATGAAGGAGGAAAAGAGCACAAGGAGAAAGAAGCAAGGGGAGGGCAGATTATTTCTATCCACTTTTTATGGATCACCTCTATGTCCAACTAGGGCTTGGGTGAAGGAGCTAGACACCTTTGTGTAGCAACATCAAGTTTCATAATTTGAAGCCATCTAAGTAGCAGCACTGCATTTTGAGGGTAAGGCCTATGCTTGGTGGTTGTTTGAATCATTTTCCTTAAATAATGCAAATACATCTACTTATGCAAATTTCATTAAAATATTAGTAGAGAGGTTTGATGATATTTCATATGAAACATCTTCTATTGCAACTATCAAACCACATCAAACAAAACTTTTGCATGAGTTGGGAGGGTCTATAAATCCAACTCCATTTCTGAAAACCAATGAAGAGGAGGTGAGATTGTTTGATGCTTTTCCAAGGGCAAGATCTCCTTTGGATGAAGGGCTTTCTTCTCGAAAGAAAGACATGAAGATTCCTTCTTCAAAAGAAGACCAAGATTTGAGGTCTCTTGTTGAAGATAAGGAAACTTCAACTGTTGAAGAGGAGAAAGGGAAGGCAGGGGAGAATAACGCAGTCATGACAAGGGCACCTTAAGCACCTCATGGAGAAGAGGATGGACCACTTGCTCCAAGAAAATAAACTCTTGCACTCTTGCAAGGAGTTCCACAAGGTCTCACACATAGAGCTCTTGGCATAACACATGAGCACCATGTACTTTCATTGCCAAGTGATGGGATCTTGAAGATAGGAGGAGAAAAAAAGGAGGAATGGCATCATAAGTTGAAGAGCATGAACCCTTTCAGAGTTTGAAAGAACAAAGAAGGCAAGAGGACCCATGCAACAAAGGTAGGGGAAAATCTGTCCACCTACATTCACATCCTACTCTATGCCTTGATGCCTCTTTGCAAGGAGGCATTTCAGCAGGAAGACCTCCTGATTGGAGGGAAACTAAAGTGTTCTCTCAACTATATGCAGCAGCGACATATTTGTTTAAATAGGGAAATTTGGAAGGAGCCACTACAGTGCTGCAAACCATTGATGGGAGGCTAGGCAAATTTCTGAAATTGACCTTGTTTTCTTCCATTCATCTATTTGCGTTGGAGGGGATAGATTTAGAAATTTTTGCTGATATGAGCATAGTATCAGAGGACTAATCCATATATTTGGGGATGAAAAATATCCTCCAATATATAATGAATATTTCTGAACATAAAAAAAATATAATTTCATTTTTGTATGCAGGAGAAAAAATGTGGAAGTTTTTGAGAAAGAGAATCTTTCAAAGGAAGGGTGACTCTCCTAAACTTCAATCTTGTCTTGAGAAAGATCAGCTACAAAAAGGGCAGAAAAGGAAAGTTGGAAATACTCCAACATGTGAATTTGACATCAATAATGTCAAGGAGGAGAGCCATCATGTGAAAAATGCATCATTTCATACTTCTACAACGCTGTCAATGTTGGGAAGCCTAGACCCTTACTGGGAGTCCCAACTCTTGATGGAATATTCTAAGGACATATTCACATGTAAGGTTCTTTATGGGAAAGAAATCGATGAAGAGTATGAGGTATTTAATGGAATCATTTATTTTCATAATCAAATCTACTTAACCAAAGATTCCAAGCTCAAGGATAAACTGCTTGATACAACTTATGAGGTCTTGCTTTCAAATCCCACTAGTTTCATTAAAACATGTCATACTATCTTAGATGGATTCATGTGGGAAGATTTCAAAGAGGAGATGCACTCTCATATGAGTAAGTGAATGAATCATTTTTTGGTTAAGGAGGAACATGGCTCTTGGGAAGAATTATCATTATCACCTCCTTATTCCTTGAGTGTGAGAGGGAGCTCATCCATGAGCTACCTTGCTGATTTTAAACAAGTGTATGATAAACATTGTATTGCTGAATCTCATGATGCATTTATTATATACTTTCATTTTCTTAACACTCATGTGCAGGTATTGGCTCCAAGAGGGGGCACTTTTTCTGATGAGCTTCATGAGCCACTTTGGGCCATGAAAAATGGTGATGTTGGCCATTCTTTGGTAGGTCTTGGAGAGATGATGTACTCCTCATGGTGTAATTCATCAACACCAATTATCATACACCTTCTCCAAGCAGGCAAGAAGGATGGGGCAGCAAACAAGTGTTGGGGAGAATGCTTTTCATATCATATCCTATGGCAGTTAGGAGGAAAATTGTGTTGGTTGCACATGAGGGACCATTGTCCTTCTCCCTTATTGTATATAGTGTTTGGTCTCAACCTAGTCTCCCAAATTGAGTTCATTTAATTTTCAACCAAGGTTGGTAAACTGCTGAAGTGAAGTGCACTGTATGTGCCTAAGTGTTTGTTTCTTAATGCGTTGTGTTTAGTGTTTTATGATGTTTTTGGTCTTTTGATGGTTTTATGTTCACAAGGAAAAGAACTAGATGCTACTGGAAAGAAGCTGCTGGTTAAAAACAGAGTGAAGCCTAATTTATTGATGACAAATGAAAAATGCAAATGCAAATACTGAAACAGAATCAAACCTAAACTATGATTAAGCAGAATACAAAGTTTGATAATGACTTCAAGAAAATGAATCAAAACATAAACTTAACTTGTCCAATTCTTTCATTAAAGGTATTTTGGAAGAGCTTGAGAAATGGGAAGCTAAGTATAAAAGTTCTCCTAACTAAAAAATTAAACAATCAGCTTATAATGATACGACATGTTATCCATGATTAAAGATTTGTTGAAACATATTTGGATAGGAACATTGGTAACATCATCAGATCTTTACTCTAAGACTAGCTCCTAATTCTATTCTGCAACTTAGTTTAACATCACTAAACCTTACTCAAAAGTTATAGATTTATTTTTAAAGTAGTCTTTTGAGGAAAGGCTTTGTTTATGAAATGGTAAAGAGGTTGCAAAAGTACTTTAGGCCTTGGGATGATACTATCTTCTGTCCAGATGGTTATGAGTCAATTATAGATTTGGAACAAAAGAGGTTTTGTAAATAATGAAGGTCGTGGTGTTTAAGTTTAACAACTAATGTAATCTAAATGCAATGGATGACAACTAAATGTGGAATGTAAATACAATGAGCTAAGCTAGAACTGAACTAAGATGTCACTAGTCTACAATAAAAAGTGTTGAACTAACAAGCCATTATCAAACTTAAAACGAAATAACGAGCATGAATTGAATGCAATTTGACTCCGGAGTACCCTAACTAAGTTATCATGTAGTTAATCTATGGGATTCTATAGCCTATTTTGTCCATCATGAATGGTATTTTGGAAGAGCTTGTTAGAACAATCCTAGCTGTACAATTCAGTGCAAATGCAAACATAAAGACTGAAAACAATTTAAAAACTAAGACATCACAGCTATTTCCTACCCATTGTTATGATATTTTGGAAGAGCGTTTTAAGAGTAAGATCAGCTATGCTACTTAGTATAAACAAAAAACTGAAACATTCAGTATCACATTCATGCCTTAGACATCATAAGGATTTTTTGGAAGAGTTTACTAGAATAGGTTTGACTGTGATAATGAACAAAAGAAATTACAAATAAAACCTACAACACTACAGCCATTTCCCATTCATTATCATGATCTTTTGGAAGAGTTTCTTAGAACAAGTATAGCTATAGTGACTAATGAAATTAACTATGAACTCAAACTTCAAAAACGTGAAAACGACTAAGATACTTATCTAAATTACGAAAGTAAAGCCGTGCAGGAGGCAGGGGCCCTCTACCACCAGACGGAATCTAACTCAAAATCAACTCAACGCGTTCAAAGCAATGCTGTCTTCTTCATTAAACGAAAATAACTTGAAACAGAGTATTCTCGGTCTTCAGAAATATAGCAGTCAATCCATGAAATCTAAGCAAAATCTAGTGCCTGTCTCTTGGTTTTCCGAGTGCTTTTATAACAAATCTACATAACAGAACTTGCAACAATACGGGGATCATTGTATTTTCTTATCAAAATCATACTAGGAATCTAAATATGGCAGTGTAAAGGGACAAAGGACATCTAGACTGTCCTAGTCCTATTAGAAGTCTGCCTCCTTGAATGAGTTCCCACGTACAAAACCACGTCCAGAATTCGGTTCATTCTTCATGGTGAGCAACGAACGATGAGGACATGATGTGGAATATACCCATGTGTGGCTTTTCCTGAGAGGACACCTGGAACATGCTTGAACATGAAGACAGCTGCAGATTGGCGGTTAGCTACGAAATGTCTGCATTCTGTAGCTAGTTTCAGTTCACAATGCATTACAATGACAAAATCACAAAACTTAGCAAGTTAGCCATGTTATTCATTCTAAAAGTAATTTTAACTAATTTCATTGATCAATTGGGCCTGGGATAACAATGGAAAAAGGAAAATGGGGTAAATTAAGATGAAAGAAAGAACAATCTTGGGGCTCAACATACCCCCACTGCTGACTTCTTGCATGTCCTCATGCAACTTATTCCATAAACTCAGAGACTTCTGCAAGAACATCCAACCCTCTTCTTCTTCTTTGCCTGGAAGTTAAAGGCCTTATGGGCTTCCTGATGACTAACTTGAACCTTAAATTGGTAAGTGCCCTGATTAACTTCTTGTTCCTCTTTTTCAACTTTTCATTAGCCTTTTCCACTTTGTCCATTTGTAGAGATAAGGTTGAGTTCATACTGGTTTTGAGTTTGACTTGTTCCTTGAGAATATCATTCTCAGTTCTGATATGTCTATTAAGTACTTCCAACTCATACCTATCTCTTCTTACCACATCTATTTCGGATAGTGGAGGACTAGGGGTTCTATCTCTACTCTTTGAAGCTTTCCTTTCCAATGTTTCAACATAGTCATAAACTTCTTGCTGTGCAGGGTCAATTTCAGGGGTTTCTTCATTAAAATCTTCTTCAACATCTTCTTCAATAGATGTTTCCTCATCTTCTGTGTTTATCACCCCTATTTGTTTGATATGTGTTTTCCTTAGTTTCCCCTTGAGTCTATGGCTTCTTCTTGGCTGGGATGATCCCTCTCCTTTTTCTGTGGCAGATTTTCTGATTACCCTCTCTTCCTTAAGTTGTCTCTTAATCTGAGTCAACTTCTCAGAGATTATTTCTTCACTACTTTCCTGTACTATTTTGTCAATTTCAATTTTAGAGGCTCTCCATTTTCTGCTTCTCCTTGTAGGCTGATGTTTAGGTGAAGGCTCTTTTGGTTCCTCAAAGTGATTTCTTACCAAGAAATTATCCCAAGTATCTTTTGTTTTGGCTAAATGGTGTTCAATTAAAATCTTAACCAAGCCATGATGGTATAGAGTTGTCTCTAGGAATTGGACTCTCTTTTGAACACCAGAAGCCATCTTTTTTAAACTTTGAAGCAAGAAATAAGGAAAATTTAGCTCTTCCTCCAGAAAATGCATTATCAACCTAATATGGTAAACATAAAATGTGCCATATCTATCTTCACAAGTGATACTTTTTTGTAGAATAAGCAATATGTTTCTCCATTTATTTTTTAATGCAGAACTTCGAATTCCCTTTTTAAACACAGTGAAATCCATACCTGGTGATTTTAGGATTTTCTTCCATGATTCATTATGAAATTCTCTGTTTTTAAACCATCTTTCTCCATGTCTAAGAAATCCTGTTGCTTCTGCAATAAAAACCTCTGTGACAGTGAATTTAACATCTCCAACTTCAACCTCGGCTCCTTTGAATGACCTTGCAAATGTTTTATTAACTTCTTTGTGGAAGCCATTAAATTTCTCAAGGAATTGTAGCCATCCTGCCTGTTGCAACATTTCTTTGCTTTAAGGGTATCCTTCCAGGTATTTTGTGCCCACTGGTTCAGTCCTTACAATGAGGCCCATAATTTCTTCTTCAATCTTCAGATTAGTACTCTTTCTGCTCACGGAAACAATGACTTCAACCTTCAAACTGATATACCTCTGGTTCACGGTGATAGTGCTTCAATCTTCAAACTGATATATCTCTGCTTCACGGTGACAATGGCTTCAAATTCCAAACTGATATACCTCTGGTTCACGGTGATAGTGCTTCAATCTCTGCTCATGGTGATAGTGGTTTGATATTTCAAACTGATATACCTCTGCTCACGGTGATAGTGGTTCAATATTTCAAACTGATATACCTCTGCTCACGGTGATAGAGATACCTCTGTTTTGTGGAATGAAATGATGAAGGGCTGGCTACGGAATGGAGTAATAGGAAGTGGTTACGGAACGAGTTAATGAAGTGAGGTGAAGAAAACAAATCAATGAGTGAAAAGACTGCGGAGATTTTTTTTACAACGGATTCAAAAATCATCATTAAATGATTTGGCTGGGTGACGTAAGGAAATCAAACACTTCAGCCTTTTAACCGCTTAAATGATGATCGGGTATAGAATTTGAAATGAAAGATTTTTATCCAAAGTTTGCGGAGGGTATATTTGGCATGATCAATAAAAATAATCAAAACAACTTTTCAAATGATTCATAACTAGACTATACTAAAGTTTTCATGAAATGCCATTATAATCAGAACTTTTACCTTTACTTTTCATTTGCTTTTTGTGGTCTTTGTATACTTTTTTCTCCTCTGGAAGAGTCTTCATAATCTTTCTTGATTCTTCTTGTTCATGGATATACTGGATCATCTTGTTGCAATTCAAATGTTTGTTGATCAGTGCCTTCAGGATCTATAGCTGCGGAATGACTGTCTGGCTGCGGAAAGTCTGATTAGCTGCAGAATGTCTATTTAGCTGCAGAATGTACCTGTAGAGAGTTTTAATCATGGAATGGAGTGGTTTGGAATATACATAGAATATTTTATGGAATGAGTGAAGATAGATGATGAAACATGGTATAATGGAATATGTATGAAGTGAATGATGGAATGGGATGGATTCAATTTATGAAATGGAGTGGAAGAATATAAGAAATGGCCTGCAATCCATGACATGTGTTATTCATTTACAGAAAAACATCAAACTTTAAATTTTGATATGGAAATGAGGTGGCTGAAGTATGAAATGAGATGAATGAAATATGGAATGAAGTGAAGTATGAATGAATGAATGAAATGGAGTATGGATGGATAAGTAAATGGAATGAAATGAAATGAGATGGATCATAAGTGCAATGGATCTGAACTTATGATTTTGTAACAGCTGCTTGCAAAAACAAAATGGAAAAGTTAGAGTGTCAGAAAGACTCTAATTTTCACCCTATCTTTTCTGTATAAACATGCCAATCAATGATTGGTTTTCATGTTTATACCTTTTTTTTTTTTTTCAAAAGAAATGCTTCAGAAAATTCAATCAAGTTGATGAAGAAGAAAGATTCTTCTTCATTAACTTCACATCACTATTTTCTTGGAACTTCTTGACAAATTCTTCTCTTGAGAGTGGTTTGTGATACAGCTTCAATCTATGACCATTCACAAGAAAAGTGACCTCTTCTTCATCTATTGTCCTGATTTTTACTGCTCCATTGTAAAAAATTTCAACAATTTCATATGGCCCTAGCCAATGTGTTTGAAATTTATCTTGAAAATCCTTGAATTTTGAATCAAACAAGAGAGCCAAGTCACCTTCTTTGAATTTATTCTCTTTGATGTACTTATCATTCCATCTAGTCCTTTGTTGTTGGACTAGACTTGTTTTCTGAACTGCATCTTGTCTAATCTCATCCAATTCATTAATTTTCTCCAATCTATGCTTTTGTGCCTCCGTTAAATCAAGTCCTAGCTGAACTGCCATTTTGAAGGTTTGAATATGGAACTCTATGGGAAACAAAACTTGCTTTCCATAAACAAGTTCATAAGGAGTATGGCCTGTTGTGTTTCTCCATGTAGTTCTATAGGGCCACAAGGCTTCAGGAAGCCTATCTACCCAATCTCTTCTATGTAAATGAACAGTCTTTGTTAGGATTCCTTCAATGACCTTATTAGTAGATTCCACTTGACCATTTTCTTGTGGATGATAAGGAGTAGATTTTCTATGCCTGATTTTGTACCTCTCCATCATTTTTTCCACTAGCCTTGATGTAAATTGAGCTCCTTGATCTGTAACAATTTCCCTTGGGACACCAAAATGAGTAAAAATATCCTAAAAAAGAAAAGTAACTACAGATGATTCATTAGCAAAAAGTAATGGCTTGGCCTCTACACATTTGGTAACATAATCAGTGCAAACTAATATATATCTATTTTGTCTTGATGGAGGACTAATAGGTCCTACAAAATCCAAAGCCCATTTTTCAAAAGGTTCAATATGTACCTGAGGTTGTAATGGCATCTCGCCTGAAGGAGAAGGTTTCCCTACCCTTTGGCAACTGTCACACCTTTTGACATACTCTTTAGCATCTTTAAACAAGGATGGCCAATAATATCCTAAATTAAGGATCTTATAGGCTGTCCTCTTATCAGCAAAGTGTCTGCCACAAGGTTCATCATGAAATGCTTTGAGAATATCAGGCATCTCATCTTCATGAACACATCTCCTAATGATCAAATCTAGACCTGTCTTGTACAACTCATTAGCAACCCATGAATATTTTTCACTGTCATAAATGATTTTTCTTTTATCTCTTGCATTCATTATTGAAGGAAATTTTCTTGAAACTAAATAATTAGCAATGTCAGCAAACCAAGGAGTTTGAGTAGAAATTGCAAAAAGATATTCATCAGGAAATTGATCTTCAACTAGAGTGTCATCTTTGATGTTTTGGAGTCTAGATAGGAAATCAACTACTGTGTTTTGTTTTCCAGGCCTATCTAGAATGGTAATGTTGAATTCTTGTAAAGAAATAACCATCTTATGACTCTACCATTAGTAATTGATTTGTTCATTAAGTATCTAATTGCAGAATGATCAGTGTGAATAAAAGTTTCATAGCCTGTTATATAGTGTCTGAATTTATTTATAGCATGAACAACAGCTAAAAACTATTTTTCAGTTACAGTATAGTTTAACTCTACAGGAGTCAAATTTTTACTGGTATAGTAGATGGCATAAGGAATCAAGTATTTTTGTCCCAATACTGCTCCTAGAGCTATATCAGAGGCATCTGTTGAGATATGAAAAGGTAACTTCCAGTTAGGTCCCCTTAAAATAGGTGCTTCAGAAATTTTTTTTTCAGGGTTTCAAAGGCTAACTGGCAATCAGGATTCCATTTGAATTCACAATCTTTGGTAAGTAATTTGAAGAGTGGAGATGCTATCTTGGTGAAGTTTTCTATAAACCTCCAATAATATCCTGTAAATCCTAGAAAACTCCTAACATATTTTTGACAACTTGGAATAGATAAGTTAGAGATGACTTCAACTTTTTACGCATCAACTCTAATCCAATCCCCTGAAATATGATGCCCTAAAACAATACCTTCAGTAAACATCATGAAACATTTCTCATGACTAAGTGAAAGATTTGCTTCCTGACATCTCTTTAAATTTTTTTCGAAGTTTGCTAAAGCTTCTTCAAATGTATTTCCATAAACTGTGAAATCATCCATGTATACCTCTACACAGTCATGTATTAGATCTGAAAAAATTCCTAATACTTCTCTTTGGAATGTTGCAGGTGCCTTGCATAATCCAAATGGCAATACTCGGTAAGCATAGGTACCCCAAGGACAGGTAAATGTGGTTTTGTCTTGATCTTCAAGTGCTACTTGGATTTGGTTGTAACCACTAAACCTATCTAGGAATGAGAAGTACTTTTTGCCAGCTAATGTATCTAACACTTGATCTATGAAAGGTAAGGGAAAATGGTCTTTAAGAGTAGCTTTGTTTAATTCTAGGTAGTCAATACATACCCTCCATTTACCATTTTTCTTTGGCACAATTACCAAAGGAGAAACCCACTGACTATCTGAAATAGGATAGATAAAGTTGACATTCAACAATTTCTGCAATTCTTCTTTAACAATCTCCCTAAGATTTGGATTCATCCGTCTCTGAGGTTGTCTAATTGGTTTACAATTTTCCTCTATGTAGATGTGATGAGTGCAATTCTTGGGGCTTATCCCTTTCATATCAGTGTACTCCCATGCATATGCAGAAGAATGTCTTTGTAAGATCTTGACTAGCTCTTCTTGTTGAGATTTTTCTAGGTTCTTGTTTATGTTTAAAGTTTTGCCTGGAAATATCTCACTTGTAGAGCTGCCAAATTTATCCATAGAATGAAGAGACATTTGTCTTGATGACAAAAACTCAATGTTGGATCCTTCTTGAAATGGTTCATGTTTGTATTCTGAAGAGGATTCAAAGTTTTCTAGAGTATTCAGAATTTGATTATCTTCACTAATTTCTGAAATTGTGAAGAGAGGTTGTAAATCTTCTTCATCCTCTATCCATTGAGTGTCATCTAAATCTGTAATTGTCATAGCTGGAGGATATAAAGTGAATTTCTTAGTTGAACTACCATCATAGATGTACATATCACCAGATCTACAACTAATAAAAGCATCAGCTGTAGCCAACCAAGGTCTTCCTAATATAACAAGATGTCCTCCTAGATTATTCTTAGGAGTTAGGATCATGAAATCCACAGGGTACTCCCAAGAATATAAGGATACTGGAATTTCTTCTATTACCCCATCAGGTTTGATCACAGATCTGTCTGCTAATTGTAATAATGTGGGTGTAAAGAGAAGATTAAGAAGTTTCAGTTTATCCATGATTTGTCTACTCATGATATTGATTGTTGCTCCTAAATCAATGAGTGTGTTTTGGATTTCAATTCCATTGATGTGAATTTTAACAACTGGATTTCCTGGGTCAAGATACTTTGGAATAGCAATCTTACCCATCATAATGTCTGCTATTTTTCCTGCCAGTTGAATTTTCTTTGTTTCTCTTATTCTTTTTCTTGTTTTCTTCATGCTCAACTTCTTTATTGTTTTAGCTAAAATTAGAATTTCCTTGATGGCTTGTAATAATGGAATTTTAATGCAAACATTTCTCAGCTCATCTAGGAAATCATAAGGCACCATAATTTGTTTTTCTATACCTCTATCAATTTGCAATCTTTCTGGAAAGGGAGGTATAGAAGTAGACGTGGATGGTTGATTTAATACAGGAGTTGAAATTATTGGATCTTTTTGCTTTAATTTTTCAGTGTTTGGGTCTTGAAAAGATGTGTCTTCCTCAAGACTTTTATTCACCCGTAGAGAGTCTTCCTCAGAGTTATCTTATTCTTGTATGATCACAGAAGGTTTCCTCTTTTCAAGTATTCTTCCAGACCTAAGTTGAACATCACTAAGGTCTAAAGGAGTAATTAAATAAGTTGGAAACTGTTGGCCTTCTATCATGTATGTGTTATGAGGATTTTTATTATTGGGGTTTGGTATGGGTTGAGCAGGCAACTGATTTTATTTTTGAGGGAATGGTAATGGAAGTGGTTGATTTTGATGTGGTAGGTTCTGATGATGTTGTTGAGGATTTTGTTGAAAATTTTGTTGAGGATTTTGAGGATAAAAATGTGGGTATGGTGGATAGGTTGGTGGATACTGATAGTACTGAGAGTATCTTCCATAGGGATTTTGTGCTCCTTGTGCCCAAGCTTGAGATTGATTTTGAAATTAAGGCCAAGGTTGCTGCCAAGAATTCCAAGGTGGAGGTTGATTATACATTTGATCATGGAATCCTTGTGTTTGAGGTCCCTGCCAAGGCCTTCTAGAAACGAAATTGAGAGATTCTGTGGAATCTGTAGGAGTTTCCTCTTGAAAGACAGCTTTGAGACCAGGAAGAGAAGGAAAATTCTTGGTCTCATGTTTTTCAGAACAAATGACACAAGTCTCTACAACTTTTACATCCAAAGGACACTCTCTCAAGGCATGTTTCTTTCTACATTTAGGACAAAAGATTGCTAAGGCATCAGATTCAACTTTTTTGCTTGTTTTATATCTTAAGGGTGTCTATTTGTTCACTAAGACTCCCTAAGATGTCAGATTTGAAATCATCAAGCATGTGTCCTATTTCTGACCTACTTACTGTCCCAGAAGCAGACTTGCTTGCCCTTGCAAGAGCAGGATCTCTTGGACCTTTTACAGTTTTAGATTTCCCTCTTGAAAGGTTGATACATAACGCAAATATTTCAGGTAATGTGAGCTTTGATATATCCCCTTTTCCCATCATGTTAAGGATATCCAACCATTCATCCCTAATTGTTTTCAACAAAAGAGCTTTTAAGGTGTCTTGATCTAAGTTTTCCATTTTTGCTCTTTTGATGTTATAATGAAATCTCTCCAACAAATCTTCCAAGTTTTCATCTTCTTTTTGTAACATCTTAAACACTTCTTCCTTATGATTGACCGGCATACAATAATCCAATTACCTCTCTAGAAATGCTTGTTTCATGTCTTCCCATGTCCTAATAGAACTGTTGATTAAACTCATAAACCACTTCAATGCTGCTCCTTTCAATGTTGAAGGAAATAGTTTAAGTTTTTGAGCATCTTGTAAGTAGTCATAAGTTCTACACAGGATTTCAAATTCAAATAGGAAGGTTTCAGGATCTTCAATTTTAAGTCCATAGAAGTTTGGAAGGACAGAGGGTGAAATGTTTTTCATGGTTGTATTAGTTTCTTCATCTATTATAGGAAACCCAAAAGAGCTTCCCATTTCTCTTCTACCTCTTCCTCCTTCTGCACCTCTACCTCCTTCTCCTCTACCTCTACCTCTACCCCCTCCAAATAATGTGTGGTATCCATTAAAGACTCCTCCTCCCCCTTCTTCTGCCATGGTTGACTCTCCTGTGGAAGTGGAAAAGTTTGTGTCCCTAACAGGAGTCTTTGGATCTTCTTCTAAGGCAGGTTCAGTTGATGAAGTGGAAGGTTTTTCTAATGGAATATCTGATCTTAGGTCTTCTAGAAGTCCAGGATCAGTAAAGGATGGAATGTCGGTCTAAGTTGAAGGTGTACTAGCTCTTGGTCTAGGTGAAACAAGTGGTGTTCTAGGAATCAAACTTCTGCTTCTGCTGCTTATGAATCTACCCCTTGAGTCTCTCTCTCTATGCATATAACTGTTTTTGGGAGTTAAGAAACAAAGGTTGCCTAGTTTTCACTTCCCCGGCAACGGCGCCAAAATGTTTGGTCTCAACCTAGTCTCCTAAATTGAGTTAATTTAATTGTCAACCAGGGTTGGTAAACTGCTGAAGTGAAGTGCACTGTATGTGCCTAAGTGTTTGTTTCTTAATGCATTGTGTTTAGTGTTTTATGATGTTTTTGGTCTTTTGATGGTTTTATGTTCACAAGGAAAAGAACTAGATGCTAGTGGAAAGAAGCTGCTAGTTAAAAACAGAGTGAAGCCTAATTTATTGATGACAAATGACAAATGCAAATGAAAATACTGAAACAGAATCAAACCTAAACTATGATTAAGCAGAATACAAAGTTTGATAATGACTTCAAGAAAATGAATCAAAACATAAACTTAACTTGTCCAATTATTTCATTAAAGGTATTTTGGAAGAGCTTGAGAAATGGGCAGCTAAGTATAAAAGTTCTCCTAACTAAACAATTAAAAAATCAGCTTATAATGATACAACATCTTATCCATGATTAAAGATTTGTTGAAACATATTTGGATACGAACATTGGTAACATCATAAGATCTCTACTCTAAGACTAGCTTCTAATTCTATTCTGCGACTTAGTTTAACATCACTAAACCTTACTCAAAAGTTATAGATTTCTTTTTAAAGTAGTCTTTTGAGGAAAGGCTTTGTTTATGAAATGGTAAAGAGGTTGCAAAAGTACTTCAGGCCTTGGGATGATACTGTCTTCTGTCCAGATGGTTATGAGTCAATTATAGATTTGGAACAAAAGAGGTTTTGTAAATAATGAAGGCCGTGGTGTTTAAGTTTAACAACTAATGTAATATAATATGCAATGGATGATAAAGGACATCTAGACTGTCCTAGTCCTATTAGAAGTCTGCCTCCTTGAATGAGTTCCCACGTACAAAACCACGTCCAGAATTCGGTTCATTCTTCATGGTGAGCAACGAACGATGAGGACATGATGTGGAATATACCCATGTGTGGCTTTTCCTGAGAGGACACCTGGAACATGCTTGAACGTGAAGATAGCTGCAGAATTGGCAGTTAGCTACAGAATGTCTGCATTCTGTAGCTAGTTTCAGTTCAAAATGCATTACAATGACAAAATCACAAAACTTAGCAAGTTAGCCATGTTATTCATTCTAAAAGAAATTTTAACTAATTTCATTGATCATTTGAGCCTGGGATAACAATGGAAAAGAGAAAATGGGGTGAAGTATGATGGAAGAAAGAACAAACTTGGGGCTCAACATCCCCCCATGCTGACTTCTTGTTTCCTCTTGCAACTTATTCCATAAACTCGAGAGACTTCTGCCAAGAACATCAACCCTCTTCAAATTCTGGAAGTTAAGGTCTTTAGGGTTTTCTGATGACTAACGAATTGTAATTGGTAAGATTACTTACTGATTAGCTTCTTGTTCCTCTTTTTCAGCTTTTCATTAGCCTTTTCCACTTTGTCATTTGTAGAGATAAGGTTGAGTTCATCTTGGTTTTGAGTTTGACTTGTTCCTTGAGAATATCATTCTCGGTTCGATATGTCTATTAGTACTTCCAAATCCACTATCTCTCCTTAACATCTATTTCGGACGAGTGGAGGACTAGGGTTCTATCTCTACTCTCTGAAGCTTTCCTTTCCAATGTTTCAACATAGTTATAAATTTCTTGCTGTGCAGGGTCAATTTCAGGGGCTTCTTCATCAAAATCTTCTTCAACATCTTCTTCAATAGATGTTTCCTCATCTTCTATGTTTATCACACCGGTTTGTTTGATCTGTGTTTTCCTTAGTTCCCCCCTGAGTCTATGGTTTCTTCTTGGATGGGATGATCCCTCTCCTTTTTCTGTGGCAGATTTTCTGATTACCCTCTCTTTCTTAAGTTGTCTCTTAATCTGAATCAACTTCTCAGAGATTATTTCTTCACTACTTTTCTGCACCATTTTTTCAATTTCAATTTTAGAGGCGCTCCATTTTCTGCTTCTCCTTGTAGGCTGATGTTCAGGTGAAGGCTCTTTTGGTTCCTCAAAGTGATTTCTTACCAAGAAATTATCCCAAGTATCTTTTGTTTTGGCTAAATGGTGTTCAATTAAAATCTTAACCAAGCCATGATGGTATAGAGTTTTCTATTGGAATTGGACTCTCCTTTGAACACCAGAAGCCATCTTTTTTAAACTTTGAAGCAAGAAATAAGGCAAATTTAGCTCTTCCTCCAGAAAATGCATTATCAACCTAATATGGTAAACATAAAATGTGCCATATCTACCTTCACAAGTGATAATTTTTTGTAGAATAAGCAATATGTTTCTCCATTTATTTTTTAATGCAGAACTTCGAATTCCCTTTTTAAACATAGTGACATCCATACCTGGCGATTTTAGGATTTTCTTCCATGATTCATTATGAAATTCTCTGTTTTTAAACCATCTTTCTCCATGTCTAAGAAATCATGTTGCTTCTGCAATAAAAACCTCTGTGACAGTGAATTTAACATCTCCAACTTCAACCTCGGCTCCTTTGAATGACCTTGCAAATTTTTTATTAACTTCTTTGTGGAAGCCATTAAATTTCTCAAGGAATTGTAGCCATCCTGCCTGTTGCAACATTTCTCTGCTTTAAGGGTATCCTTCCAGGTATTTTGTGCCCACTGGTTCAGTCCTTACAATGAGGCCCATAATTTCTTCTTCAATCTTCAGATTAGTACTCTTTCTGCTCATGGAAACAATGAATTCAACCTTCAAACTGATATACCTCTGGTTCACGGTAATAGTGCTTCAATCTTCAAACTGATATATCTCTACTTGTCAGTGACAATGGCTTCAAATTCCAAACTGATATACCTCTGCTTCACGGTGATAGTGCTTCAATCTCTGCTCACAATGATAGTGGTTTGATATTTCAAACTGATATACCTCTGCTCACGGTGATAGTGGTTCAATATTTCAAACTGATATACCTCTGCTCACGGTGATAGAGATACCTTTGTTTTGTGGAATGAAATGATGAAAGGCTGGCTACAGAATGGAGTAATAGGAAGTGGTTACGGAACGAGTTAATGAAGTGAGATGAAGAAAACAAATCAATGAGTGAAAAGACTGCGGAGATTTTTTTTACAACGGATTCAAAAATCATCATTAAATGATTTGGCTGGGTGACGTAAGGAAATCAAACACTTCAGCCTTTTAACCGCTTAAATGATGATCGGGTATAGAATTTGAAATGAAAGATTTTTATCCAAAGTTTGTGGAGGGTATATTTGGCATGATCAATAAAAATAATCAAAACAACTTTTCGAATGATTCATAACGAGACTATACTAAAGTTTTCATGAAATTCCATTATAATCAGAACTTTTAACCTTTACTTTTCATTTGCTTTTTGTGGTCTTTGTATACTTTGTTCTCCTCTGGAAGAGTCTTCATAATCTTTCTTGATTCTTCTTGTTCATGGATATACTGGATCATCTTGTTGCAATTCAAATGTTTGTTGATCACTGCCTTCAGGATCTATAGCTGCGGAATGACTGTCTGGCTGCGGAAAGTCTGATTAGCTGCAGAATGTCTATTTAGCTGCAGAATGTACCTGTAGAGAGTTTTAATCATGGAATGGAGTGGTTTGGAATATACATAGAATATTTTATGGAATGAGTGAAGATAGATGATGAAACATGGTATAATGGAATATGTATGAAGTGAATGATGGAATGGGATGGATTCAATTTATGAAATGGAGTGGAAGAATATAAGAAATGGCCTGCAATCCATGACATGTGTTATTCATTTGCAGAAAAACATCAAAATTTAAATTTTGATATGGAAATGAGGTGGATGAAGTATGAAATGAGATGAATGAAATATGGAATGAAGTGAAGTATGAATGAATGAATGAAATGGAGTATGGATGGATAAGTAAATGGAATGGAATGAAATGAGATGGATCATAAGTGCAATGGATCTGAACTTATGATTTTGTAACAACTGCTTGCAGAAACAAAATGGAAAAGTTAGAGTGTCAGAAAGACTCTGATTTTCACCCTATCTTTTCTGTATAAACATGCCAATCAATGATTGGTTTTCATGTTTATACCTTTTTTTTTTTTTTTTTAAGAAATGACTTCAGAAAATTCAATCAAGTTGATGAAGAAGAAAGATTCTTCTTCATTAAATTCACATCACTGTTTTCCTGGAACTTCTTGACAAATTCTTCTCTTGAGAGTGGTTTGTGATACAGCTTCAATCTATGACCATTCAAAAGAAAAGTGACCTCTTCTTCATCTATTGTCCTAATTTTTACTGCTTCATTGTCAAAAATTTCAACAATTTCATATGGCCCAAGCCAATGTGTTTGAAATTTACCTTGAAAATCCTTGAATTTTGAATCAAACAAGAGAGCCCAGTCACTTTCTTTGAACTTCTTCTCTTTGATGTACTTGTCATGCCATCTAGTCCTTTGTTGTTGGACTAGACTTGTTTTCTGAACTGCATCTTGTCTGATCTCATCCAATTCATTAATTTTCTCCAATCTATGCTTTTGTGCCTCCGTTAAATCAAGTCCTAGCTGAACTGCCATTTTGAAAGTTTGAATCTGGAACTCTATGGGAAACAAAACTTGCTTTCCATAAACAAGTTCATAAGGAGTATGGCATGTTGTGTTTCTCCATGTAGTTCTATAGGCCCACAAGGCTTCAGGAAGCCTATCTACCCAATCTCTTCTATGTAAATGAACAGTCTTTGTTAGGATTCCTTCAGTGACCTTATTAGTAGATTCCACTTGACCATTTGCTTGTGGATGATAAGGAGTAGATTTTCTATGCCTGATTTTGTACCTCTCCATCATTTGTTCCACTAGCCTTGATGTAAATTGAGCTCCTTGATCTGTAACAATTTCCCTTGGAACACCAAAACGAGTAAAAATATCCTCAAAAAGAAAAGTAACTACAGATGCTTCATTAGCAAAAAGTAATGGCTTGGCCTCTACCCATTTGGTAACATAATCAGTGCAAACTAATATATATCTATTTTGTCTTGATGGAGGACTAATAGGTCCTACAAAATCCAAAGCCCATTTTTCAAAAGGTTCAATATGTACCTGAGGTTGTAATGGCATCTCACCTGAAGGAGAAGGTTTCCCTACCATTTGGCAACTGTCACACCTTTTGACATACTCTTTAGCATCTTTAAACAAATATGGCCAATAATATCCTAAATTAAGGATCTTATAGGTTGTTCTCTTATCAGCAAAGTGTCCACCACAAGGTTCATCATGACATGCTTTGAGAATCTCGGGCATCTCATCTTCACGAACACATCTCCTAATGATCAAATCTGGACCTGTCTTGTACAACTCATTAACAACCCATGAATATTTTGCACTGTCATAAATGATTTTTCTTTTATCTCTTGCATTCATTATTGAAGGAAATTTTCCTGAAACTAAATAATTAGCAATGTCAACAAACCAAGGAGTTTGAGTAGAAATTGCAAAAAGATATTCATCAGGAAATTGATCTTCAACTAGAGTGTCATCTTTGATGTTTTGGAGTCTAGATAGGAAATCAACTACTGTGTTTTGTTTTCCAGGCCTATCTAGAATGGTAATGTTGAATTCTTGTAAAGAAATAACCATCTTATGACTCTACCATTAGTAATTGATTTGTTCATTAAGTATCTAATTGCAGAATGATCAGTGTGAATAAAAGTTTCATAGCCTGTTATATAGTGTCTGAATTTATTTATAGCAATATGAACAACAGCCTAAAAACTATTTTTTCAAACATGTGATAGTTTAATCCCCACAGAGTCACCACTTCCATAGTATGTATAAGGAACTAAGTCTTTTTGTCCCAACACGTTCCTAGAGCTATACCGCAGGGGCATCTGCTGGAGATATGGTAACTTCCAAATAGGGTCCCTTAAATAGGTGCTTCTAAAAAAAAAAAAATCTGTGGTTTCGGTGTTGGCCAATCGGCAACTGTAATTCAATGAATTCCACACCAAGGTAAGTAACGCGAAGAGTGGATATCTTGGTGAAGCTTATAAACCTAACAATATCCTCCGTAGTCCGAAAACTCGAACATCTTTGATAACCCTGAACAGATAAGTTAGAGATGACTTCAACTTTTGACGACTTCAACTCTAATCCCATCCTAAAATATGATGCCCTAAAATAATACCTTTCAAACATCATGAAACATTTCTCAATACTCGCGAAAGATTGCTCTCAAGATCTCTTCTTTAAAACTTTTTCCAAGTTTGCTAAAGCTTCTAAAATGGCTTCCATAAACCGTGAAATCATCCATACCCCTGCTACCATGTATTAGATCTCAAATCTAATGCTTCTTTGAATGCTGGGTGTGCATTGCATAATCAAATGGCAATACCGTGAAGCATAGGTACCCCAAGGACAACTGGGTTTTGTCTTGATCTTCATGCTACTTGATTTGCTGAACCACTAAACCCATCTAGAACGAGAAGCACGTTGCCACCAATGTATCTAACACTTGATCTATGAAAAAGGGTAGCCGGTCTTTAAGAGTAGCTTTGTTTAATTTCCCGTAGTCAACACATACCTCCATTTACTATTTTTCTTTAAAGAAATTGCCAAAGAGAAACTTCCATCACTATCTAAAATAGGATAAGAGGAAGTTGACATTTCAATGTTCTTGCACTATCAATTTCAAGATTTGATCTATCCGTATTTGAGGTTGTCTCATTGGTTTGCAATTTTCTCTTCATAGGATGTGATGAGCAAGTCTCTGGGGTCTATCCCTTTCATGTCGGCAGTATTCACAGTATATGCAAGAATGTCTCTCTGTAGAATACTTGACCAACTTTTCTTGTTGAGATTTTTTTCAGTTCTTGTTTATGTTCAAAGTTTTTCCTGAAATATCTCATTTTGAGCTGCCAAACTTATCCATAGAATGAAGAGACATCTCATTAAGTGTTGACAAAAATAAATGTTGGATCCTTCTTGAAATGGTTCACAGTGTTTGTATTTCAAGAGGATTCAAATGTTTTTCTGTAGTATTCGGGAATGATTATCTTCACTAATTTCAAATTGTAAGAGGTTGAAAATCTTCTTCATCCTCTATCCATGAGTGTCATCTATAAATCAGACTGTCTCACCGGAGGATACAGTGAATTTCTTAGTTGAACTACCAATGAGATATACATATCACCTGGATTCACAACTAATAAAAGCATCACTGTAGCCCAACCAAGGTCTTCCTAATATAACAGATCTCCAGATTATTCTTGGGAGTTAGGATCATGAAACTGTAGTGTTCCCAAGAATATATGAATTAAATTTCTTCTATTACCCTGATTGCCTGATCACAAACATCTGACTCGCTAATTGTAATAATGTGTGTAAGGGTAAAGAGAAGATGATTAGGGAAGTTTAAGATTATCCATGATTTGTCTACTCATGATACGATTGTCGCTTCCCAAATCAATGAAAGCAATTAGACTAATCATTGATGTGCAATTTTAACAAATCGGGATTTCCAACAAGATACTTTGGAATAGCAATCTTACCCACCATAATGCCTTATTTTTCCCTACTTGAATTTTCTTTGTTTCTCTTATTCTTTCTTGTTTTCTTCATGCTCAACTTCTTTATTGTTTTAGTTGGTAAATTAGAATCTCCTGATGGCTTGTAATAATGGAATTTAATGCAAACATTTCTACCTCATCTAGAAATCATAAGGCACCATAATTTGTTTTTCTATACCTCTATCAATTTGCAATCTTTTCCTGAAAGGGGAGGTATAGAAGTAGATGTGATGGCTGATTTAATAAGGTGGAGTTGAAATTATCGATCTTTTTGCTTTAATTTTTCAGTGTTTGGGTCTTGAAAAGATGTGTCTTCCTCAAGACTTTTATTCACCCTTGGTAGAGAGTCTTCCTCGTAGTTATCTTATTCTTGTATGATCAGTTTGCCTTCTTCAAGTATTCTTCCGTACCTAAGTTGAACATCACTAAGGTCTAAAGAGTAATTAAATAAGTTGGAAACTCGTTGGCCTTTCATCATGTATGTGTTCCGAGGATTTTTATTATCGGGGGTTTGGTATGGGTTGAGCAGTAACCGATTTGATTTTTGAGGGAATGGTAATGGAAGTGGTTGATTTTGATGTGGTAGGTTCTGGCGATGTTGTTTATGATTTGTTGTGTACCTTGCCGAGGATTTTGAGGATAAAAATGTGGGTATGGTGGATAGGTTGTGATACCGATAGTACCGAGAGTATCTTCCATAGGGATTTTCGTGCCTTTGTGCCCAAGCTTGGAGATTGATTTTGAAATTGAGGCCAAGGTTGCCGCCAAGAATTCCGAAGGTGGAGGTTGATTATACATTTGATCGTGGAATCCTTGTGTTTGAGGTCCTCGCCAAGGCCTTTTTAGAGACGAAAATTGGAGAGATTCTCGTAACCGTAGGAGTTTCCTCCTTGAAAGACGCCTTGAGACCGTGAAGAGAAGGACAATTCTTGGTCTCATGTTTTTCAGAACAAATGACACAAGTCTCTACAACTTTTACATCCAAAGGACACTCTCTCAAGGCATGTTTCTTTCTACATTTGGGACAAAAGATTGCTAAGGCATCGTATCTGATTTTTTGCTTGCTTTCGTATCTTAAGAGTGTCTATTTGTTCACTAAGTACTCCCTAAGATGTCGATTTGAAATCATCAAGCATATGTCCTATTTCCGACCTACGCCATCGTCCTGCGTAATTTTCTTCGCTTCTTGCAAGAGCGTGATCTCTTGGACCTTTTACAAGCTTTTTTAGATTTCCTTTGAAAGGTTGATACATAACGCATATTTGCACGTGAGCCGTGATATATCCCCTTTTCCCATCATGTTAAGGATATCCAACCATTCATCCCTAATTGTTTTCAACAAAAGAGCTTTTAAGGTGTCTTGATCTAAGTTTTCCATTTTTTTTGCTCTTTTGATGTTATAATGAAATCTCTCCAACAAATCTTCCAAGTTTTCATCTTCTTTTTGTAACATCTTAAACACTTCTTCCTTATGATTGACCGGTGTGGAGTACTAAAAAGGTATGCTTTTGATCATTATTTCAGTATCTTTTTAATAGAATTTGTGAACCTTTTTGTGTCATGAATTTGGGAATTAATAAGTAACTATAACAAAACATGTGAGAATTGATATGCAAAACTTAGCCACCGATAATGGTTATTTTCTATAACAGAAAAATGAGAAAACGAGGAATTGTCGTTCCAAAGGGAAAGACAAAGTCGAGATAATCACGCGTCCCTCCGGACGAGAACCGAACGCAAACAAAGATAAACATCAAAGCAAATTGGCTCGGAAAAGAAGGAGAGGACACCGGGCCCCGCCGCAAAAGAAAAGACAGGATGAAGAGTTACCGCTCGTTTAATCCTCAGATCTTTCGATCCCGAGGGATCGCCGCTTTATTTATCTTGTTACTTGGACATCTCCGCCGTCGTCTTTATATAAAGAGAAAGCACCGTTAGCTTAAGGAGATATGGAGAGATAGGATAGATATAGAGATGAAGGATACGTTTATGTAATTTCTCGTAAAACATCACTTTGATTATTAAGTTTCGTTGAGAAATCGCTTCAATGTATTTTTGACCGATGCATTAATGGAAGTTTGGTGATTATTTCATCTCTCGCGACCGGATTAACTTCAAGCGGTGGATCCTTGGAGGCTAAGGGCCCCGCCCCGAAGGACACTTGCTTCGTACCATTACGACTTTATTTCGTGTGGTTTGTTTATTATTGTTATTTGGTAATTTGGTATGTTTTATAAGTTCATATTACATGTTCTGGTTAAAGATTGAATCCTTGAGATAGAATTGTGTGTTGACTCGCATCAAGTTATTAATTCTTTCAAGAGTTCATCGCATGTTCTTACTGCTATGTTACGTAGCCTATATTAAACGTTCGTGTTGTGTATGCTTCTAATTCATCAAGATCGTTCCATAATTCATTAATCATTGTTGTCAGTTTCTTTAGTGTGATTTGTGTGAATTGCCTTTGGAGTGAAAGAATGTTATCTGATTTCATAGAGAGTACTTGAGTTAATAGGTTACAACCCGCGGGACTTAGTTATTCAATCGTCGTTCCATTTTAGACTTGTCGTTCTATTTCAGAATTGCCGTTCAATCCTTTATTCGCTTTGCCGTTCCATTTACTTGCAGTTGTTGATTTGGTGAGAGATGATCTAAGGCCGTAGTGAGCAAAGCAAGGCCGATCGTCTGCCTCCCGTGCTCGTGGTCTATGCTCTAGTTTCCTTTCCATCGCCTTCCGAAGGGATGGGTTATCACCGCCGAACCCTCGATCGATAAGCTGTTGAGTTTTCTGAATGTGTGATTTATTCTTTGAAGTAATTGATATAGACAAGCATCCGTTTACTCTTGTATTTCTTAAGCACCGTACTACTAGCATTACTCGACAAATGATAGCCCGGATTGAGTCACTCTTTGTACAACAAAACGCTCCCTAGATTGACATATTAATGTGAGGTAATTAGAGGTGAAAGAGACCTCTTTATAGCTCCACATTTTGGCGCCGTTGTCAGGAAAGAGTGTAGCCATTTGTCTTTCGCAGTAGTGTACGAGCCCTCGCTAGGGAGGAGAGTTGATCCTAAAAACTAAGGTAAGAACCCACGTAAGGCATGTAAAAGACCCGCTCCACTATCCGCTTCCCAATGTATTTGTTTTTGCTTGCTCTTGAAACAGAAGTTATAGTTCATGAAAGTGCATGACTCGCGAAAAGACCCTCGAAAAGAATATCAAACCCCCATCCAAAAGATCCCCTGGCCAAAACCGGTTTCCCACTAACCTAGAATACCTCCTAGATATCCCGAAGGTTATTACATATATTCGATTCCATGGCTCAAAACCAACCAAACGCTCAAAACCAACCAAATACTCAAACCTCTACATTACAATATCCCATAGTGGATTCTCAGCCGAATGCACCCATGAAAGCTATCCTCTTCAAAGCGCATATCCCTACATTTCACGACTCACATCAGAAGATCCCATGCATTCTTATTCGAATTCGATGTGTTATGTAGGTAGACACACCACCGATCCCCAAAAATTGAAATTATTTCCCTCTACATTGAAAGGGGTCGCTTTTAAGATGGTTTATGGGGCTAGGTGGCGGGGTTATCAACAATTGGGATCGCCTGAAAGAATCCTTCTTAAAGAAATACCAGGATTATCGTAGTCTAGAGAATTAAAAGACGAAATGACAAACAAGACTAAAATGAAACATTAATATATGTGGAACGTTTTCGCATAATCTAAGAAAGATCTCCTTATGCATCGCTACCTTTACCCGATAATGTGTTAAAAACTCCATTAATGAGGGGCGATGAACAATGGATTGAAACATTAAACATTATGGGAAAAGGGGATATTTATCAAGAGAATTTTACCGACATCCTTGACTTATGTATCGAGTTCGAGAGGCAAGACAAGAATAAAAACCGAATAATATGACGGCTTGCAAGAGATAACAAAGTATCGTTTGTATGAGTAACACGTGCGTAAATTGGAAATTTATTAGAAAATTTTAAAACCGATATTATGGGGACACTAACTACACAACTTGATATTGTGCAAAGCAAACAAGCAAATTTCTGGAGGCGTGTCGTAATTTGGCAATATTCTCGCCCCGATGCAAAAAACATAGCCACAAGGAGTGTCCACCTGATAAAGTCCAAACATGCGCCATCCGTACAAAAGATCACCTGACGGGAGAGCTGCCCTCATTCCTCGGATTGAAAGCGGTATATAAGGAAGCGTAAGAAGAACCGTAATCGTGAATTCGATCAAATCCGCCGCTAGTGGCAAATTTCGAGACAACCCGGTATGTTTCCTGACCCAACCTCTTTCTTTCAAAAACCCACAGATAATGCTCAACAATATGGTATGCGGCAAAATCAATCTCAACCCCCATTTACAAATTGGTCTCCACAATCGTTTCCTTCTTCAAATCCATGGCCGAATCAAACAAGCCAAACCTAAGTTGGCCGAATTTCCCTTATACTCAACCATATTGGCAAATGGCCCATACCCTTCACAAGTGACTCCCTCTACTTCACAAAGTTCACCCCGGCGTACAAGCCGGCAAAGACCGATGTACCACCCAAACTCGGGAACTATTCCACTCCTCAACCTACTTTGCCGCCTTTACAACAAAATCCCCGCCCAATCCTGAGGCCGCAACTCCCAAATTTCAACCCGATCCCAATCCAAACAATGTACAGGTCCAATCTATCCAAATCATAGAATCACCGTGTACCCAGGACCGACTTGAGTGGGAGTGCAAGACCTCAGCTAAGATCCGGACGTATAATCGAAACCGAGGGAGATAAAACAATTCATATTGAAGACCGCCACCTGCAGAACATCATTACAACAAGAGGATGTAAATAAGCAACAAACTCATAATCAAGCAACCACATCCTCCTCTCGTCTCCTGCAACGATTAGCCATACCGATCCATACAATATCCTCGACTTGGACACTCGGGGAGAATTACAAAAATCAGACATAAAAAATTCCATTCCTCCAAGCCATTCAAGACATTCCCATATACGCAAAAACTATAAAAGAATTGTGCATAAAGAAACCAAGGGAGGAATATAACAAATAATCCAAGAGTCCAAGTAGTCGGTACCTTATCCGACCTATTGTCCGGAAGAGAAACACCCCTTAAATATGAAGTCCCCTGTGAACTCAATTATAACTGCTCAAATTTATGGCCGACCCTCGTCCAATGCCTTAGTTGATTTAGGGCTGCAATTAATATTTTAACAACCACAACTTGCCAAAAGCCTTGCGCATTACATCTCGTAGAACCCAATTCTTACCTCGTTAGAATTGGCCGACCGATCCGTGGTTAGACCGTAGGGTACTCTACATGATGTCATGGTCTCTCGTAGAACTCGGGAGTATCCACTGATTTCCGATAATTAATCCAAAAACCCGACTTGAGTGGACATCCACTAATTTTAGGTAGGCCTTGGCTTGCCACCTCGATGCCTACATTGGTCGTCACAGGGAAATATGACCATAACCGCAGGACCGAACAGCAAAAATGTAGTTCTATATCCTCCACTATACCAAGTGTCACAATGATTAAAACTAATAAACACCCCGTATCATACCTTACCGATAACACGTATCTCCATTAACTATACAAGAGGCACTCGATTTCAAAGATCAAATCGTAAGACAATGCCATTAATAATTTCATTACTCAAATTGAACTCGCATACAAGGTCACATGATAGAAGCAAGATTTGATAATGAATTGGAAGAAGATCGAAAGATATTCATGACCAAACGATACCTTTTACTTCGTTGCAAATAGTAAACCGTGGAAATTGCACCGGAAAACTTTAAAACATCAATGCTAATCTCACACTCCGAACAAGAAACAAAGCTCATCCATCCGTTAACAAAATATCAAGAAGCATTTGCATGGGACTACCCCGATATGAAAGGAATCGATCCCCGCTATGTACACACCACATTTATATAGAAAGATGCTGCATCCGTAAGGCCACCGCAAAGGAGACTTAACCTCATTCAAAAGATGTCGTAAAATCGAACTGTTTTTAGATGTGAATTTTATATACCCTATTTCCGATAGTAAATGGGTCTCTCCGCTTGGTGGTGGTACCAAAAAAGAACGGGAAATGGAGAATTTGTGTGGATTATAGGGAACTAAACAAGGCAACACAAAAATATCATTTTCCTCTTCCTTTCATAGATCAAGTATTGGATACTTTAGCAAGGAAGAAGTTATTTCTTTCCGGATGGCTTCATGGGATACAATCGCATTCAGATTGCGAAGACTGTGATAAAACTACTTTTACTTGTCCGGGGGGAACATTTGCCTATCGAGTTCTACCTTTTGGCCTATGTAATGCGTTCCCCGGCCACATTTCGCAGGGCTATCCTTAGTATTTTTGCGTATTTAATAAATGATGGACTTGAAGTTTACATGGATGACTTTACACCATATGGAGATGATTTTGATCTCAGCCTCTAGACACCCTAGAAAAAGTCCTACAACGTCGCATTGTTACTGTGCTTTGCTTAAGCAACGAAAAATGTTTCTGATGATGACCGAAGGACTTATCCTAGACACTATGTCTCGGTGCCAGCCTCAGCATTCGTGTAGACCCGGCCAAAATCCAAATACTTTTGCTTGTTCCTACCCCCACTACTCAAACAGGTATGCAGCTTTCTTGGATTTTCTTCTCAAGTTATTATACTTCATTCATAGAGCATTATTCGTACATTGCTGCTCCTTTATATGCACCGACCGGGTAACGTTGATTTTCTTGACAGACAAATGTGACCGTGCTTTCGAGGATCTAAAGAAGCTTGTATCCACGTACCCATTCTTCGAGGACCAAACTGACCTACCATTCCGCATATCATCCGATGCCTCGTATACAACGCATTACAGCCTCTGAGTTAAAAGGAGGATAAAACCATATGCCATTTATTACACGCAAGAATTTATCCTCGCCGAATTGAATTACACTCCATATCGAAAAAGAATTCTTTAGCCGTAATACATGCCGTCAATAAATTTAGACATTATATTACAAAGTTATCCCGTTATCTTGTATACGTACCATTCTCGCTATAAAATATTTAGCAACAGTTTTCCGTCACAAATGCCGCAGTAACTCGATGGTTAATCTTATCACAGGAATTCGACATCACAATCAAGGACCGCCCGCAAAAGAAAACCCCGTAGCCGATTTTCTTCGAGAATACCAAAATCAAGCGACAGTACAGAAGAAATGGAAGATCAATTTCCTCGATGAGCACTGTTGCCGTTGTCGTTAAACACCCTGGTATGTCGATGTTGCCAACTACCTCGGCAGTAGGTAAATTACCAAACATTTAACTCCTAATGAGCGCAAGCAGGTCATTCAAACATTTCTCGATTTTCGTGGATTGGAGGTTATTTGTTTCACACAGAGCAAGACATGGTTAATGTGCGATGTGTTAGAGAGGATGAAATCTTCGACATCCTAAAAGCCCGTCAAGATGGACCGTGTGTGTACTCGCCGAGCGTAGAATTGGACATAAATTATTGGGCAGCATGGTGTGATATTACCGGGGCCTACGATTCAAAGATGCAAAGAAGTTTGTCCAAGCCCGTGACAATGCCGCCGAGCAGACGACTCGGTCAAGCCGATGAGATGCTCCCCGAAACCTCGCCGCTAGTCATCGAACCATTCGAGCGTGGGCTCTTGATTTTGTTGGACCCATCAACCCCTCATCAAATCGTAAACATATATTTTGGTGGCAACAAAATATGTCACCAAATGGGTTGAGTGTAAGCATTGCCAAGAGCCGTAGACTCGTCATAAAGTTCCCGCGTTCCATCTATTTGTTCGTTATGGCCTTCCGAGGGAGATAATTACGTATGGAGGACCACAATTTGTTGGGCATAAATTAGCCGCAACACTTAACAATTATCATGTCCATCATAAGATCACTACTCCATATCACCCATGTGCGAATGCGTAGAAAGTAGCAATAAGATAATAGAATCAATCCTAACGAAAACCATTGCGTCACATAGGCGTGATTGGGCTACCCGCCCGCCCGAAGCACTGGGCATATAGAACCACATGGAGGAGCACCACTCCTGCTACTCACCTATCAATTAGTGTTTGGAAAACAACCCATTTTTTCCCATAGAATTCAAATCCAAACATTGTTTTATTTAAATTTCGTGTAGCGGCTCAGATCCAAGCGAGGCACAACTCAATCGACTACGCGTATCAATGAATTAGACGAAATTCGGCTCTCTCGCACTACAAAATACGCATTGATTCAACAAAGGCCCAGCCGAGCCAAATGGCATGATGCGCTCATCAAGAACAAAGTCTTCCACGAGGGAGACCGTCTCCGTTATACGATTCTCGGTTTCGTGACTGAAAACCGCACTCGATGGTTGGGACCATACGAAATCCGTAAGGTGCATGTACACCCGAATCTTTACTCTAATCACCATTGACTCGCTTCCGGGATATGCATTCAAAGTAAATGGCCACCGAGTCCGTCCCTATCGTAAACCACTCACTCGGGAACTTTTCCCGTCACAGCCTACGCCGAGACACCGATATGGAGATCTTAGAAGAGGAAGAGAAATCTTCCTCACCTGTAATTCATTAAGGGTTCATTTCTTTTTGCAATTTGTACATAAGTTTTGTTTTGAGTGATTCTTGTACATAAGTTTGAATTAACTATTTTCTTGTCATTTTTGCTATTCCTTTTCTTTCACAAAGTTTGATTTTTGCCCTTCTAAAAATAGCATCTGCGTGTTTTTTATGATGTTGGTTTTGTTTGTTTTGTCGTTCCTTTTCAAAAAGGAACAAGATTTGGATTTCTGTTGTTCCTTTTTCAAAGGAACGGCATTTGTTGTATTCGTCGTTCCTTTGGTTACCATCGTTCTTTTTCTTCAAAGAAACAATGTTTATCGTCGTTGTTCCTTAGAGGAATGGCATTTGAGTGTTTTTTATAGTATTTTTATTTTTTGTCAGTTTCCTTTTTCCCAAAGGAATCTAAATTTGCATTTTTTCTCGTTTTTTTATCATCCGTCGTTGTTTCTTTTTCAAAGGAACACCACTCGCATACTCGCTCTCCTTGTGAAACAAATTTTATTCTTTTGCCGATTTAAATTGAGGATGCTTGCCCGTCTTCTTTCTAGTCTTTAAGATACAAACTTATGTATTTATGCAATGACATATAAAATCACAACATACCGAAATCCGCAAACCATAAATCGCCATATCTATAAGGCTCGCATTAGTAAGAGGACAAATGGAAGGACATACTTATTTCTTACCTTTTGTTGACATGGTTTTACTAATTTTTCCCCGATTGGTTATCTTTATCACGTTGATTCCCTTAAACTTTTTATTAGCACTTGGGAATAAGAGCAAAGAGTTTATATCTTCCTAGCCAATAAGACTTCTTCCACCATTCCTACTCTTAAGGAGTGTTGAACCACCCTTTGTGTATAAATAAGGAAAAAATATTCTATGAAAAAGAAAAACAAGCAATATGATATGTCAAGTGTCAAATGCAGATAGGGTCCTTACCGAGAGCCAAATTTTACCATGATCATGCGTGAGGATGGAATTGAAGGGCATTCCCATTGCGGCCACCACCGTGATATGGTCCAAAAGGTAATATCAACTAAACGAACCTTGGAACAGAGGTCTCATCACGAGCCGTCTCGCCCACGTTTCGCTCCTTCCTCGTGAATGGCATTATGGTTAATCGGTCACCAAGCGCATAATGGTCTACATTTTGACATAACAACACTCCTAAGTATACACAAAGGATTATGGTTCCAGGGTAAAAAACAACTCCTCGCCAAGGTTATGGACACCGTTGGCAGCAGAGTAATCGTTTAATGGTATTGAAGTCACTCTGTTTACACCAATGGGTAAGATACTAAATACTCTTTGTTTCTTATATCCTAGGAACTAATCATATGTCATTTCCCGATTTATATATCGCATGAATATTTATCATTACCAATCATGGCACGAAGTGACAATGACCACTTGAGATTGGCAAGTACGATACATGCCCTATCCATCAGCCTCAAATCATAACACAACAGCCTCTTATATAATACGCGATCAAATTTTGTTGAGGATTTTGAGGATAAAAATGTGGGTATGGTGGATAGGTTGGTGGATACTGATAGTACTGAGAGTATCTTCCATAGGGATTTTGTGCCCTTGTGCCCAAGCTTGAGATTGATTTTGAAATTGAGGCCAAGGTTGCTACCAAGAATTCCAAGGTGGAGGTTGATTATACATTTGATCATGGAATCCTTGTGTTTGAGGTCCCCGCGAAGGCCTTTAGAGACGAAATTGAGAGATTCTCGTGGAATCTCGTAGGAGTTTCTCTGAAAGACACAAACTTTGAGACCAGAAGAGAAGGACAATTCTTGGTCTCATGTTTTTCGTAACAAATGACACAAGTCTCTACAACTTTTACATCCAAAGGACACTCTCTCAAGGCATGTTTCTTTCACATTTGGGACAAAAGATTGCTAAGGCATCAAATTCAGATTTTTTGCTTGTTTTGTATCTTATGTGTCTATTCGTTCACTAAGACTCCCTAAGATGTCGATTTGGAAATCATCAAGCATATGTCTCATTTCACCTGCGTACTCTGTTTGCCCTTGCAAGAGCAGGATCTCGGACCTTTTTTACGCTTTAGATTTCCCTCTTGAAAGGTTGATACATATAACGTAGATATTTCGTAATGTGAGTCGTGATATATCCCTTTTCCCATCATGTTAAGGATATCCAACCATTCATCCCTAATTGTTTTCAACAAAAAGAGCTTTTAAGGTGTCTTGATCTAAGTTTTCCATTTTTGCTCTTTTTGATGTTATAATGAAATTCCCTCTCCAAATAAATCTTCCAAGTTTTCATCTTATTTTTGTAACATCTTAAACAATTCTTCCTTATGATCGACTCCAAGATACAATAATCCAAATACCTCTCTAGAAATGCTTGTTTCATGTCTTCCCATGTCCTAATAGAACCGTTGATTAAACTCATAAACCACTTCAATACAAGCCCTTTCAATGTTGAAGGAAATAGTTTAAGTTTTTGATCATCTTGTAAGTAGTCATAGTTCTACACAGGATTTCAAATTCAAATAGGAAGGCTCGTGATCTTCGCCTTTAATTCCATAGTTTGAAGGACAGAGGGTGAAATGTTTTTCATGGTTGTATTAGTTTCTTCATCTATTATAGGAAACCCAAAAGAGCTTCCCATTTCTCTTCTACCTCTTCCTCCTTCTCGCACCTCTACCTCTCCTCTTTCTCCTCTACCTCTACCTCTACCCCTCCAAATAATGTGTGTTCTCCATTGCCACCTCCTCCCCCCTTTCCGCCATGGTTGACTCTCCGTGGAAGTGGAAAAGTTTGTGTCCCTACTGTGAGTCTTTGGATCTTCTTCTAAGGCAGTTCACTTGATGAAGTGGAAGGTTTTTCTATCGGAATATCCGATCTTAGGCCTCTAGAAGTCCAGATCGTAAAGGATGGAATGTGGGTCTAAGTTGAAGGTGTACTAGCTCTTGGTCTAGGTGAAACAAGTGGTGTTCTAGAATCAAACTTCGTCGTCGCTTATGAATCTACCCCTTGAGTCTCTCTCTCTATGCATATAACTCGTTTTTGGGAGTTAAGAAACAAAGGTTGCCTAGTTTTCATCACCCCCGCAACGCGCCAAAATGTTTGGTCTCAACCTAGTCTCCTAAATTGGAGTTAATTTAATTGTCAACCAGGGTTGGTAAACTCGCTCGAAGTGAAGTGCAATCGTATGTGCCTAAGTGTTTGTTTCTTAATGCGTTGTGTTTAGTGTTTTATGATGTTTTTGGTCTTTTGATGATTTTATGTTCACAAGGAAAAGAACTAGATGCTAGTGGAAAGAGGTCGCTTGTGTTGCACGAGTGAAGCCTATTTTATTGATGACAAATGAAAAAATGAAAATGAAACACCGAAACGAATCAAACCCAAATTATGATTAAGCAAAGAATACAAAGTTTGATAATGACTTCAAGAAAATGAATCAAAACATAAACTTAACTCCGTCCAATTCTTTCATTAAAGGTATTTTGAAGAGCTTGAGAAACAAGTGCCTAAGTATGTTCTCCTAACTAAACAATTAAACAATCGCATTATAATGATACAACATCTTATCCATGATTAAAGATTTGTTGAAACATATTTGGATAAGAACATTGGTAACATCATAAGATCTCTACTCTAAGACTAGCTTCTAATTCTATTCTCGCGACTCCTAGTTTAACATCACTAAACCTTACTCAAAAGTTATAGATTTCTTTTTAAAGTAGTCTTTTGAGGAAAGGCTTTGTTTATGAAATGGTAAAGAGGTTGCAAAAAGTACTGTGCCTTGGGATGACATCAAGTTTTCCGCTCCGATGGTTATGAGTCAATTATAGATTTGGAACAAAAGAGGTTTTGTAAATAATGAAGGCCGTGGTGTTTAAGTTTAACACCAATGTAATATAATATGCAATGGATGATAAAGGACATCTAGACTGCCCTAGTCCTATTAGAAGTCTCCGCCTCCTTGAATGAGTTCACGCACAAAACTACTGCCCGTAATTCGGTTCATTCTTCATGGTGAGCAACGAACGATGAGGACATGATGTGGAATATACCCATGTGTGGCTTTTCCGAGAGGACACTTGGAACATGCTTGAACATGAAGACAAACAAGTAGAATTGGCGGTTAGCTATGGAATGTCCGCATTCTATAGCTAGTTTCGCCCACAATGCATTACAATGACAAAATCACAAAACTTAGCAAGTTAGCCATGTTATTCATTCTAAAAGTAATTTTAACTAATTTCATTGATCAATTGGGCCTAGGATAACAATGGACAAAGGAAAATGGGGTAAATTAAGATGAAAGAAAGAACAATATTGGGGCTCAACATCCCCCCACTGCTGACTTCTTTCATGTCCTCATGCAACTTATTCCATAAACTCAGAGACTTCGCAAGAACATCCAACCTCTTCTTCTTCTTTGCCTGGAAGTTAAAGGTCTTTTGGTTTCCCGATGACTAACTTGGAACCTTAAATCGGTAAGTGCCCCGATTAGCTTCTTGTTCCTCTTTTTCAACTTTTCATTAGCCTTTTTCCACTTTGTCCATTTGTAGAGATAAGGTTGAGTTCATACCGGTTTTGAGTTTGACTTGTTCCTTGGAGAATATCATTCTCAGCTTCCGATATGTCTATTAAGTACTTCCAACTCATACCTATCTCTTCTTACCACATCTATTTCGGATAGTGGAGGACTAGGGGGTTCTATCTCTACTCTTTTGAAGCTTTCCTTTCCAATGTTTCAACATAGTCATAAACTTCTTGTCAGGCAGGTCAATTTCAGGGTTTCTTCATTAAAATCTTCTTCAACATCTTCTTCAATAGATGTTTCCTCATCTTCTCGTTTATCACCCCTATTTGTTTGATATGTGTTTTCCTTAGTTTCCCCTGAGTCTATGGCTTCTTCTTGGCCGATGATCCCTCTCCTTTTTCCGTGCGTATTTTCTGATTACTCCTTCCTTAAGTTGTCTCTTAATCCGAGTCAACTTCTCGCAGATTATTTCTTCACTACTTTCCCGTACTATTTTTTGTCAATTTAAATTGTAGAGGCTCTCCATTTTCTGCTTCTCCTCGTAGGCCGATGTTCTGTGTGAAGGCTCTTTTGGTTCCTCAAAGTGATTTCTTACCAAGAAATTATCCCAAGTATCTTTTGTTTTGCCAAATGGTGTTCAATTAAAATCTTAACCAAGCCATGATGGTATAGAGTTGTCTCTAGGAATTGGACTCTCCTTTGAACACCGTAAGCCATCTTTTTTAAACTTTGAAGCAAGAACAAGGCAAATTTAGCTCTTCCTCCTTAAAAATGCATTATCAACCTAATATGGTAAACATAAAATGTGCCATATATACCTTCACAAGTGATAATTTTTTGTAGAATAAGCAATATGCTTCTCCATTTATTTTTTAATGCGTAACTTCGACCCTTTTTAAACACGTTGACATTCATACTCGGTGATTTTAGGATTTTCTTCATGATTCATTATGAAATTCTCTCGTTTTTAAACCATCTTTCTCCATGTCTAAGAAATCCTCGTTGCTTCGCAATAAAAACCTCCGTGACAGTTGAATTTAACATCTCCAACTTCAACCTCGGCTCCTTTGAATGACCTTGCAAATGTTTTATTAACTTCTTTGTGGAAGCCATTAAATTTCTCAAGCGAATTGTAGCCATCCCGCCTGTTGCAACATTTCTCTACTTTAAGGGTATCCTTCCGTGTATTTTGTGCCCACCGGTTCATTCCTTACAATGAGGCCCATAATTTCTCTTCAATCTTCGATTAGTACTCTTCTCGCTCACTTTAAAACAATGAATTCAAACCTTCAAACCGATATACCGTTCACGTGATAGTGCTTCAATCTTCAAATCGATATATCTCTACTTGCCGTTGACAATGGCTTCAAATTCCAAATCGATATACCTCTCGCTTCACTTCGTGATAGTGCTTCAATCTCTCGGTCACAATGATGGTGGTTTGATATTTCAACCGATATACCTCTCTTCACGGTGATAGTGGTTCAATATTTCAAACCGATATACCTCCCGTCATCATGATAGAGATACCTTTGTTTTGTGGAATTAAAAGGATGAAAGGGTCAAGCAATAATGGAGTAATAGGAAGTAATATTTAACTAGGTTAATGAAGTGAGATGAAGAAAACAAATCAATGAGTGAGAAGACCTGGTGGAGATTTTACAACGGATTCAAAAATCATCATTAAAATGATTTACCGGTGACGTATGAAATCAAACACTTCAGCCTTTTTAACCGCTTAAATGATGATCGGGGTATAGAATTTGAAATGAAAGATTTTTATCCAAGTTTAAGTGAGGGTATATTTGGCATGATCAATAAAAATAATCAAAACAACTTTTCGAATGATTCATAACTAGACTATACTAAAGTTTTCATGACAATGCACATTATAATCGAGACTTTTTACCTTTACTTTTCATTTGCTTTTTGTGGTCTTTGTATACTTTGTTCTCCTTCCGGAAGAGTCTTCATAATCTTTCTTGATTCTTAACTTGTTCATGGATATCCTTTGGATCATCTTGTTGCAATTCAAATGTTTGTTGGATCGTTGGCCTTCAGGATCTATAGCTGCAGAATGACTGCCTGGCTACGGAAAGTATGATTAGCTGCAGAATGTACCTGTAGAGAGTTTTAATCATGGAATGGAGTGGTTTGGAATATACACGAAACATTTTATGGAATGGGTGAAGATAGATGATGAAACATGGTATATTGGAATATGTATGAAGTGAATGATGGAATGGGATGGATTACAATTTATGAAATGGAGTGGAAGAATATAAGAAATGGCCTGCAATCCATGACATGTGTTATTCATTTGCAGAAAAACATCAAACTTTAAATTTTGATATGGAAATGAGGTGGATGAAGTATGAAATGAGATGAATGAAATATGGAATGAAGTGAAATATAAATGAATGAATGAAATGGAGTATGGATGGATAAGTAAATGGAATGAAATGAAATGAGATGGATCATAAGTGCAATGGATCTGAACTTATGATTTTGTAACAGCTGCTTGCAGAAACAAAATGGAAAAGTTAGTGTGTCAAAAAGACTCTGATTTTCACCCTATCTTTTCTGTATAAACATGCCAATCAATGATTGGTTTTCATGTTTATACTTTTATTTTTTATTTTTTTTATTATTATTATTATTATTTTTTTTCAAAAGAAATGACTTCAGAAAATTCAATCAAGTTTATGAAGAAGAAAGATTCTTCTTCATTAACTTCACATCACTGTTTTCCTGGAACTTCTTGACAAATTCTTCTCTTGAGAGTGGTTTGTGATACAGCTTCAATCTATGACCATTCACAAGAAAAGTGACCTCTTCTTCATCTATTGTCCTGATTTTTACTGCTCCATTGTCAAAAATTTCAACAATTTCATATGGCCCTAGCCAATGTGTTTGAAATTTACCTTGAAAATCCTTGAATTTTGAATCAAACAAGAGAGCCCAGTCACCTTATTTGAATTTATTCTCTTTGATATACTTTTCATGCCATCTAGTCCTTTTTTGTTGGACTAGACTTGTTTTCTGAACTGCATCTTGTATGATCTCATCCAATTCATTAATCTGCTCCAATCTATGCTTTTGTGCTTCCATTAAATCAAGTCCTAGCTGAACTGCCATTTTGAAAGTTTGAATCTGGAACTCTATGGGAAACAAAACTTGCTTTCCATAAACAAGTTCATAAGGAGTATGACCTGTTGTGTTTCTCCATGTAGTTCTATAGGCCCACAAGGCTTCAGGAAGCCTATCTACCCAATCTCTTATATGTAAATGAATAGTCTTTGTTAGGATTCCTTCAATGACCTTATTAGTAGATTCCAGTTGACCATTTGCTTGTGGATGATAAGGAGTAGATTTTCTATGCCTGATTTTGTACCTCTCCATCATTTTCTCCACTAGCCTTGATGTAAATTGAGCTCCTTGATCTATAACAATTTCCCTTGGGACACCAAAACGAGTAAAAATATCCTCAAAAAGAAAAGTAACTACAGATGCTTCATTAGCAAAAAGTAATGGCTTGGCCTCTACCCATTTGGTAACATAATCAGTGCAAACTAATATATATCTCTTTTGTCTTAATGGAGGACTAATAGGTCCTACAAAATCCAAAGCCCATTTTTCAAAAGGTTCAATATGTACCTGAGGTTGTAATGGCATCTCACCTGAAGGAGAAGGTTTCCCTACCCTTTGGCAACTGTCACACCTTTTGACATACTCTTTAGCATCCTTAAACAAGGATGGCCAATAATATCCTAAATGAAGGATCTTATAAGTTGTCCTCTTATCAACAAAGTGTCCGCCACAAGGTTCATCATGACATGCTTTGAGAATCTCGGGCATCTCATCTTCCCGAACACATCTCCTAATGATCAAATCTGGACCTGTCTTGTACAACTCATTAGCAACCCATGAATATTTTGCACTGTCATAAATGATTTTTCTTTTATCTCTTGCATTCATTATTGGAGGAAATTTTCCCGAAACTAAATAATTAGCAATGTCAGCAAACCAAGGAGTTTGAGTAGAAATTGCAAAAAGATATTCATCAGGAAATTGATCTTCAACTGGAGTGTCATCTTTGATGTTTTGGAGTCTAGATAGGAAATCGGCTACTGTGTTTTGTTTTCTAGGCCTATCTAGAATGGTAATGTTGAATTCTTGTAAAAGCAATAACCATCTTATGACTCTGCCATTAGTAATTGATTTGTTCATTAAGTATCTAATTGCAGAATGATCAGTGTGAACAAAAGTTTCATAGCTTGTTATATAGTGTCTGAATTTGTTTATGGCATGAACAACAACTAAAAACTCTTTTTCAATTACAGTATAGTTTAACTCTGCAGGAGTCAAATTTTTACTGGTATAGTAGATGGCATAAGGAATCAGGTCTTTTTGTCCCAATACTGCTCCTAGAGCTGTATCAGAGGCATCTGTTGAGATATGAAAAGGTAACTTCCAGTTAGGTCCTCTTAAAATAGGTGCTTCAGAAATTTTTGTTTTCAGGGTTTCAAAGGCTAACTGGCAATCAGAATTCCATTTGAATTAACAATCTTTGGTAAGTAATTTGAAGAGTGGAGATGCTATCTTGGTGAAGTTTTCTATAAACCTCCGATAATATCCTGTAAATCCTAGAAAACTCCTAACATCTTTTGACAACTTGGAATAGATAAGTTAGAGATGACTTCAACTTTTGACTCATCAACTCTAATCCCATCCCCTGAAATGTGATGCCCCAAAACAATACCTTCAGTAAACATCATGAAACATTTCTCATGACTAAGTGAAAGATTTTCTTCTTGACATCTCTTTAAAACTTTTTCCAAGTTTGCTAAGGCTTCTTCAAATGTGTTTCCATAAACTGTGAAATCATCCATATATACCTCTACACAATCATGTATTAGATCTGAAAAAATTCCTAATACCGCCCTTTGGAATGTTTCAGGTGCATTGCATAATCAAAATGGCAATACTCGGTAAGCATAGGTACCCCAAGGACAAGTAAATGTGGTTTTGTCTTGATCTTCAAGTGCTACTTGGATTTGGTTGTAACCACTAAACCCATCTAGGAATGAGAAGTACTTTTTGCCAGCTAATGTATCTAACACTTGATCTATGAAAGGTAAGGGAAAATGGTCTTTAAGAGTAGCTTTGCTTAATTCCCGGTAGTCAATACATACCCTCCATTTACCATTTTTCTTTGGCACAATTACCAAAGGAGAAACCCACTGACTATCTGAAATGGGATAGATGAAGTTGACATTTAACAATTTTTGCAATTCTTCTTTAACAATCTCCTTAAGATTTGGATTCATCCGTCTTTGAGGTTGTCTGATTGGTTTACAATTTTCCTCTATATAGATGTGATGAGTGCAAGTCTTGGGGCTTATCCCTTTCATGTCAGTGTACTCCCATGCATATGCAAAAGAATTTCTCTGTAATACCTTGACTAACTCTTCTTGTTGAGATTTTTCTAGGTTCTTGTTTATGTTCAAAATTTTGCCTGGAAATATATCACTTGTAGAGCTGCCAAATTTATCCATAGAATGAAGAGACATCTATCTTGATGACAAAAACTCAATGTTGGATCCCTCTTGAAATGGTTCATGTTTGTATTCTGAAGAGGATTCAAAGTTTTCTAGAGTATTCAGAATTTGATTATCTTCACTAATTTCTGAAATTGTGAAGAGGGGTTGTAAACCTTCTTCATCCTCTATCCATTGAGTGTCATCTAAATCTGTAATTGTCCTAGCTGGAGGATACAAAGTGAATTTCTTAGTTGAACTACCATCAGAGATGTACATATCACCGGATCTACAACTAATAAAAGCATCAGCTGTAGCCAACCAAGGTCTTCCTAATATAACAGGATGTCCTCCTAGATTATTCTTAGGAGTTAGGATCATGAACCATTGGACCGCCCAAGAACTGGGACACCGGTGCGTCTTCTATTACCCCACTCCAGGTTTGACTGCCGTATCCGTTCGCTAATTGTAATAATGTGGGTGTAAAGAGAAGATTAGGAAGTTTCCGCCTTTATCCATGATTTGTTCACCATGATATTGATCGCTGCTCCTAAATCAATGAGTGTGTTTTGGATTTCAATTCCATTGATGTGAATTTTAACAACTAGATTTCTCGTCAAGATACTTCTAAATAAAGCAAATCTTGCCCATCATAATGTCTCGCTATTTTTCCCGCCGCTGAATTTTCTTTGTTTCTCTTATTCTTTTTCTTGTTTTCTTCATGCTCAACTCCTTTATTGTTTTCACATTATTGGAATTTCCTCGATGGCTTGTACTAATGGAATTCACGCAAACATTTCTCAGCTCATCTAGGAAATCATAATTAGGCACCATAATTTGTTTTTCTACACCTCTATCAATTTGTAATCTTTCTGGAAAGGGAGGTATAGAAGTAGATGTTGATGGCTTCTCTAATATAGGAGTTGAAATTATTGGATCTTTTTTCTTTAATTTTTTAGTGTTTGGGTCTTGAAAAGATGTATCTTCTTCAAGACTTTTATTCACCCGTAGAGAATCTTCCTCAGAGTTATCTTGTTCTTGTATGATCACAGAAGGTTTCCTCTTTTAAGGTATTCTTCCAGACCTAAGTTGAACATCACTAAGGTATAAAGGAGTAATTAAATAAGTTGGAAACTGTTGGCCTTCTATCATGTATGTGTTTTGAGGATTTTTATTATTGGGGTTTGGTATGGGTTGAGCAGGTAACTGATTTTATTTTTGAGGAAATGGTAATGGAAGTGGTTGATTTTGATGTGGTAGGTTCGATGATGTTGTTGAGGATTTTGAGGATAAAAATGTGGGTATGGTGGATAGGATTGTGGATACTGATAGTATGGGGAGTATCTTCAATAGGGACTTTGTGATCCTTATGCCCAAGCTGGAGATTGATTTTGAAATTGAGGCCAAGGTTGCTGCCAAGAATTCCAAGGTGGAGGTTGGTTATACATTTGATCATGGAATCCTTGGGTTTGAGGTCCTTTGGAAGCCAAGGCCTTCAGAGGAAAAATTGAGAGATTCTCCCCTGTAATCCTAGGAGTTTGCTCCTGAAAGACAGCTTTGAGTCCAGGAAGAGAAGGACAATTCTTGGTCTCATGTTTTTTAGAACAAATGACACAGGTCTCTACAACTTTTATATCCAAAGGACACTCTCTCAAGGCATGTTTCTTTCTGCATTTGGGACAAAAGATTGCCAAGGCATTAGATTCAGCTTTTTGCTTGTTTGTATTTTAAGGGTGTCTATTTGTTCACTAAGACTCCCTAAGATATCAGATTTAAAGTCATCAAGCATATGTCCTATTTCTTCTCTACTTACTGTGCCAGAAGTAGACTTACTTGCCCTTGCAAGAGCAGGGTCTCTTGGTCCTTTTATAGTTTTAGATTTCCCTCTTGAAAGGTTGATACATAACTAAGATATTTCCCTGTAATTTGAGCTGTGAGCCGTGATATATCCCCTTTTCCCATCATGTTAAGGATATCCAAACATTCATCCCTAATTTTTTTCAACTAAAGAGCTTTTAAGGTGTCTTGATCTAGGTTTTCCATTTTTGCAGTTTTGATGTTGTAATGAAATCTCTCCAACAAATCTTCCAAGTTTTCATCCTCTTTTTGTATCATCTTGAACACTTCCTCCTTATGATTAAATGGCATACAATAATCCGAATACCTCTCTAGAAATGCTTGTTCATGTCTTCCCATGTCTTGATAGAACTGTTGATCAAACTCATAAACCCTTTCAATGCTGCTCCTTTCAATGTTGAAGGAAATTGTTTAAGTTTTTGAGCATCCTGTAAGTAGTCATAATTTCTACATAGGACTTCAAATTCAAATAGGAAGGTTTCAGGATCTTCAGTTTTTAGTCCGTAGAAGTTTGGAAGGACAGAGGATGAAATATTTTTCATGGTTGTATTGGTTTCTTCGTCTATTATAGGAAACCAAAAAGAGCTTCCCATTTCTCTTCTACCTCTTCCTCCATCTGCACCTCTACCTCCTTCTCCTCTACCTCTACCTCTACCTCCAAATAATGTGTGTTCTCCATTAAAGACTCCTCCTCCCCCTTCTTCTGCCATAGTTGATTCTCCCGTGGAAGTGGAAAAGTTTGTGTCCCTAACAGGAGTCTTTAGATCTTCTTCTAAGGCAGGTTCAGTGGATAAAGTGAAAGGTTTCTCTAATGGAATATCTAATCTTAGGTCTTCTAGAAGTCCAGGATCAGTAAAGGATGGAATGTGAGTCTGAGTTGAAGGTGTACTAGCTCTTGGTCTAGGTGAAACAAGTGGTGTTCTAGGAATCAAACATCTGTTTCTGCTGCTTATGAATCTACCCCTTGAGTCTCTCTCTCTACGCATATAATTGTTTTTGGGAGTTAAGAAACAAAGGTTAGCTAGTTTTCACTTCCCCGGCAATGGCGCCAAAATGTTTGTGCTCAACCTAGTCTCCTAAATTGAGTTCATTTAATTGTCAACCAGGGTTGGTAAACTGTTGAAGTGAAGTGCACTGTATGTGCCTAGGTGTTTTTTTCTTAATGCGTTGTGTTTAGTGTTTTATGATGTTTTTGGTCTTTTGATGGTTTTATGTTCACAAGGAAAAGAACTAAATGCTAATGGAAGGAAGTTATTGGTTAAAAAAATAGTGAAGCCTAATTTATTGATGACAAATGACAAATGCAAATGCAAATACTGAAACAGAATCAAACCTAAACTCTGACTAAGTAGAATACAAAGCTTGATAATGACTTCAAGAAAATGAATCAAAACATAAACTTAATTTGTCCAATTCTTTCATTAAAAGTATTTTGGAAGAGCTTGAGAAATGGTCAGCTAAGTATACAAATTCTCCTAACTAAACAATTAAACAATCAGCTTGTAATGATACAAGATTTTATCCATGATTAAAGATTTGTTGAAACATATTTGGAGAAAAACATTGGTAACATCATAAGATCTCTACTCTAAGACTAGTTCCTAACTCTATTCTGCAACTTAGTTTAACACCACTAAACTTCACTCAAAGGTTATAGATTTTTAGAATAGTCTTTTGAGGAAAGGTTTGTTTGTGAGATGGTAAAGAAGTTGCAAAAGTACTTCAGGCCTTGGGATGATACTGTCTTCTATCCAGATGGTTATGAGTCAATTATAGATTTGGAACAAAAGAGGTTTTGTAAATAATGAAGGCCGTATTGTTTAAGTTTAACAACTAATGTAATCTAATATGCAATGGATGACAACTAAATGTGGAATGTAAATACAATGAGCTAAGCTAAAACTAAACTAATATGTCACTAGTCTACAATAAACAGTGCTGAACTAACAAGCCATTATCAAACTTAAAACAAAATAACAAAGCATGAATTGAATGCAATTTGACTCTGGAGTACCCTAACTAAGTTATCATGCATTAATCTATGGGATTCTACAGCCTGTTTTGTCCATCATGAATGGTATTTTGGAAGATCTTGTTAGAACAATCCTGGTTGTACAATTCAGTGTAAATGCAAACATAAAGAATGAAAGAAATTACAATTAAAAACTAAGACATCACAGCTATTTCCTACCGATTGTTATGATATTTTGGAAGAGCGTTTTAAGATTAAGATCAGCAATGCTACTTAGTGTAAACAAACAACTGAAACCTTCATTATCACAGTCATGCCTTAGACATCATAAGGATTTTTTGGAAGAGTTTACTTGAATAAGTTCAACTGTGATAATGAACAAAAAAAATTACAAATAAAACCTATAACACTACAGCCATTTCCCATTCATTATCATGATTTTTTGGAAGAGTTTCTTAGAACAAGTATAGATATAGTGACTAAAGAAATTAACTATGAACTCAAACTTCAAAAACATGAAAGCGACTAAGATACTTATCTAAATTACGAAAGTAAAGCCGTTCAGGAGGCAGGGGCCCTCTACCACCAGACGGAATCTAACTCAAAATCAACTCAACGCGTTCAAAGCAATGTTGTCTTCTTCATTAAAGGAAAATAACTTGAAACAGAGTATTCTCGGTCTTCAGAATTATAGCAGTCAATCCATGAAATCTAATCAATATCTAGAGCTTGCCTCTCGGTTTCCCGAGTGCATTTATATCAAATCTTCATAACAGAACTTGCAACAATACGGGGATCATTGTATTTTCATATCAAAATCCTACTAGAACTCTAAAGATGGAAGCTTAGAGGGACAAAGGACATCTAGACTGTCCTAGTCCTATTAGGAGTCTACCTCCTTGAATGAGTTCCCACGTACCAAAACCACGTCCAGAATTCGGTTCATTCTTCATGGTGAGCAACGAATGATGAGGACATGATGTGGAATACACCCATGTGTGGCTTTTCCTGAGAGGACACCTGGAACATTCTTGAACATGAAGATAGCTACAGAATTGGCAGTTAGCTACGGAATGTCTACATTCTGTAGCTAGTTTCAGTTAAAAATGCATTACAATGACAAAATCACAAAACTTAGCAAGTTAGCCATGTTATTAATTCTAAAAGTAATTTTAACTAATTTCATTGATCAATTGGGCCTGGGATAACAATGGACAAAGGAAAATGGGGTAAAGTAAGATGAAAGAAAGAACAATCTTGGGGCTCAACATATAGTAGCTAGCATGATCTTAATTATTATCTCGCATGATGAAGATGTTCTTAATTTTGTTGGGAACATGGTTGGAGGAGAGACACATTTCTGGGGTGTGTCTTTGGGGGAAGAGAGTTCCTACCTTTTCTACACTACATGTTCCAAGGGGAGCATGGGAAACTATATGGCCACCATTACATACCACCTGTTTCTTTATGATGTGGACCATATGTTTGGTTGGAACACTTGGGGCATGCCTCTCATGAGAAATTGGGAGGAGATTTTCTATGAATTACCAAACTGGAGGGTGATTCATTTTTTTTGGATGATAGCATGGAGGAGGGAGACCTCCATTGATGATGAAATTCCCCATGATTGTCATCACTTCTTTCTTGAGAAGGCCATGGATCTGCAAGAAGGTTTCCATAACAACCTTCCATTATTTCATGATGATAGCCATTGGGTTTATTCACCAAAGGCCAACTTTCACACTTGGGAGGAGCCATTGGGAGATGGAACTTTTGCATAAATCTTGAAGCAATGGAGGAGACTATGGGATGAGAGGGTCACAAGAAGAAGAGGGGAGATTTTGCAGCACCCTTGCAGTTGCTTAAGGACAAGCAACATGTGGGAGAGGGAGACAATAATGTTCCCAATTTAGCTTCAGCTAAAGGGAATGTTAATTTTGCTCTTAAAACTTTGATTGATGAATAAATGGGCAAGGAGGCTCATAATTTGCTCAAATATGAATAAGAATCCTTCCTAATGTAAAAGGGGGTCATGTAATAACCAGTTCAAGCATCCACATGTGTGAAAAAGGCCTAAAATATGTGGGCAAGGTCAAGTTTGACCAACTCAACATGATTTATTCTCAAAGAAGTGGATCCTACATTAAGCCAGCTCAATGTGAATAAGAGATCAATCCAGCTAGATAAAATGAAGGCACCTTGAGTGTGAAAAGGGACAGGGCATGAAGAATCATTCAAGGTTGACCAAGTCAACAAAGATGTCTAGATACATTGCACCATCTTGTTGGACATCGTAGTTTTTGTGGAGGAGCCTTTGCATGGAAGCAACCTCATAGTGGGTGGGACCCTTGGTGAGGAAGCTCATCAATTATAAAATGAAGGAGATGGAAAGCATATGGAAATATTGGAGATTATATTTTCATGAGGTCTTATTATACTTCTGGCATACTTAGCTGTTTAGCTAAGTTGCTGCATTGCTTAGTGCAAGGGTTTTCCCAGGTGGGAATTCCCTACTCTTCCTTGGAGATCTTGCTCAAGAAATATAAGAGGAGGTTTCTGATCTGAATTTTCCACTACCTAGTGTTGGGCCAAGCATCTAACTTCATTAAAAACATATTCCCTTTATAAAACTTCTTTATTTCTTAGGGTGTGCAGTGGAAGGGGTTGAAACCCCATTTTGAGAAGCTAGTTTCCCAAGAGGAGGATCAGCCTTTCTTTGGGAAAGATAGAGGGAGAATATACAGCAATTTATTTGCATGTTCAGCCATATATTGCAGAGCTTTAGCCATACAGTGTTATTCAGCCACATATTTTGCAGCAGCTTCTCTTGTATATCTTTTCTGTCAAGAAACCCTTGCCGGGTCTTCTTGGATTTATGTAAAAGAGATTAGATCTCTATTTTTGTACATAATTGAGTACTCTAATAATATTATAACTCATATCTCTCTATTTTCTGAGTTAACCTCTCTTTAGACTGCACAGTCACTTGTGCAACTGCTCCAGCATTTTGCAGTATTGGGGTTTTGGCAATTTTTAGCTGTCTTGAGCATGGGAGGCTTGTTTAACTAGGCTAAAGGAATTTTTTTCTGAAAATATTTTGCATTCATGTCCTATATTTTCCACTATAAGGGACACAACCATTATTTTCTACTTTTTTAACTCAATATTTAGAAAATAGCATTTTTGAGGCAAAACTCGCTGCTTTTCCCCACTTGGTGAACTGTATAAATGCATAGTTTGTTGTTGTGATTTCTATTATGATGGATATGTGTTAAAAAAAATTACATGAGTTGATTACTTTCTGTTCTCAAAATTTGGAATAACTTAAGGTATTCTTATTATTGTAGAAAATTCCAAGTTTGGAACATTACAGAAACTAGCTCAAAATACAGGTGTTTAAACCCTTCCACTGCAATACCATGAGAAATAATGCAGTTTCTCCAAGGGACTGCATTGTAGCTATAGGTGACTACTTGGCCAAGTGTTGGATGGTGGAAAAGAAGTTCAGAATGTTATTCTCAGATTTCTTAAACAAGTCCTCCAAGGAAGAGTGGGGAATTCCCGCATGAGAAAACCCTTGTACTAAAAAATATAGCAAAATTAGCTAAACAGCTGAAGCATGTAATAAGTATAAAAAAACCAAATCATAAAATCATATTCTCATTCATACCTCATATGCCTGCCATTCTCTCCATTATATAATTGATGAGCTTCCTCATCCCACCCATTTATGAGGTTACTTCTATGCAAAGACTCCTCCTCCAAAATTATGCTATCTCCATTAGTTCCACTCTTCTATTTACAACATTGTTTGATTTGGTCAACATTGATTTAATCTTCATGAATTATCTCCTTCCACACCCAAGGTGTCTTTATTTTAACTATCTAAACTGATCCATATTCATACTAGGCTATCTTTATTGATGATCCACTCCTCCCATATTAGTGTTGTTGACTTGGTCAAACTTGACCTTGTCCACATGTATTAGTCCTTGTTCACACATGAGGGTGCTTGATCCATTATTTAACATCACCCCTTTTCACATTAAGAGGGATTTTATGCCTACTAAAGAGATTTGTGGGCCTCCTTACCCATGTATTCATCTAACTAAACATCAAGAGAAAAATTAATATTGCAATTGGCTACATGCTAATTTAGGAATATTACAGTCCTCCCCTCCAAAATGTTGCTTGTCCTCAAGCAACTACAAGGATAGAACTGAAGAGCCTCATCTCCTCCTCCTGTATCACCCTCATATGTTAATATCCGCCAAAGAACAAGATGTTTTCTCATCAATAAATCTCCAAGATGCTCTTCCCAAGTATGCAAATTAGCTTTTCGTGACAATCCCAAATAGCTATCATCATGAAAAATTAAAACATCCATGGAAGCAACAATGTGTTTTCTAGAGGCCTTCTTGAGGCATGGAATCTGAAATATGTTGGAAATCATCATTCCCATGTGAATATCCCATCCCCAAGATATCATCCATATAAAATGAGCCATCTTCCAAAATGGTAACTCATGAAAATCCTCCTCCACCTTGGGCTCTTGCAATGTAGGTGGGCTGAATAACTAAAAATGAGAGATGATTTTGTTCAACTTGCATTGTCTCTCTCTCCATTTATGATAGATATATAAATGTTGATCTTGCATTGCAATGATATGGTCATTAAGGAGCCAAAATACACTTGGACTCTCATGATCCTATTCCTTAGTTCCGAGAATCACTCTTGCCCAATCCTTCCTACATATAGTGAATAGAGTATCTTCACCATATGGGACCAAAAATAACAATGGAATATGTGTCATATAGCATGCTGGATGGTGATGTAGTCCTCAAAGTGAGTCCAACATTGTTCATCTTCTTGCTGTCTCAAAACATGTTGTGATAAGTGGTCCTCCAGGCACTTACTTGCTGCCATAAGCTTCTCAAAAGCTTTAAAATAGTAGAGGATATTAGATGTTGGCTAAATATGATCCAAGAAAAACATATCCTTCCCAACATCCTTCATAGAGTGGTCATCCCCATCACTGAAAGTAGTCCCAAAAGGACCATGGAATTCACAAAGAGGTTTGCTCTCTTGTTGAGAAATGTATTGCAAATGATTGGTAAAGGAGTGCACAAATATTGTTAGTTGATAAATAAACATAAAAACACAGTCTTTACCATATGTTGTAGCCATGTTCGTGAAGAGGTCCATAGATAAGTCTCCCCATCTCTCCATCAAAAGGGGAAGTGATTGAAACAACCTTGCAAGGTGGTTGCTCTTCTCCTCATACATCAAAAAAGCTACATATCTTATGATATGTTGGTGCACATCTCCCTTGAAATCCTCCCAATAGAATTCTTTCATGATGGTGTGATAAGATTCAATGGAATCTACATGTCCTGAAAAGAGTGCCTCATAAGCTACATGTAGAATATTCTTCTTGAGCTTGGATTCTTTAGTCAGGTGGATCTGATCATGAAATTAGATGAATCCATCAACCACTCTATACCTTCTATCCATCACTTTCTCATCAATAACCTTACATGTGAAGAGGTTCTTGGAATATTCTACCAAGAGTTGGGACTCCCAATATGGATCTAGACTCCCCAACAATAACAACACTGTAGAAATTTTAAATGTAGCTCCTATCATATCATGGTTCTCCTCTTTGACATGCTTAATGCCAAAGTCACATGCTGGAGTGTAGTTGCTCCATATTTTCTACCTCTTTTGCAGTTGATCTTGCCCAAGACAAGATTGAAGCACCTAGACGTCAACCTCCCCTCGAAAGGTCTCTTTCTCCCAAAAATTCCATACTTTGGTCCATGCATGCAAGAGTGTTAATACCCTCTTGTCATATTCAGAAATCTTCCTTATGTGTAGGAGTATCATTTTCTACTCCAAAGCTATGGAGTGGCCATTTGACACCATGCTCATTTCATCATAGATTTTTGAATCCTCCTTTTGCAGTGCAAATAGCTGAGTGGGAGGCAGCAATGCCCATATCAAAAAATTTCTCACCCCTCCTTGGAACCTATCAATGGTTCTCAGAATTGTGCTAGCTTCTCCCAAGGCTCCTTCCTTAACCAAATATGCCACTGCTGCACTAAGTTGAGAGAACACTTTATTCATCTTCTAATCAGGGGGTCTCCCTGGTGGAATGCCTCCATGCAAAGAGACATCAAGGCATAGAGCGAGATGTATATATGTGTGGACTGATTTTTCCTTGCCCTTACTACACAAATATTCCTGCCTCTTTTCTGCATCAATCTTCTGAAATAGAAAGGGGTGTGTGCTCCTCATCATATGATGCTTGTCCTCCCCTTTATCTCCTTCTATCTTCAAGATCCCACAATTTTTCAATGATGGCACATGCTGCACATGGACTGTACCATGATCTCCATATGTGAGATTCTCTGGAACCCCTTGCAAGACTGAAAGAGTTTCTCTCTTTGGGGAAAATGCTCCATCTTACTCTTCATGAGGTACTGTATATGCTCTTGATATGATAGCTTTGTTACATCCAACCTTCTCTTTCTCCTCATTAATATCTAAGAATGCCTCATCAACAATGAGAGACCCTAGGTCTTGGTCTTCCCTTTAAGGAGGAATATCTTCATGTAATGGGGATTTTGCCCTTGGCAAGGTATCATAGAAGTTTTCATCCCCCTCAATAGTTTTCTGAAATGGAGTTGGTATAAAAGATCTTTCCAACTCATGCAAAGGTTTTGTTTGTTTTGGTTTGACTAGCTCCACCAAAGATGTTTCATGAAAATTTTCATCAAACCTTTCCACTATTCTCCTAATGAACTTTGCGTAATTAGATGTATTTGCATTTTTCAATGAAAAGGATTCAAACAACCACCAAGCATAAGCCTTACCTTCAAAATGCAGCGCTGCTTCTTTAATGGCTTCATCTTCTAAAACTTGGTGTTGTTGCACATAGGTGTCTAGATCCTCCACCCAAACCCTAACTGGACATTTAGGTGAACCATCAAAAGTATATAGAAAGAATCTACCCACACCATGTGCTCCTTTCCTCCTTGTGCTCCTTTCCTCCTTGTGCTCCTTTCCCCTTGTGCTCCTTTCCTCCTTGATCTTGTAAAACTCTTGGAAGCTTAAGTGATCTTTGAACCTCTTAGATTGAGATTCATACTCTTGTAAATAATCACCAAGAGTCTCCTTCTTTGGCACATCTCCTTTCTCCATCTCATTTGTCATGAACTTATGGTTGGTAGAGCATTGTAAATTTGATGGTGTGGCTGAATTCACACACTCATAATATGAGGAACTAGAGATTTCCTCATGTACAAATCTTGTTGAGGGATCGACATGTTTTTCCCTCCTCATTTCTTTGATATCTTTGCTGATACCATGCAGAGTTGGAAGAAGAATTTTTGTGAACTCCTCCCCCCCATATAGTAAATGTTTTCCTTGATCCCTTTTGAAAATCCTCTCTTTCCCATGAGAAGACTCCATAATGGTTGAAGTACATAGGCTGAGCCAAGATTAGATCTCTGATACCACTGTAATATTCCCAAAAGGAAAAATCAACAATATAAGCACAAAAAATGAATTTTTCAGAAAAATGTGTTATAACAGTCAAAATTATCCCATGGATCCTTTAGATTATACATTATGACAATCAAATATAAAAGGAGATCATAAACAAATCATTATAGCCTAGCTAAACAGGCCTCCCAAGCCCAAAATAACTATAAAACATTGCAACCCCAAGACTATTGTAACACATAAATACTGCAACAAGTGAAAATGGAGTTTATTGAGGGTTTATATTCATAAATAGAGAAAAAAAATATATTTTCTGATATATTAATCAATAGAGCATAAAAACTGAGATCTAGTCTCCTTTACACAAATCCAAGATGACCCGACAAGGGTTTCTTGATAAACATGAAGTAAAAGAAGTATATGCTACAGATCTATGACTGAATCATGCTGTATGGCTGAAGAAATGCATAAAAATGGTTGAAAATACAAAGAAATGGCTGTAGCTCCTCCTACTATCTTTCTAGGAAAAACGTTGATCCTCCTTAAGGGAAACTAGCTCAAAATACAGGGGTTTAAACCCTTCCACTGCAACTCCATGAAAAATAACGTAATTTCTCCAAGGGACTACATTGTAGCTATAGGTGACTACTTGGCCAAGTTTCAGATGGTGGAAAATAAGTTCAGAATTCTCTTCTCAGATTTCTTAAACAAGTCCTCCAAGGAAGAGTGGGGAATTCACGCATGAGAAAACCCTCGTACTAAATAGTACAACAAACTTAGCGAAACAGATGAAGCATGCAATAAGTCTAAAAAACCCCAATCATACAATCATATTCTCATTCATACCCCATATGGCTGACATTCCCTCCATTATATACTTGATGAGTTTCCTCACCATGGGTCCCACCCATTTATGAGGTTACAACCATGCAAAGGCTCCTCCTCCAAAATTACACTGTCTCCATTAGTTCCACTCTTCTATTTACAATGTTGTTTGATTTGGTCAAATTTTATTTATTCTTCATGCATTATCTCCTTCCACAACCAAGGTGTCTTTATTTTAACTATCTAAACTTATCCATATTCATACTGGGTTTTCTTTATTGATGATCCACTCCTCCCATATTAGTGTTGTTTACTTGGTCAAACTTGACCTTGTTCACATGTATTAGTCCTTTTTCACACATGAGGGTGCTTGTTCCAGTTATTAACATGACCCCTTTTCACATTAACAGGGATTGTATGCCTACTAAAGAGATGTCAAGAGAAAAATTAATATTCCAATTAGCTGCATGGTAATTTAGGAATATTACACAAAACCTTTTTCAATTATAGGAATAATTCCAATGGATCCATGTACACATCAAGATGACAGATAAAATCATGTGCACACTTGGAATACATGCTTTGACATGTACCTGAATATGATAGATAAATTGGCTTTGACCGGGATTGTATCAAGTACTGTTGGAGAAGAGAATGTTGTTGCAACTTAATGACTATTTGGAACCATATGTTAATATAGTTTTGATGCCCTTGGTCGACTTGCTGAGTTTAATCACCTTGGATGTCCTCTTATATTATGACATTCAAATATTCCTCGTTTTGTTTATTTTTCTCTTGAACACATGGAGGAAATGTTGGTAAAACATGAGGAAACTTTCTCAACATATGATTCAGATGTCGACTCTTCATCAATTGCAACCCTTGATCTTTTGATCTCCTCATTTGGATCTTCTTCTTCTTAATGTTTTCCTTCAATGAAACTAAGAAAATATCTTCTTTACAATACCTTTCTTGAACTCATATGAATACCATCTAGATCAAGAGGAGATGTTTAGAAGTGTTGTACCAGCATTTTCAGTGAGCTGAGATACTTCATTGTATGGGTTTGGAAATGGTGGTACAGGTAGTTGAGTGGGGGTGGATATATGAGATGGATGTGGTTGAGGTTATGGTTGTGGTGGAGGTGGATGGTAGGAATAGCATGGAGTTGGGTATGGAGGATATGGAGGGAAATATTGAGGATATTGTGGATTTTCCCAATAAGGTCCTTCCCAACCATGTTGCCAAGATTGGTTTTGGGGTTGAGATGGCCAAGGTTGCCAAGGAGGGAGTGTGTCCCAATTATTTTTAGAGGGATGTGAATAAGATTGAAATTTTGAACTAGGTCCTTGAATCATATCAAGTTGGCTACACTTCCAAGGTCCCCTTGGAGCTACATAACATAGCTTCTTTGGTGATTGCCTTGCTCCATTGTCTTCTTGGTAAACTTCTTTAAACCTGGGGAATGATGAACAACATTTAGTAGCATATGATTCTGCATGGATAACAAAAATATCAGCATCCTATTTTTGCTCATTTTGCATTCTTAACATTTCTACTTTTTCACTTAGATTGCTAAGAATTTTTGTTTTAAAGTTGTCAAGAAAATTTCCAAGTTCATCTTGCCTTACCAATGTTGAGGCATATTTAATTAATCTTTCCCTTCCTTTTGATATGTGCTTGCATGTTTCACAAATTTCTTCAAATTCCAATTGGTATACATCTCCTCCACTCATGAGATTAAGGATATCAATCCACTCATCCCTAATTGTTCTAAGTAAGATGGTTTTTAGTGTGTAAAATCCTAAATGATACAATTTTCCCCTCTTAACATTAAAAATGAACCTATCTATGATATCCTAAAGGCTCTCATCCTCTTTTTGATTCATTCTAAAAATTTCCTCTCTAAGATCATGGTTTTTATATTTTCCTAGAAATATATTTTGCATATCATTCCATGATATTATTGAATTAGTACCTAGAATCACGAACCATTTAAGAGCTTTATCCTTCAATGTTGCAGGAAACAATCTCATTTTTTGAGTGCGTGATAAGTAGCCATAAGATCTACAAAGTATCTCAAATTCAAAGAGAAATGTTTTTGGATCCTCTATCCTCATACCATGGAAGTTGGGAAGGAAATATGGAGGAATGATCTTCATATGTACAATGATGTCCATATCTTGAATGGGAAAACCAATAAGATCTTCTTCATTGTCATCATATCCATCCATCTCTTCTACATTTAAATGTGTATGGTGATGTGGTTCTTACTACACCACGTGGTCAAGTAGGGGGTTGGTATTGGAGAAGTATTTTTTAAAATTTTCTGAGTATCCCTACTCCTATGAGGCATGAAAATCAATTTTTTTTTGTATTTTTCAATATTTTAGAAACAACATGAATAAGGAAAGCAAAAGATAATGCTAAAAAGGAATCAAAGCATCTACTAGACACCTCCTCGGCAACGACGCCAAAAAGTGGTGAGTCGTGGTATTGCACCAAGAGTGTTGCAACTCCCAGGGGCTGTCGTACTTTACTTTATCAACCCAGGGTTTGTAAAAAATTGGAGGTGACAGTGCTATATACACAGAAGATGCATTCTACTCATGTATACCTCTTCCACTCTACGAAAGGGTGCTACTTCTAGGGTTTCTCAGTGAATTCTGTCACACTTCAATGAAACTAAAATAAATTGTAGAAAGGAAATGACAAAAAGGAAATTGTTGTGTAACCAGCTCCAAAAATAGAAGAAAAGAGATATCAACGCCTTAGAAATAAGCCACTTCGAGGGGGCAACCTCCAATACATTACATAAATGAACAATTCTTGGATGATACAATTTACAAAACCTCCTTTCTATATATAGGAGTCCATGGGGCCATAGTGTAATCCTAGTGGGCCACAATGTAATCCTAGCCGACCTAACAATAATAATTTAAGGGCACAATAATAACAAAATGGGGGTTACAAGGGTACAATAATACCAATAAGGGGTTTACACTAACAATAATAAGGGGCTATACTAGTGATATAGGGACCTAACATGCCCCTCTCCTTCAAAAAAGTGTTGTCCTCAACACTTGAGTAGCTCCGGGTGCTTCTGTATAAAATTCTCATCCTCCCATGTAGAATCTTCGGTGGGTAAGTTCTTCCACTTGATGAGATACTCTGAAATTGATCGATTCCGTAGTTGTCGAGTTCTTGTTTCCATGACCGCTTCAGGTTCCAATATGATTTTTCCTTCCTCATCAAGTTCTGGAAATATTGTTTGAAATGGAAGATTTTCACCTATAACCTTCTTTAAGCATGAAACATGGAAAACTGGATGTACTCGCGAAGAAGCAGGAAGCTCCAATTTGTATGCCATAGTACCAATATTTTGCAACACCTTGTAAGGACCATAGTACTTTGGCGATAATTTATTATCCTTTTTAGCTTTCTTGAGGGACATTTGTTTATATGGTTGTAGCCGTAAAAATACCCAATCTCCTACATCAAAACTTCTCTCGCTGCGATGTTGATCTGCCTGTTGTTTCATTCGATTTTGTGCCAAATTCAGGTTATCCTTTAAAAGTTGGAGAACTTCTTGCTGATGCTCGATGTGATCTTCCACTGCTTGAACCTTCGAATTTTCCCTTAAATATGATGTGATCGATGGTGGATGATATCCATAAAGTGCCATAAATGGGGTCATTTTTGCTGCAGTATGGAAGGAAGTGTTATACCACCATTCAGCGAGAGGTCACCACTTGACCCATTGTGTTTGTTTATCAGATACAAAACAACGAAGATATCCTTCCAAACATTTATTTACTATCTCAGTTTGACCATCAGATTGAGGATGATAAGATGAGCTATGAGCTAATTGAGTACCCAAACAAGAAAATAACTCCGTCCAAAAATTTCAGTAAAAATGGGATCTCTGTCGCTCACAATAACCCTTGGGCTTCCATGTAGCTTTTGAATTTTGTCCATAAATGTAGTAGCAACTGTACTTGCTTTAAATGGATGAGATAATGCACAATAGTGTGCATACTTGGTAAGTCTATCAACTACCACCATGATGACACTCTTTCCTTCGGACTTAGGTAAACCTGTGATAAAATCCATTGAAATCTCCTCCCAACATTGACTTGGAATGGATAAAGGTTGTAGAAGTCCTGGGGTCTTAATTGTTTCCACTTTAAACTGCTGGAAAACCAAACATTCCGCCACAAACTTTCGAATATCAGATTTAAGGCCATCCCCAAAAAATTCTTTCTTCACCCTGTGGTAAGTTTTTAAAAATCCTGAGTGTCCTCCTAAAGGAGAAGTGTGCAATTCCAGAAGAATCTTTTGTTTTAGTTGGGAATTCGTACAAAGATATAAGCGATCTTTGTACCATAAGGAATCATTTTTCCAACTAAATGTATCAGATGTACTAGGATCTTGCTGCAACTTTTGAATGAGTGTCCATTCATCTTTGTCCTTCTTCCATTCATCTCTTGCTTCGGTTATCCAATCTGGTTGGATAATAGAAATGGCACAAAGCAATGCTTCCACCTCTTCATTCTTTCTTGAGAGTGCATCTGCAACAACATTAAGCTTTCCCTTTTTGTAGATTATTTCAAAGTCATAACCCAACATCTTTGTGATCCATTTTTGCTGCTCTTCTGAAGATAGTCTTTGTTCCAAAAAGTGTTTAAGACTATCATGATCAGTTTTTACCTTGAAATGTCTTCCCATTAGGTAAGTTCGCCATTTCTTTAGTGCATGCAGTATTGCTAACATTTCCTTCTCATAAATAGGTTTCTGTAAATAATTTCCTTTGATTGGACGACTTTCAAAAGCAATGGGTCTTCCTTTCTGCATTAAAACTGCACCAATTCCATTTCCTGAGGCATCACATTCCACAATAAAGGTTTTTGTGAAGTCTGGCGTAGCTAAGACCGGTGCGAGGCACATTGCCTCTTTAAGATGTTCAAGGCCTTAGTTGCTTCAGGAGTCCATGAAAATGCATCTTTCTTCAATAATGTTGTTAGAGGTGCTGCTATTCTCCCATAATTCTTAACAAACTTGCGATAATACCCTGTTAACCCTAGAAATCCTCGCAATTGCTTTATGGTTGTGGGGACTTTCCATTCCTTAATGGCTTTAATTTTGTTAGGGTCTACCTTAACACCCTCGTGAGATACAATATGACCCAGATATTCCACCTATTGTACTCCAAAGAAACATTTGGATGTTTTTGCATATAATTGTTTCTCCTGCAATAGTTTGAGCACCCTGTCAACATGTTCAACATTATCCTTCCAAGACCTGCTGTAGATTAGTATATCATCAAAAAATACTAGCACAAATTTTCTAAGGGTTTGAAAATGGAATTCATCAACCCTTGAAATGTAGAAGGTGCATTGGTAAGGCCAAAAGGCATGACCAAAAATTCATAATGACCCTCATGAGTTCGAAATGTTGTTTTTGGAATATCTTCAGTCTTCATTCTAATTTGATGATATCCTAAGCGAAGATCAAACTTGGTAAAATAAATTTCTCCATGTAATTCATCCAATAATTCATCAATCACAGGAATGGGAAATTTATCTTTAATGGTGAGCTTATTGAGCTCCCTATAATCCGGACACATTCGCCATGATCCATCCTTCTTGTGTACCAATACTACTGGAGCAGAGAAAGAACTTTGACTAGGTTGAATTATACCCGCCTCTAACATTTCTGCAATCATACGTTCAATTTCGCTCTTTTGGAAGTAAGGATATCTATAGGGCCTGATGTTTGGAGGAACACTTCCTGGAATCAAATGAATAGCATGATCATGATCACGAATAGGTGGGAGTCCTTTGGGAGTTTCAAACACCTTGGAATGATTGTCAAAGACTTGTTGGAGATCTGCAGAAATAGATGATTTTGATGTCGAAACTTCTAGTGAGCATAATTGTGCAATTACGCCTCGTTGTTATTTCTTTAGAAGCTTTGTCATGACATTAGAGCTTATTATCCTTCCCGGCTTCCCTTCAATACCCCGTAATTCGACTTCCTTTCCTTCTGAAAAAAAATTCAAGAAAATTTCTTGAAAATTAAAAACTACCATCCCCAAAGATTGTAACCATTGTACTCCTAGTACAACATCAGCACCTCCCATAGGAATGGAAAGCATTGGACTATTCAATACATATTCCCCCATGGTTAGCTTGATATTATGGCATTTTCCAGAGCAATTTATAGTTCCTCCATTTGCAACCATCACTTGATATTCTGGTGCTAGGTATAGGAAACAATTTAATTCCTTGGCTACCTTACAATGAATAAAATTATGGGTGCTACCTGAATCAATCAACACTATTACCTTTTTCTTCTTGATTTGTCCTACTATCTTGAGAGTTTGAGGAGTGGTAATTCCTGCCAGTGCATTACATGATATGGTCGGATTCATTTCTTCCTCTTCTAGGGCTGGTTCCTGGTGTATATCCTCTTCTTGTTCATTTTCTTCTTCCTCTTCACAAATCTATGTAAAATAATTTCTTCTCAGCACACTTATGACCTTTAGTGTATTTGCTATCACAACTGTAGCAAAGCCCTTTTGCTCTTTTTTCTTCCAATTGTTGTGGTGTCAACCTTGTAGGTTGTGGAAATCTAGGTGTAGCAACACTTCCTTATTTATAGAATTGAGTGGTAGGCTTCCTTGTCGCCATAATTTTACATTCAACTTTTCTTGCCAACCTGAATGCCTTCTCCAATGAATCGGGTTCCAAAACACGAACTTCATGTTGGATGTTATCCTTTAGAGTACCTATGAAGAGATCAATCCTGTGTTCCTCTGGAATATCAGTTACCCTTATATTCAATTTTGGAAGTCCTCAATGTGCTGCCCCACTAAACCCTTTTGTTTGAGATTTATCAATTGGCTAAAGAAGGTGTTGCTCTTTGTATCCTCATAATGTGCTATCATTTCCTCCGTAAAAATTGACCAAGTGACAATTCTTTTACGGGAGCAAAGCCATCGATACCATACAAATGTATTTTGTTCTAAATGTAAAGTTGCAATGCGTACCTTTTGTGTGTTTTGCACGTTATGGAAATCAAAATATTGCTCCATCTGTAGTATCCATGTTACAGGATCCTTTCCATCAAACTTCCTCATATCCATTTTTGGAATATGGTGGTTCTTCCCGCCAACATTAGAGTTTATGAAATCACGATTAACATTTATTTTCTTCTCATCATGAGGTTCTTCTACTATCTTTTCACCATTAGGAAACATTTATTGTATCAAATTTGTCAAATCTTCGATGTTTGATTTTAGATCATCCATCTTAGCTTTCATGCCAGCTTCCATTCCATCCATCTTAGCTTCCACGCCATCCATCTTAGCTTCCACGCCTTTCTTCAAACCGTCCATCTTCACTTCCATGCCATCCATCTTAGCTTCCATGCCTTTCTTCAAACCGTCCATCTTCACTTCCACGCCTTTCTTCAAAACTTCCATTTCATTTTTTGTTGCTCTTTGCGAAAGTGAAATTTGTTGCACTTGCTCTTGTAATTTTGATAGATCATGTTGCAATTCTTCATCTTCATGAGTCATGGTAGAGCCTTCTGAAGGCTTAATGGGTGTTGAATTATTTTTACGGGGCATATTTTAGAACCCAATACTAATATATATTCTACAATATTCCCTTGGAATCAATTCAAAGTGATTCTTCAAACAAGACTTATGCAATTTGGAAAAAAAATACACACCTTTTACTTTTAGGGTGGCACAAGAGCCCATGGGATTATCTGTGGTGAAGCATTTCAATATTTGAATTTTTGTATCAATGTAGCCCTCGGAATGTCTTTTTAATGCACGGTCGACTGATTTGGATTCTCTAAGACCAGGGTGTATCAGATCTCCCACAATGACCTAATTATGGACTCGTTCGGTAGAGCGAACTTGTACGACTTACCATGTGTCCTTTGTTCATCCTTCGTATACGAAATTGATAGCCAAGAAACTACGGTCAGGTGTAATTGCAAAAAAAATTTTACGACACTCCAATCCGATGCCCAGAGAAGGAGTTATTGAACTTTTCCCACGATCACCTCTTTGAGATGAAATTCAGGAGCCTGAAAAAGCACTACCTTCAACAGATCATATCTCCAAAAATATTGCGAACCAAGTTCTGAAACTTTTTGACAAACTTCCTCAAGATTTCAGCTTCGCACCATAGGAATTTTAGATTCTGAACCTTCATAGAAAAAACGTTATAGTGCAAATGCCACGATGATCTATTTAGGAGCCTGAAAAAATACCTAACTTCCATAGATGATATCTCCAAAAATATTACGAAACAAGCTCTGAAATTTTTAGAAAAGCTTCCTCAGGATTTCGGCTTCGCACCCTAAAAATTTCAGCTTCTGAAACTTCGTAGAAAAAAATTTATAGCGAAAATTCCACGATGACCTGTTTGGAGCAGCGAAACCCTAGAATCCAAAGCTCCGATACCAAATGTTGTGTAACCAACTCCAAAAAGAGAAGAAAAGAGATATCAACGCCTTAGAAATAAGCCACTTCGAGGGGGCAACCTCCAATACATTACATGAATGAACAATTCTTGGATGATACAATTTACACAACCTCCTTTCTATATATAGGAGTCCATGGGGCCATAATGTAATCCTAGTGGGCCACAATGTAATCCTAGCCGACCTAACAATAATAATTTAAGGGCACAATAATAACAAAATGGGGGTTACAAGGGTACAATAATAACAATAAGGGGGTTACACTAACAACAATAAGGGACTATACTAGTAATATAGGGACCTAACAAAAACTAAAATAAATTGCCGAAAATAAATGACAGGAAAGGAAGCTATTTTAAATTTCTAAAAAGAAATGGCAGAAAAGAAACTAATTTCAAGCACACTTAAGTTGGCTAATAGACTAAACACACCCTATTTATCCTTGATCTATCTACCATGATATCATGCTTCTAACCATGCAACTATTCATGATCTAGCTAAATTTTAAAAAATGTTGCTTGCAGTTTGGAGGAAAAAGGTATAAAGATGCCAAGGGAAGGATAACCACATGAAACTAGGCTTACAGGAGTGAAAAAGTTGTTTGGAATTTATTATAGCGCATAGTATCGCAAAAATTATTTGGAGAGGGAGGCTTTGAAAATTGTGATGGAAGAATTGCAATGGGAGGATGGAAGTCTGATATGCGATCTGTGATATCACAATTTTCAATATCGCAAAGTTGGAGGAGAAGCAACAATGCAGTTGGGAGGAAAGTGTGAAGTGCGAATTGCGATATGGTCGAAATTGCGAAATGAAAAATGCAATGGGGACATGGCAGCAGAGTATGGTAATATCACAATCAGGTTTCGGAGGCAGAAATTATTAATGGAAACCAATAGAAAGTGTGATTTGTTATTTGCAGTAAGTCCTTAAAGGAAAAATGTAAAAGGTTACGAAATGTGAAATGTGATGGCATAGAAATTGCGAAATGCGAAATGCGATGGGATAGAAATTGTGAAATGCGATATGCGATGGGATATAAATTGAGAAATGTGAAATGCGACAGGATGATAGGGTGTAGGCCTAGTGGCATAGCACTTTAATAATATCACAATCGGCAGACAGGAGCAGTAAGTATTAACAGAGAGCAAAGAGAGATTGTGATTTGTGATGGAGTGAAAGGGAAATGTGGTAAGTTCAAAGGTAAGGATTAAGTCGATTTATAAATTATTTTTTACTGTATTCATTAATAATTGACCAAGGTAATGTGAAAAATAAAATTGTAGAGATGTTGATGAACGACAAAGGAAGGAGGTGGAGGATCTTGCGGGACGTGAAATGCGATAGCAGGAATTTCAAGGAGGAAAGGCAGAGGTCAAACTTTTAATGGTATTTGTGAATAAAAATGGTGTGATAGTTGTTAAGGAGAGAAGAAGGAGGGAAATGTAGGCACAACATCAGTGCTCAGAAGTGTAACACACCTACGGATTCATGCATAGAAAACAGACAAAAATGCGTGATAAAAATAGTGAAAGAGAGACTCGAACTTGGTAATGAAATTTATTCCCTAAACTCAAACAGAAAGAAATTTTTGGCTTGTGGGAAGGTCTTCCCTGCTCAAAATCTACTGGAAGAGATGAGAGGGGGAGGCTTGACCATATATTTTGGAGTTTTTCCTCTATTCTATTATTCTCATAAGAAAATGAGGCACTACAACATTAGAACGAAAAGAAAAAACAAAACAACAATGAAACTATCAAAAATAAAACTAGCTAAATGACAAAAAGAAAAGAATGATATCAACAGAGAAGCTGAGGCACATGGGTTGGGCCCTAACCCACGAGCCAATCTCTCTAGAAATAAATCATTAAAATGGAGTTTGTCTGCTCATTTTAGGAAGAGAATAGCCTCGTTACATTCTTGAAATTTTGGTCACTGAATACAATAATAAAAAACTTAATAGCTTGCAGCAAAATTTCTAAATGGAATCGAATCGACCGAAGTCGACCCTAATTATCTCTTGATCAACTTTATTTATCCTCAAGGGTAGCTACCAACATCTCCATGGAAAATACTGATTGAGTCCACTTTGACTCCAAGTAAACCATATATTGAGTGCACTTTGGTATTCAAGTTGCTTGGCTATCCTTGATAGTTAAGGAGGGTGGACAACCCCCTTTAATCTCTCCAAGATTTCTCAATAATTTCCTGATATTTGGCTCATTTATTCTTCAATATTGATCTTCCACTGGCATGGAGCAAGCCGCTAAATCATCTCCTTCTCCAAATCTACATAATCTGCCCAATATTTTCACAATATTCTACAAAAATAACTAATATTAGGCACAAATATACAATTACCTTTACGCCTTCCTAAAAACATATTAAAGCATAAGAAAACATTATTAAGTGTAGAAGGAGAGATTTAATATATCTTTTCATGTGCATAAGGAAGGTAGATGGGCCTAAGAAAGGTTATATGGGCCTTATTTTATGTCTAGCTTAGAGGCCCATCAATATGATGGCATTAGTGGGCCAAAAAATAATACAATGAATCCCATACATATAATGCGCCTAAATATAGGCCCAAAATGAGTAAAATAACATCTAAGTACATGAGACATATTTCCCCTCAAGCTAACATGGGGAGGGGGAATCAGAACCAAATAAGCCTTGCTGAACAGGAAAGGTCTTTGAAGATATAATGGACACCTGAAGGAGACATGCATGTGGTTGAAACCAAACCCATCAAATCTGCGGAACTGCATCTAATGTTGGATCGTATTTTGAGGACGTCTGAGCATGTGGGAGGCTACCTGAAGGGCCACCGCCTCATGAGCTCTAGAACATCTCACACACACCTAGGAGGCACGAGTAGAATATTTTGGATCAGTGGTCAATCAAGTGTACGATTCTCAATTGTGCGATAATGAGCTAGAGTCGAGCATGTGATAAATAACCAAGTCAAAGGGAAAGGATGGTTTATTTTTCTTGATTCGAGGCCCCAAACAATGATGAAAGATAAAACCAAGGTACACCACCCTCTAGACCACACTTCTGGAATGAGTGTGTTGAATTCGACATAAGAGGGACCGTTAGAGTTGAGGCAATGAGGAATCCTCAACAAAGGCATGAGGGATCATAGTGAAGTGACTGATGGACTGAAACTAGGGATGATAATGGAAGGAGAGAAGAGGAATTGTGGGATGATGATTTCCCTTGTTAGATCATAATATCATGGTTGATCTGGTAAATACTGACTCAATTCTATAGGGGATGGTCAATTACTCAAACGAAGGATTTTCCGAGATGGAATAATATAGCTAGAGGTGAAAATGAGAAAAATGGGATGAATGCGATGCAAATATCAATGAGACACTATAATGGGGACTCAATGGGACTTGGAACAGACTCCATGAATGTAGGGGTGACTCGTCTCAAATTATTTAAACAAGGGTGACTTGATGATGCTGCCACATGGGAGAGGCCTATAGGGGACCATTAAAAAGATGAGTAAAGAATGGTTACTCATGACGAAAATTGAAACATGAGTCGAAAAGTTCTGAGGAAAAGTGGTATCAAGGTACAGGTGACTCGTATGAAGAAATTGGGTTTGAATCGGTGGAAAAGTGAAACCTCATGGAAAAAATGACATCCGAGTGAAGTGTCAAATTACCAAAAAAAGGGAGACCCATTATAAATCTCGATGAGAGCTTTCCAACTGTGATGATAGTTCATCAAAATGAGCTATGTTTTGGTCACAATGGGCGACAAAAAATACTAGGGTTTTCATATAAAAAGGCTTCTTGCCCCTAAATCCAATTCATTTTCATAATGAGCTATTGGAGAATTTGGAGAGGAGGAGAATGCCCTAAATCTTGTGGAGATCATAGCGGACAAACTAACCATCAAAATATGGATCTTTGAATTTCAGGTAGGTGACCTTACTTGTCTAAGGATGGCCTTAATACTTCTTGTAAGTATGGTTCCTGATGAAGAATCATGGTACAAAAGGAATACAGGAATGAATTACAACAAAAGGTCTAGGATCATCCCCACTGAGAAAGTCAAACATGGGGATTGGGTGGTAAGTTTAGTACACCATAGAGTAGAATGCTTGAAAATATGGTATAAAACATCTATGACACATGATGTGTATATGGCTCATCAGAGAGGCCAATAGGAAAAACTATCCAGTAAACGAAAGGATAATTGACCATAATTAGATCATAAGGGTCTAGACCAAGACTTATGTTAATCAAGTGAGAAGGTGGACAAGGGTTCCATCATGCCCTCAGGCATCATATACTACCCCCAAACATATGTGATGGAGGGTACTGATCTAGTATGAACAGGTGGGAATGATGTGCCTAGCTGGGTTTGTTTGTGGAGCAACATTATGTTCTAGGTGCTCAAATAAAGGATTCAATAATTTGGTCCAACAGGAATGAGATGCTCAAGATGATGACAAAGATATGGAGGGGCATGTTTGTTGAGACAAATTATACACATATAATTTTCCAATCATAAATTGTCAACCAAAGGTAGGTAAGCTTGTCAGATACTATGCAAAATATATGTAGACTGATTACTGGAAGTGTTCATAAATTAATCATTCACACACACACACACAAAATAATTCTTCTTTCCTTTATCAATACTTTGGTAGCAAGGCTATGGAGTGGACCATAACATCCCTCTACAACTCTTGGTGTTCTTGATATTGACCATGGAAAAAATAGAAAATCAAATTACAACAATTTAGCAATCAACTTAGACAATAATGAATCCAAGCTTTGATCAAATGGGATTAGCACTTTAACATCAGAAATTAAATCATATAATCAATTAACATTCTACTTTTGGAACTTAAGAAAGAGTGCATCTGCTGTATGAAAGAATTATTGCTGCAAAAAAAGAAATTAAATACACACACACACACTGTGTTGCAGGATTTGTGAGCGAAGGGGGTCCTCCCTCACTCACAACCATTTAAAAACTCGAAGAGTTTTCTCAGAAAAATGGACAAAACATAATATTTATATTAATATGGAAATATATAGGCAATTATAATCTAATATATTGTTTATCAGTAGAAATCCCAACCCAACAACCCTTTACAATGTGAAATACATCCCCTTTTATACAATTTCGAAAGCCCATATTTGGCTTGAATGACAAATCTAAGCTACTAGCCAACAATATAGGTCTAGGCTATTGAATTTAGCTTCTGTTAAGTCTAATCCATGACTTAAAGCATGGATTAGATTATTTCTACTACATAGAAGAAGTCGTAGGAAATCTGGTTTTGAGGGGAAAATCTACAAGTTTTGGTTGTTCCAAAAAGAGGTTTGAAGCAGCCAATGGAATAGTCCCTATGCGCAACCAATTCCCTACAAAACCAAATTATTTGATGGATTTGGAGATAAGTAGAATATATTCAATTGCTGATGTTGCTGTAGGAAATCAGGTGGTGCAGGAAATCTGCAACAACTGCAGGAAATCTGCAATAGTTGCAAGAAATGTGGTTGCACGAGTTATCTTCAAGGTTTTTTGGAACTACTTTGAATCAAAACAAATCTGCACATAAGTTCTAGATCAGTGGAAGTAGTAATTCAGTAATAGTTACATCTAGATAAAAGAATACATTAAGTCTAAGGCAAAATGGCACTTATTATGTTAATTTAACATACCTTAGGCTTATACTACCCTTTTAGCCAAAACTAGACAATATGGCTGAACTAAGAATAATTAAGGCTAGAAGGAGTTTAGAAATAAAAGAAGTGAGGCTTGGGAAGGGTGTGAAAAATGGGAAAAATGGAGACTTAACATCTCCCCGACACCAAAACTCTTGCATGTCCCTATGCAAGAAAAACTGTAGCAGCCTTCAAAAACAGAAAAATCATTCATTCACCTGGGCCACAGCTACTACGCCTAGATGATCCAACTAAGCCTGACTGGTCTCCACATAAATTTGACCCCTGTATATTTCGTTCTTCCTCTTCAAATCGTCTATCTAAGCTTGTTTCTTTTTCATAGTGCGGGCTACTTTCTCATGCCACTCCTCGTGTTATTTTTGCATCCTAAGGTTGTTCACCTTTAGGGTCGTGTTTTCCTTCTTTAAGGCCTGCTCTGAAGTGGTGAGTTTTTTAATCGTCTCTTCTGGTTCCTAGTGATACCATTTCCTCTGGGGATTACCTTCCCCCTCATGATTCCCCTAGGAAGGTTGGGGCACACTAAGGTCCCCCTTCCCTTGCTCCTCTTCCTTAGTCTTGTTTATGCTTTCCTGCAGCGAAGGGCTCTGGAAAGACATGGTGTATTTGTCGATGAATGTGGTTGGTTCCACCTTATCCTTTTCCTTGGCCAGACTAGGGAATTTTTCTTTCTTCTCATCGGACGTTTTGGGTGGTGTTTCCCCTTTTCCGCTATCCTTCATAGCTAGCTTACCATCATGGCTCCTCGTAACTCTTTTGGTTGGGGTAGCCTTCTCTTTTTGTTGGGAACCTTTTACAACGGTTTCCACGGTCACCATTACTTCTTCGTCCCCGTCATCCTCTTCTACTTGTGGCTCATGATTTTGTAGCTTCTTCTGGGGGTTCTCTACTAATTTTTCCTCCTTGAGCACTGGGGAGCCATAATCTCCATCTTCCACAAAATGGTTCTCGGTCAGAAATTCCCCCCATGTCCTTTTCCTTTTCGGTAGTACCTCTATCAGAATAATTTTCACTAGCCCATGGTGGTAGAGGTTTTCCTCTATGTGGGAGACCCTTTCTTTCGTGGCCAAGGAAATTTTGGCCAAAGACATCTGCAAATAATACGGCAAGTTTAGGGGTTGATCCCGAAATTTCCCGAGGAGTCGCATATGAAATAGAAATGAGAGGCCATAATGACCTTTGCAATTGATATAATTCTTCGGGAAGAATAGTAGGTGAGGGTACTTACTCCTCAAAAATTGTTGCGGAATCCCCTTTTCCCAGTCAGGGCTTGGATGATCTTTCTGAAGGAAAGACGCACACATCCCCTTGTTGAAGTGCCATTTTTTGAACCATCACCCCCCGTCTTGTGAAATTCCACATTCTCTCACCACCAGCTCCTCTATTAGCCAAAATTGAATATCTTTGACTTGTGCTTTATCACCGTTTATGCTCAATGCGAACGATTTTGTTACTTCAGAGTTGTTCCCATCGAACTTATGAAAGAAGGGCATCCATCCCATTTTTTCTATCCTTGCCTTGCTACGAGGGTAAAATTCTAGGAGCGCAAGGCTCTGTGGCTCAAATCAGAGAGGGGGCGATGGTCTGGACATGGTGAAGGAGGAATGGATAGAGCGGATGAGGAAGGAAGGGATAAAGAAAATGTGGCTCTTGAGAAGGAGAGGAGGTTAAATGGGAAAAATGACAAGGCACAACGTTTTGGAGCGGTAGGTTGTGATCATGATGATCATCATGATTCGACCTGCAGGATAGGCATCAGAAGTAAAACCACCATAATTTCAAAAATATGACAACAAGTCATGGGATTTATGTCGCAACGGCCTTCAACCGTGTTTTTTTCCATAAGGGTTACCATAGCCTAAGTCATGCAAATTATTAAAAATTAAAGTGTCATTATACCTTACTTCAAGCATCTTATCATCAGGTGTACCTTAGCGAACTTACCTCCAACGGCCCAGTCCTTGATGATATTACTTTCTTTGCAATGATAAATTGACATTACATCAGATATTTGATCACATAATTCATGAATTCAATCCATAATGACTGTTAGTATTATATCAAATAATTAAAACTAATGTTCCATCTATACTCTTTGTCTTTTAGGAAGCCAGGGTGTTGCTGCAGGAATTGAGACTGTGTCTGCGGGAAATGAAACTGTCTGTTGAACCTTTCGCAGGAATTGAGACTGTGTCTGTAGGAAATGAAACTATGGATTCTTTTGTAGGAATTAAGACTATGTCTGTAGGAAATGAAACTGTGTCTAGCGAACCTTCTGTAGGAATTGAGACTGTGTCTACAAGAAATGAAATTATTGACGCTTGTGTTGGAATTGAAACTCATCTTCCCAACCGTTTATGTATAGTCCATTGCACATGAATGAATGATTTGATGTCAAATGTGCAACGATCTCATTGGATTACCAGCCATTGATGGCGACTTTTAACCAATGTGAGGCCCATCACCATTAACGAGAGTGAGGAACAAGGTAGTATGATGCATCCTATTAGGTGCGAATTTATGAGCTACTGTCGAACCCCTTATAGGATCCAGTAGTAAAGGAGCCATAATGTTTATCCATCATTGCTAGCAAGATAGCCTATCATTAGGGCATATAGGCTTCAAGGCATCACAAGGCTTTAATCCTGCACCCAGATAAGTTGTTGATGTCGATGGGCCAAGATTGTTGGAAGGAGGGCCTTAAGAGATCCCACATCAGTCCAACACGATAAATCCATAGATTAACTGAAAGAAACAAATTTTATTGAGAGGATCCAAAATGATATACCGACCTGTGTTTCTAACGAGCCCAGTGGTAGTCCATGCTCACTAGATTTCAATTTTAGAGAGTCTAAAATACTGAAAAAGAAGACTCCAGGGGGTTCCTTTTCCGCAGTCAATCCATTAGGCCTGGAAAAAGGAATAAAAATACACCTAATAGATATTCCTCCCATGGTTTAATGAGCACGAGGTGGAATAGAGTAATCTCATTGTATCAGCTGGAAAGTCAAGAAGAGATAGTGGAAGGAATTATCCCTTCCCTTAGCATTTCTAGCTCTTTCTTCTTCACAATTTCTTCCAAAAATTCCTCCTTTGATTGGGGTCTTTGATATAGATTGAGTTTGTGCCCATTCATGAAGAAGGTAACATTCCCATTATCAATAGTTTTGAGCTGAACAAATCCATTTTCAAAATATTTCTCGATCTCATAGGGGCATAGCTAATGTGTATTGAATTTCCCTTGAAAGTTCTCAAATTTTGAATCATACGACAATGCCCAATCTCCCTCTTTGAATTTTTTATTTTTGATGAATCTATCATGCCACATAGCCCTTTGTTGTTGGATCAAGTTAGTATGTTGAAAATCATCTTGTCTAATCTCATCCAGCTCATTGAGCTGTAACATTATTTTTCGTTGTGCTTCATCAAGGTCTATACCCAAATCTGTTGCCATCTTGAAAGTTCTAATCTGAACATCAATGGGCAACAAAACTTGTTTTCCATACACTAATTCATACGAAGAAAAACTAGTGGCACCCCTCCATGTGATCCTATCAGCCCAAAATGACTCAAGAAGTCGGTCAGACCAATCCTTTTTGTGTAATTGCACTGTTTTAGTAACGATTGTCTCCAACACCTTATTGGTTGATTCCACTTGCCTATTGGCCTGTGGATGATATGGGGTGGACTTCCAGTGGCTAATCTAATATTTTTGTACAATTCCCTGCATAAGCTTAGACACAAACTCAGCACCTTGATCAATAACTATTTCTTTAGGTACTCCAAATCTCACAAAAATACCAAAGAAAATAAAGTCTACCACTTCTTTTTCCTTTGATCTAGGTAGTGCTTTTTCCTCCACCCAATCTATAACATAATCAATATAAACCAATATATACTTCTTACCTTTGGATGTAGGATTTATGAGACCTACAAAATCAAGAGCCTACCTTTTGAAGGGTTCTATGAGAACTTGTGGCTTCAAAGGCATCTCATCTGATTGTATAGGCCACCCCATTATTTGGAAGCTATCACATTTCCAAACATATTCCATTGCATATTTAAAAAGACTAGGCCAATAATAACCTGTTCAAATGATCTTATAAGCTGTCTGCTTGTCTCCAAAGTGTCCTCTACAAGGTTCATCATGACAGGCTCTAAAGATGTCATAGATCTCATCTTCTCTAATACACCTGTGAATAATCAAATTAGGTCCAATGAAAAAGAGATCTCCCCTAATCCAAAAGTAATCAACACTTTTTCTAATAATTATCTTTTTTTGATTAGATGGTAAGTAAGGTGGAAACTTCCCCGTAGCAAGATAATTATCCATGTCTGTGAACCAAGGTGTTTTAACAGAGATGGAAAGAAAATTTTCATCTAGAAATTTATCATTAATAGGAACATCCTCACCTGCATGGTTGACCCTAGACAAGAAATCAACTACTTGATTTTCTTTTCCTAGCCTATCCAATACCGTGATGTCAAATTCCTATAGCGGCAACAACAACCTAGTAATTCTACCATTAATGGCTAGCTTATTCATGAGATAACGAATAACAGAATGATCCATTTGTACAAAAAATTCATAACCTATGATGTAGTGTCTAAACTTGTTAATAACATAAATCACAGGAAGGAATTATTTTTAAGCTACAGTGTAATTCAATTCTGCAAAAGTTAAATTTTACTAACAAAATAAATAGCATGGGTTACAGGATCATCCTTTTGACCCAATACTGCTCCTATGGTTGAATCAAGGGAATCAGTGGAGATATGGAAGGGAAAAGTCTAATTTGGGCCTCTCAAGACAAGTTTTGAAGAAAGCTTTTCCTTGAGTTTATCAAATGCAACTTGACACACATCATTCCAATGAAATTTATATTCTTTAGGAAATAATTTAAACAATGGAGAGGCTACCTTTGTAAAATTTTCAATAAAACTTCTGTAGTATCCCGCATGTCCAAGAAAACTTCGCACTCCCTTTTGATTGATTAGTGGGGGCAGCTTTACAATAACTTCAATTTTCACCGGATCAACTTTAATTCCTACAGCAGAAACATGATTACCCAAAACAATACCTTCAATCATAATCATAAAAAAATTTCCATTACTTAATGAAAGATTATTTTCTCTACATCTCTGCAAAACTTTTTCAATATTATGTAAAACCTCATCAAAAATATCACCCATAACTATAAAATCATCCATATAGATTTCTACGCAATCATGCAAAATATTAGAAAAAATACCAAGGAACGCTCACTGAAATGTGGTAGGTGTGTTGCATAGACCAAATGGTAATACTTTATATGCATAGGTACCCCAGGGACATGTAAATGTTGTCTTCTCCTGATCCTTTGGAGCTATCCTAATCTGATCGTATCCGCTGAACCCATCGAAGAAGGAAAAGTACTTTTTCCCTACTAGAGTGTCTAGTACTTGGTCTCTGAATGGTAAAGTGAAATGGTCTTTTAATGTAGCTTTGTTTAATTCCCTATAATATACACACACACACCATTTACAATTATTTTTGGGAACAATAACTAACGGAGACACCCACTGGCTATCTGAGATAAGATAAATGAACCCTCCATTTAATAATTTTTGTAATTCATCTTTTACAATTTCTCTTAAAGTAGGGTTCATTCTCCTTTTTGGTTGTCTTATGGGTCTAGAATTTTCTTCTAGATAAATATGATGAATGCATGTGTCTAGGTGAATTCCCCTCATATTGGTATATTCCCATGTAACTGTATCTGAAATTTTTTTCAATGTTTGAATTGATTGTTTTTCTTGTTTAGAAGTTAAGGCATAATTAATGTTTAAAGATTTTTTAGGAAAAATTTCCACTACCTTACTCCCCTATTCAAACATTGAATATGCAGGAAATTTAGATAAGAGGGTTGAATGTAATTTAGAAGTTGTACTATGTTCACAAAAATATTGCAGATCAGAAATTATATGTAAATTATGACTAGATTGTTCTTCTAAATGTTGTGGAAAATTAGGATTAGAACTACAAAAATTTATCAGATTTTCCTCAGAATTTTCCTTAAGACTCATGGATTGGGCCATTGTTAAAATTGGCTGGGTGCGTTCAGAATCATGCTCTTCTTCTTCAACCCAATGTGTATTTTTTGATCTCGAGAGGGGTTTAGTAGGGGAATATAAATCAATATGATTTGTTTCAACCCCATGGGTGATGGTCATGTTTCCAGATCTACACCCTATGTAGGCATCAGTCGTGGCTAACCATGGCCTCCCCAAGATCAATGGATGCCCTCCCAAGTTGGTTTTAGGCTAAATAACATAAAATCTAGCAGGGTACTCCCAAGAATCTAATGAGATGACAATGTCTTCTAATACCCCTTCTGGCTTAACCTTAGACATGTCTGCTAATTCTGACATGGTAGGAGTCGATAATAAGTCAAAGGATCCCATATGAGATAAATTCTCCATAGTCATGACATTAATGGCTGCACCTAAATCAATCAAAGTGTTCTTTATGGGATACCCATTGATAAAGGCAGTAACTATTAACACTGGAAAATCGTACAGCAGAAGATGACATTATTTAATGTCAAGCCAAAGGATTTACAAGGTTGGAAGACATTATAGAATCTGGAAAGTATTTAAAAAATCTCTAACGTATGAGGAAAATCAATTTTGAACTAGTCCTAAATGCTATTTGCACGCATTATCCTTCATGAAGAGTGCCTTTTGCATGCCTTTTTGCCCGATATGCACACATTCCTAAGAGTGGTGAAATGTCACTAACCGGGACGACATAAAGCAAAGGACAAGTTATGCCTTACATGAAGCTGCCTAAGGATAGCCAAAAACACCTCCTTAGACACTATGTGAGCACACAATGGAATATTTGGAGCACACAAAGGAATCATACCCCTCTCTTCAGCCACCATCCTCCATGTACCAAGAGAGGGAAGGGAGGATTTTAAATCCCTATATAAGGCCACCATGAGATGAATAATGGGTGCTGACATTGTTATGCTAGCCAGAATTGCCCAAGAAATACCAGTAGTGTGTGACCCGGAGCTGAAGATAGAGGGGACTCAATTGTTGGCCATCCAACAAGTTCAGTCTAACACAGTAGAGAGAGAGGGAGACTGTACCGAGGAAATCTTGGGATAAAAACATCCTTGCATCGGGACCTAGAACTATTTTTTAGGGGCCCTTTAGCAAGAGGGTAAATTTTCACTCTTCTTACTACCAGTGCTTAATAAGAGGGGCCTAGAGCCACCGTTTGCATTATTGTTTTTGTTTGACTCTTTTTAGAGCTTATGTTTATTTTATTTTAGTTTTAGTTTAGTTTTAGTTTACATATGCATGCTTTTTTTTCTATATAGTATGCTTATTGATTCTAGCTTGTTCCACTAACTTGCTTGACTTCACTTCTCTTTTTTCCTATTACCAATAGCTTAACGGAGTAAACCATACCACATAGTTTGCTATGATTTCGTACATATGTGCACCAAACACATTACAATAGGATTGGCGACTCCAGTAATGTTTTATTACCAAGTTTATGTGGTTGTGCATTATTTTTGCAGAGACCTATGTCTGTGCTATGGAGTGGAGCTAAATTTCCCCTGATTTCTCTTACAGTCCCTAGTTCATCCCAAGTGATAGACTGAAGCAGAGTAGCTCCTAAAATTTTTAGTTGCAGGAATTTGTGCGCATTTTTTCCTCACAAACGCACAGGGCACACGTTCAGATCTGACCTGCGTGTATAAAGCGCACCTATTTCAGCCTTTTGTGCACAAATTACAGAATGAGAAATTTCTCCCTAATTCCTGTCTTTTACTGCTTGTAAGGTGCCTAGTAGCCCCTAATACACCTGTTATCACTGGTTGTGGCACCCCACAACTTTTTAAAGCTCACTCTTAGTTACTTCTTGCAGGCTTAGTGTGAGTTTTACTGTAATATTCCAAAATTAGCATGTAGCTAATTGGAATATTGATTTTTGCTTATTTCACTTAAGAGATGAATAAATGGGTGAGAAGGCCCATACATTTCAGAAATAAGAATAAAATCCCTCATAGTGTGAAAAGGGATCATCATAGGAGCTAGATTTCACACCCTCGTGTGTGAAAAAGGCCATTTGCATGTGGACAAGGTCAAGTTTGACCAATTCAACAATGCTGGGATAGGAGGTGGAGATCATCTTTGGAGACAGCGCAGAGATAGTGGGAGTGGTGGAGGAAACCCTAATGAGTGGGATCCAAGGTGAGAGGACTCACATTTGTATAAAAGGAGGGCAAGGCAACCATAGCAAGACATGTTATGGATTATTGATTTTGTGGTCTGCATGACTATTGTGCTTTCTTCAACTGTTTGGTTGAGATTGTTCTGCTTCTTAGCACAAGCTATTCCCTTTTAGGAATTCCATCTCCTTTCTTGAGAGGCCTCTTGAAGGATCTTGCACTTAATTTCTCCACATCCAGGCTTGAGGCCAAGCTACCTCCTTCAGCTACAATGCAGTTTCCATTTAGATTTGGGCTGTGTTGGAGGGTGTTGCAGTGGAGGGTTGATAACACCACTTCCAGAGCTTTTTTTTTCAGAGGAAGAAGCTTTATTTCCTTTGGGAGATTAGTGAGGAAGATTCAGGAGCTTATTTCACATCTTGGCACTTGACCAACATATTTTATTTCACCTACAGCGTATTATATCTCTTGGACTGTGTTATTTTATTGAGCATCTGCAGTGAGCGGTTGCAGTGATTGTTGGAGGGTGAGATCTTCAGTGTTAGGATCAGCCTTTCGCTTGGAAGATCCATTGGAGGAGGTATATTTATTTGGTGCAGCATATTCAGACATCTCCATCCAGTTCTTGAGTTGCAGTTGCTACTCAGTCATAGGACTGTAACTCCAGCATTTTTGCTATTTCGCATATTTCAGGAAATCCTTCTAGGATTGTCTTGAAATTGTGTTTGGGAGCTTAGATCTTCACTCCCAACATTGTATGATCCATATATTTAAAGATTTATGTTATTTCATATTTCCATGTAGTAGATGAATGATGAAATGATCTAAGTGAAGATTTAATTACATATCTAGATCTCTGTGTATACGCGAGTTTCATAAAGGGGACCCGCGTATATGCCAAGCCATCAAGGAAAGTGGAGTGCGTATGGGTTTTCAAGGCAAAGGAAAAAGTAAAAGTTTAATATAAGCTTGCAACACTCATTCAATCTCCTCTCAAATATTTTCCATGTAGTAGTGTACCATCTATGATTGTGCTATACATGTTCATGAACATTATACAATATAGCAGCATTTCCTTTTGAGCATATGTATTCATGGGAGGCTTGTTTTCCTTGATTATTTGAGTTTTTCACACTTATATTGTACTAATTTTATACCGATTTAAATAATAAAATGGCTCCATGGTTTCCATACATTTTGGTATGATGTTATTCACTGCTATTTACAGTTTTGTGTTCATGTATTTCTGCATCCCCATTTTGGGATACTATAGTGGTATCGGAGCATAATATTGGCTCAGCCTGTGGAATCTCAGCCAATATGCTATCAAGAAGAAAAGAAGAAGAAAATATGAACAAAAAAGAGCAAAAAAAGACTCCATTCTTTGGAGGAAGAAAAGAGGAGGGACTTTCAAAGTTTCTTTCTCAAACTTTGCAAAGCATTCAGGGAGATATCAAGAAGATGAGGAAGGAGATGGGGAGAGAATCTCCAAGTGTTCGAAATATTGTCATTGATGGAAAAGGAGCATAAAGGAGAAGCACCAAGACAAGTGAGTAGATCAAAATCAGATGGAATTTTTGTAGAGAAAGAAAGTGAAGTGGCAGAGGCTACAAGAGGTGTTATTTGCTGGAGGATAAGACCGGACATTTGTGGGGACGAATGTTGGTGGAATAGATTAGAAGGTTCCGCTTGGGTTTAATGTAGTCGAGTTAACAGATGCAGTGTAAAAGGAGAAGGTTGTACCTGGAATGAAGACCAGAACCATAATTGATGATTTAGAGGAACTACATTAAAAATTGGATGTGGAACCATGAGCCAACAGTGAAAACGAAACAATGAAAGTGCTTTCAAAAACCACCAAAAGCTTTTCGCACCACTTTTGGAGGATAAGTGGTTTTAAGTGAGATGGACACGATATAGTTAGGAGGGGGACACGTGGCATACTGAAACTACCTATTTCGCATAGGTTCAAAAACATTATCCATCGGGCTAGTTGGCACGCGATAATGTAATGACCGTTGGATCATTCTAGGATCACCGGAAGAGACTCAACATTCTTTGGCATAACGAAATTGTGGGTTAAGAGGAGGACAACCGTCTAATCCTTGATCGACGGTTATCGCCATTGAAGTTTCTCGGGGTTTAAACCTTAAACTGGACCCAATGATTTATGAATCTGATTTAATAATTAGAGCACCTTTTAAGGTCCGGTGCTATGCATATTGTGGGGCCAATACATTTTTTTGACGTGTTTTGTTTTAAAGAAAAAAGTATATAAAGATCAGAATGATAAAAGGTGTGGGACCGGTGTCACAGAGCGAGACAACGTAAACAAATGGAAAATAGACTAAGGCAGAAGAACTCCAAGTGAGGTGAATGGACAGTCACAACTAGATCACAACAGCAAAGGCAAGAAATGAGTGGATACGATTCATTGCAAGATAAGCAACATAGAAATCAATCAGAAAGTGCCAGTAGCAGCAAGGACCGTAGATCTGGGTAGATCAACAATGACAATCACATTGGCAGAGATCAAAATCACAAGTCACAAGGTTATTGTTTTAATTTGCGATGCGATGCAATGCAATCGCATAGTGCATATCGCATAAGATATGAGTTCACACGGTATGGTAAATTATATGTGATAGTCGATATTGCGATATTGCGATAACCAATATTGTGATGCGATACTACCATCACATATCGCAATCGGGGCAGGAGAAAAATCGCACAAACACATTGGTCACAGAAAATGCGAAGTGCGCTAAAGAGAGCAGACGTGATGCAGATTGAAGCTGAAGCCTAAAAGTTTTCAAGTCTGGAAGTATGTGATTTTCCCTTTGTAAATCACATGGGAGAGAAAATGATCCATATAGCAAAGAACAATGGAAATACCGAAATGCGATAAAAAGTGGACGCGATATTGTTCAGAGGTAAATAGTAATGTATTTCTTGTCTAGGCTTAATGTATTTTGCGTTTTTTATGAAGAAAATAGTGGAAGTAGAGGTTGACTTGGATAACAAAAGAAAAGGTTGAACATAGCAAGGAAAGGCTCGTGTAGTTAAAAGGACCCGATCCTATGCAGAACAGTGTGATGCAGTTGCGACTGTGAGTTAAGAGGGAAGGTCTAAACACGAAGGCAGTACTAAAGAGTATAAGTGACCCAGCACAAAGAGAAAAGCATGGAACGATGCAGGTAAGATATGCAAGAGGTGGAGGCTGTGTAAAACGTAAAGGCATGGATCAAGTCAGAAAAAGACGGTTGTGCAGAACAGTTAGAAATATAACAGCAGGTAGAGAAGACAAAGGGACAGCAAGCAGAGAAGAAAAAATAAACGAAAAATAAAGAGGCTGAAAGGGTTGAATTGAAATAGTGTTCTAACTGCAAATGTAAATTGATTAATAATTTTTATTGTATGTGATACAAAGGCAAGTCTCTGTAGGAATAGGAAAAACTCCATGAGTGTTGTAATGATTATTTCTCATGTAATAACTTGAACTGAAGAATGAGGAATTGAATGGGTGGAAGGCATAGGGTCAGCCCTGTTCACTTCATATTCCCTGTAGAATGCAATCAGTCAGGATTTATCTGTATAAAAGATGTAATATCAGTGGAAAGAGGGTGGTTAGAGAACTGCAGAATGGATGAGAGATGAAGAAGAATGTAAGAGAGTTGTAAGAGGTTAGAGAGTGTAAGAAGAATAAGGAGCAGATAGAGAAGCTTTTAAGATTCAAAGATGATATAAGGCAGATATATAGGCTAGAGGATAGCAGTGAAGAAGGAACAGAAAAGAGTTGATATCCAGGTAATCAGCATGTGTTTTCATTGTAGTGTGAAGAAGTTGGTGCTTCCATACTAAGTTGTAGCTTGATAGATGTCCAGTTGTAGCTGGTTGAGGTAGGAGCCTCTTGTAGGTTGTAGCGTGTAGAAAATAAATGGGAGTTGGAGCTTCCTTACATGTTGTAGCTTGCATAATTGAGGTAGTGGCCTCCTGTAGGTTGGTTTCTACAAAAATCTGTGGTGAGAGGGAGTTGGATCTTTCCTTTGCATCACAACAATAAGAAGATGTGGTTTTCTCCCTTATGGGTTTCCACTTATATCTGTTGTCTATGTGTATGATGATTATGTGTAGATATTATGTATTTAAATCTGCTTAATACTTGCTGCTCACTTATTAAGATAGTAGTTTCATTATATAATAAGTTGATCATGAAATGGAGGTGTAAATAAGTTTAAAAGAAAGTTTTAAAAGTCCATGAATGTGTTATATTGATTCACCCCCCCCCCCTCTCAGTTTAACTGAGGGTCCAAAAATTGGTATCAGAGTGGGTTCCTTCTACATCATTTTAACAACTGGAAGGAGATCCTAGGTCCCCAAGATGGCTAGCCTAGAAGCATGCTCGACAAATAAAGCCCCTTTATTTAATGGCACAAACTATGCCTTCTGGAAAATAAGAATGAGGACATACATAATGTCTCTAGTAATAGAAGTTTGGCCTAGTGTGGAGTTTGGATATGCCCCAAAGGATTCTAACACAGATAAATAAGCTAAACAAGATTTGATAGCTAATGCCAAAGCCATGAATGCACTCTTAAGTGGTCTGTGTGAGGCAGAATTTATCAAAGTAATGCTCAACAAGACTGCCAAATAAATATTGGATACATTAGAAAGTATCCATGAGGGAGATAAAAAGGTGAAGATGGTCAAACTACAAGTATATAGAGCTCATTTTGAAAATATAACAATGAATGAAGAAGAAGATGTTGCCAGCTTCTTCTTAAGAATTGCAGAAATTGTGAATAAGATGAAAGCTCTAGGAGAAACCATTAGAGAATGTGTAATTGTTCAAAAGATATTGAGATCTTTACCATCCAGTTTTAACCCCAAGGTTTATGCCATAGAAGAAACAGCTAACTAGGAAACATTGACCATGAACCAATTACTTGGAAACTTAACATCCTATGAAATGAGACTTCCACAGAGGAAGTCAAAAGTGAGGGAGGCAACCTTTAAGGCAGAGAAGAGAAAAGAATAAAAAGAAGATACATGCTCTTGCTCTGATGAAGAAGAGGCCAACTTGTCAGAAGATTCGATAGAGGCTTAGGCAAGTATAAAGGTAAAATTCCATTTAAATGCTTTAAATGTGGAAGAGTTAGGCCCTAAGCATCTAAGTGTCTTCATAAGAAAACAAAGAATCAAACTCAAGAGAAAGATAAAACCAAAACAAATATCTGGCATAAAGGGAAGAGATTCAATAGAAAATCCTTTTATGCTCAGCAAGATAGCAGTGCATCTAAAAACTCAGATGAATCCTCAAATGAAGAATGAACCTCTAAATTTGTGTTGATGGCCAAGGAAGAATCATAAGGATTCCTTCTAGAAGAGGAGGAAGAATGTGAGGTAGATCTTGAGGGGGAACTAAGAAGTGCCCTGGAGGAAATAGATAGACTAAAACTGAAGTGCAGAAAACAGAAAGACATTCTCCTCAAATATGTAAAAGAAGAACCAACTTCAGAAGACCTCAGTCAGTTGAAAGAAAAACTTGAAGAATCTAAGAAGGTGGAAGACACTCTACTAAAGCAAATTGAGGATAAAATTCAGAAGCAAGAGAAATTGGAAGAAGAAGTAGTATGCTTGAGAAAGAAATTAGAAAACACCCATAGGAAATTTTCAATGAACACTCCTGAAATGACAAGCTCTGAACATCTAAATAAAATAATAAATGCTCAAAGATCTCCTCTCATAAAAACTGGGATAGGTTACGAAGGAGAAACCAACAAATTCAAGGTAGAAGATAACCAGAATATCATTTTTGTAAAATTTGTACAGGATAATTAAGCAACTTAAAAGATTCCTACATAAGTAGAAGCCACCAAGAACATGACATGTAATGAAGTAAATATAAACGAGAAGGAATCTCAAATAAAAAAGAACGAAATCAATAAACAGTCAGCTGGAAAAATCTCTTACACTCCTGAATATGGAAAATTTGGAAGCCGTCAAAGGAGATTCTTTCCTCCTATGAGAAATGTCACTTGTTTTGCCTGCCACAAACTAGGACATATTGATGCATACTGTCAAACAAAGAGAATTGATTCCAACCAGCAAAGGATGCCGAAAATGAGAAAACTACCTCAAGAAAACAAATGGAGAGGACAACCCTTCACCAGGTACACTAATCGTTTCCATGGGTATTTTTTTTATTGTAAGGGCTACAACCATAAAGCCATGGAGTGTAGAGCGAATGGACAAAAACTGATGTATGAAAACTCAAGGAGATTGATGAACAATGGAGAACTCACTCGTGTACATAATCCATTCAGAAACATAATCAAATGCTTTGAATGCCATCAAATTGGGCACAAGTGTCAAAAATTTCCTCTCAGAGAATGTGGTCCATCTTCTCTGAAAGGTACCAAACAGAAGGATGCATGCAGTGGAAAATGAAGTTGAATAAGTGTGACCTGGCTCTAATAGCTCAAGATCAGAAAATCCAATGGTATTTGGATAGTGGATGTTCAAAGCATATGACTGGAGATCAAAGCAAGTTTGTAACCTTTGATGAAAAGAAATCTAGGAATGTAACATTCGGCAATGATAAAGTAGGGAAAATCAAAGGAAATAGCTCAGTCAGTCTGAATAATGGAAGAGGAAAGGCTCAATATGTACTATTTGTGGATGGGCTCAAAGCCAATCTGCTAAGCGTTAGTCAAATGTGTGATAAAGTCTGTGAGGTCCTTTTTAGAGCCCAAGACTATGAAGTAAGATCGAGCACCATAGGAAAGACCTTGATCAAAGGTGTTCGAACAGAAAGTAATGTCTATACAGTGAAAGAAGAGAATGAAGCATGCCACATAAGCAAACTTGATGAATCATGGTTATGGCATAGAAGATTAGGACACCTAAACTTTGACCACATCATCAGTTTGAGCAAGAAGAACGCAGTCAGAGATATGCCAGCAATAAAGAAGCTTTCAAACACCATATGTAAATCCTACCAATTGAGCAAGAAAACCTGCATATCTTTCAAGACCAAAGAGATACTATCTACAAGTCGGCCTCTTCAGCTTGTACACATGGACCTGTGTGGACCTTCAAGAACTAAAGCACCAAGCGGAGAATCTTATTTCATGCTGATAATAGACGATTTTACCAAATTAACGTGGGTATCATTTCTCAAATATAAATTGTAAGCACTTGAGAAATTCAAAATATTCAAGGCATTGGCAGAAAATAAAACAGGATGCAAGCTAAAGTGCATCAGATCAGAAAGAGAAGGTGAATTCACAGACTATAATTTTGTAGACCTATGCAATGAACATGGGATAAAACAACAGTTTACAATTTTCGGTACACCACAATAGAATGGAGTGGCAGAGGCAAAACAGGTCAGTACAACAGATTGCCAGAGCCATGATGCAAGAAAGTAACATTCCCCAAAACTATTAGGCAGAAGCAGTACACACAGCTATTCACATTCTCAACAAAGCTCATCTAAGACCAAATTGTGATAAGACTCCTTACAAATTATGGCATGGTAAATCAGCATCAATCAAGCACTTTAGAGTCTTTGGAAGCAAGTGTTTCATAAAAATTAATGATGAAAAACTGGGGAAGTTTAATGCAAGAGATGATGGAGGAATATTTTTAGGATATGCATCAAAGAGTAATGGTTATAGGTGTTACAACAAAAGACTGCACAAAATTGTGGAAAGCATTGATGTAAGAGTTGACGAAGATCTACCAAACAGAACAAGAAACACAAGCTGTGTCAATCCTCCAGATGATCATGAGGATGAGGACCAAGATAATGATGAACATAGCAAGACAATAGAAGATACTAAATTAAACTCAAAAGGTCCCTCAAGATACACTCAAAAGAACCATCCAGACGATCAAATCATTGGGGACAAGAGTGTGGGAGTCCAGACAAGAAGACAGCTTGCTGAACAGACAGAAGAAGTATACCTATCCATGCTATCTCAAATAGAGTCAAAGAAGTTTGAAGAAGCTAGCAAAGAAAAAAACTAGGTAAATGCTATGAATGAAGAACTAGACCAAATTGAGAAGAACAATACCTGGGAATTAATTCCAAGACCCACTGGGAAAAATGTCATTGGCACAAAATGGATATTTAAGAATAAGATGAATGAACAAGGGCAGGTAATCAGAAATAAAGCTAGACTTGTATGAAAGGGATATTCTCCAATTGAAGGACTTGATTATGATGAAACCTTTGCCCCTGTAGCCATAATGGAAGCAATCAGAATGTTTTTGGCCTTTGCATGCTATCATGATTTCAGGGTATATCAAATGGATGTAAAGTTCACCTTCCTGAATGGAGATCTAGAGGAAGAAGTCTACATGGAACAACCTGAAGGATTCTCATTAACAGATAAACATGACTATGTGTGCAGATTAAAGAAAGCCTTATATGGTCAGAAACAAGCTCCTCGTGCATGGTATTCAAGGCTGGAAAAATACTTGCAAAAACAATGGTTCAAGAAAGGAGGAGTAGATAGCAATTTGTACATAAAGGCTAATGAAAATGAACTCTTAATTGTAGTAGTGTATGTAGATGACATCATGTTTGGCAGCAAAAAAGATGAGTTAGCAAAAGGATTTGCTGAAGAAATGAAATCCGAGTTTGAGATGTCAATGATTGGAGAGCTCACCTTCTATTTAGGACTTGAAATTCAATAAAATAACACAGGAATATTCATTTTGCAAGAAAAATACTTCAGAGAAATGTTGAAAAGGTTTCAAATGAAAGACTACAAACCTGTGTCAAGTCTCATGATCACTGGATGCAAACTATGTGCTAATGATGGATCAACATATGTAGATCAAAAACTTTACAGATCCATGACAGGAAGTCTGCTATACCTAACTGCTTCTAGACCAGACATTATGTTGGCAGTAGGACTTGTGGAAAGATATAAAGCAACACCAAAACAAAATCATTTACTTGCAATCAAGAGAATATTTATATATCTAGAAGGAACTTCACATTATGGCCTATGGTATCCAAAAGAAAAAAGCTTCACATTGACAACATACACAGATGCAGATTGGGCCAGCTGTGTGGATGACAAAAAAAGCACAAGTGGAGGTGCATTTTATTTGGGAAAAAGTTTGGTGTCATGGCTAAGCAAGAAGAAAACTTCTATCTCTCTATCTACAGCAGAAGCAGAATACATAGCAGCAGCTGCATGTTGCACACAAGTAATGTGGATGAAACAAACTCTCTAAGACATGAAGGTAAGCATTGATGAACCCATTTCTATCAAATGTGACAATACAAGTGCAATAATTATATCAAAAAAATTTGTACTTCATTAAAAAACAAAGCACATCCCAATAAAGTACCACTTCCTCGGAGAACAAGTAGCACAGAAATTAGTGAAGTTGGAATATGTACCAACTAAGGAACAAACAACAGACATATTCACAAAACCTCTTGCTAAAGAACCATTCAAATATCTAAGATACAAGCTAGGGGTAGTGTCTGTAGATGTTACTCTCTAACATGATCAAAAATTTATAAAAAAAAAGGCTGCATACAAGAAACAGGATCAGTGCAGAAGACAAGTGATAGTCAATATCAGACAAGAAAGCATCATTCTAGGGGGAGAGCAGTCAATAAATTGTCATCAAAGAGCTAGAACAATGGAGTAGTGCACGGAACAGGTCCTCAAGATCAGAGGAAATGAAAAGATAGAAACTACATTGGGAAATGTGCAACCCTTTGTCATTGATGTAAAAGGGGGAGGAAAAGCAAGAAAAAGAAGAAAAGGTCTTCTGAAAATCAAGCAGAGGAAGTCCTAGAGGAAGCATTGGAGTATTTCCATCGATGCCAAAGGAGGAGACTGTTGGAAATATTGTCATTGATGGCAAAGGAGCACAAAAGAGCAGCACCAAGACAAGGGAGAATATCAAAATCAGATGGAATTTTTGCAGAGAAAGAAAGTGAAGTAGCAGAGGCTACAAGAGGTGTTATTTGCTAGAGGATAAAACCAGACATTTGTGGGGACGAATGCTGGTGGAACAGATCAGAAGGTTCTGCTTGGGTTTAATTTAGTCAAGTTAACAGATGCAGTGTAAAAGGAGAAGGTTGTAACCTGGAATGAAGATTGGAACCATAATTGATGATGTAGAGGAACTACATTAAAAATTGGATGTGGAACCATGAGCCAACAGTGAAAACAAAACAATGAAAGTGGTTTTGAAAACCACCAGAAGATTTTCGCACCACTTTTGGAGGATAAGTGGTTTTAAGTGAGATGGACATGATACAGTTAGGAGGGCGACGTGTAGCATACTGAAACCCCCTATTTCGCGTAGTTTCGGAAACATTATCCATCGGGCTAGTTGGTACGCGATAACGCGATGACCATTGGATCATTCTAGGATCAACGGTCTAGACTCAAAATTCTTTGGCATAACAAAATTGTGAGTTAAGAGGAGGACAACCGTCTGATCCTTGATCGACGGTTATCACCATTGAAGTTGCTTGGGGTTTAAACCTTAAACCGAACCCGATGATTTATGAATCTGATTTAATAATTAGAGCGCCTTTTGAGGTCCAGTGCTATGCATATTGTGGGGCCAATACATTTTTTGATGTGTTTTGTTTTAAAGCAAAAATTATATAAAGCGTGGAATGATAAAAGGTGTGGGATTGGTGTCACAGAGTGGGACAACATAAACAAACGGAAAATAGACTAAGGCAGAATAATTCCAAGTGAGGTGAATGGATGGTCATGATTAGATCGCAATAGCAAAGGCAAGAAATGAGTGGATAAGATTCATCGCAAGATAAGTAGGGTAGAAATCAATCGGAAAGTGCCAGGAGCAGCAAGGACTGTAGATCTGGGCAGATCAACGGTGACAATCACATTGATGGAGATCAAAATCGAAAGTCACAAGGTTATTTTTTAAATTTGCAATGCAATGTGATGCGATCGCACATCACATATCGCATAAGATATGAATTCGCACGGTATGGTAAATTATATGCGATAGCCGATATTGAGATATTGCGATATCTAATATTGCAATGTGATACTACCATCGCATATCGCAATCAGGGTAGGAGAAAAATCGAACAAACACAGTGGTCACAGAAAATGTGAAGTGCGATAAAGAGAGTGGATGTGATGCAGATCGAAGCTGAAGCCTAAAAGTTTTCAAGTCCGGAAGTATGTGATTTTCACTTTGTAAATCGCATCGGAGAGCAAAGGATCCATATAGAAAAGAACGATGGAAACACCAAAATGCAATAAAAAGTGGACGCGATATTGTTCAGAGGTAAATAGTAATGTATTTCATGTCCAGGCTTAATGTATTCTGTGTTTTTTATGAAGAAAATAGTGGAAGCAGAGGTTGACTTGGGTAACAAAAGAAAAGGTTGAACACGGCAAGGAAAGGCTCGCGTACTTAAAAGGATCCAATCTCATGCAGAACAGTGTGATGCAGTTGCGGCTGTGAGTTAAGAGGGAAGATCTAAATGCGAAGGCAGTACTCGGGAGTATAAGTGACATAGCACAAAGAGAAGAGCATGGAACGATGCAGGTAAGATATGCAAGAGGCGGAGGCTGTGTAAAATGTAAAGGCATGGGTCAAGTCAGAAAAAGACGGTTGTGTAGAACAGTTAGAAATATAACAGCAAGTAGAGAAGATAAAGGGACAGTAGGCAGAGAAGACAAAATAAATAGAAAAGCAAGAGGCTGAAAGGGTTGAATTGAAATAGTGTTGTAACTGCAAATGTAAATTCATTAATTATTTTTATTGTATGTGATACAAAGGCAAGTCTCCGTAGGCATAGGAAAAACTCCATGAGTGTTGTAATGACTATTTCTCATGTAATAACTTGAACTAAAGAAAGAGGAATCGAATGGGTGGAAGGCATAGGGTCAGGCGTGTTCACTTCATATTCCCTGTAGAATGCAATCAGTCAGGAGTTATCTATATAAGAGATGTAATATCGATGAAAAGAGGGTGGTTAGAGAACTGCAGAATGGATGAGAGAGGAAGAAGAATGTAAGAGAGCTGCAAGAGGTTAGAGTGTAAGAAGAAGAAGGAGCAGATAGAGAAGCTGTGAAGATTCAAAGATGGTATAAGGAAGATATGAAGGCTAGAGGACAGCAGTGAAGAAGGAACAGAAAAGAGCTGATATCCAGGTAATCAACATGTGTTTTCATTGTAGTGTGAGGAATTTGGTGCTTCCATATCAAGTTGTAGCTTGATATATGTCCAGTTGTAGCTGGCTGAGGTAGGAGCCTCCTGTAGGTTGTAGCCTGCAGAAAATAGATGGGAGTTGGAGCTTCCTTGCAAGTTGTAGCTTGCAGAATTGAGGTAGTGGCCTCCTATATGTTGGTGTCTACAAAAATATGGGGTGAGAGGGAGTTGGAGCTTGCCTTTGCATCACAAAAATAATAAGATTTGGTTTTCTCCCTTATTGGTTTCCACTTATATCTATTTTCTATGTGTATTATTATTATGTGTAGATATTCTGTATTTAAATCTGCCTAATACTTGCTGCTCACTTATTAAGATTGTGGTTTCATTATATAATAAGTTGACCATGAAATGGAGGTGTAAATAGGTTTAAAAGAAAGTTTTAAAAGTCCATGAATGTGTTAAACTGATTCAGCCCCCCCTCTCAGTTTAACTAAGGTTCCAACACCAAGAAGGTTTGAATATGAAACAAACTCTAGATTTTCATATGATTAGTGTGAGCATGCAGCCACACACTTTGATGCACAGTGCAGTCACATGCCCAGATTTGATATGAGGGAGATAGAAGAAGAAGAAATTCCTAAGAGGGAAACTCTAAGTGATTTTCTGCAAGAATATGAATCTCAAACTAAGAAGTTTAAATATCATATCACTTTTCTAGAGTAGGCAACATAATGTGAGTAGATTTTCCCTATCTACTTTTGATGGTTCACCTACATGTTCAGCTAGAGCTTGGGTGGAGGAGCTAGACACCTATTTGTAGCACCACCAAATTTCTGAAGATGAAGCCATCAAATTTACAGCGCTGCATTTTGGAGGTAAGGCCTATGCATGGTGGATATTTGAGTCTTTTTCTTTGAAAAATGCAAACAGTTCTTCTTATGCAAGGTTCACTAAGACATTATTGGAAAGGTTTGATGAGAAACATTCTGAAACACATGTGGTGGAGCTAAACAAACCAAAACAAACAAATACCTTGCATGTGTTGGATGAACTTATAAACTCAACTCCACTTCAGAAAACCATTGGAAAGGCTGATATTTTTTGTCATACCTTGTTAGAGGCAAGACCTCTATCTCAAATTCTTGAACAAGAGGGAATGGATATTCCTTTTTCAGAAGAGGATCCAATTCTTGGGAGGTTGCCCATTCATATTGGAGAGGAAGAAAAAGTTGAGGGAAACAACACTGTCATGTCTAGAGCATATCTATCACCTCATGCAGAGGTAGAGGGAGCACATGCTCCAACTAGTGGGATTATTGTATCATTGCAAGTAATTCCCCAGGATCTCATATGTGAATATCAAAGCACAATCCATGATCAGCATGAACCATTGTTGACAGATGGTGAAACAATGTAGCTAAAAGGAGGAGGTAGGGAGGATGACCATCATCATTTGATGAGGAGCACACACCCCTATCTATTTCATAGGGTTGATGCATAGAAGAGGGAGAGTGGATTGCGTAGCTAAGGCAGGGACAAGTCTGTCCATTCATATATGCAGTCTACTCTTGATGTTGATGTCTCATTGCATGGAGACATTTCACCAAGGAGACCATCAGATCAACAGATGATGAGGGATGCTTTACATTTGGAGGCACCACTTATTGATTCCAGAAGGGTGAGGAACTTGGGAGAGCTTGGTATAGTGTTGAAAGTCTTGGGTAGACTCAAGGAGAGGAGAGGCATACTCTCAACATCATCATTACCCACTCTCATTTTAGATTCTGCGTTGTGGCAGGAGCAACATGGGAAGGATAACAGCCTTCCAACTTGCATATTTGGCATGGGAGATGTCAAAGAGGAGGAAAAACATATGACATATGTTCTTTGTGATAGATCATCAGCATTGTCACTATGGAGTATAGATCCATATTGGAAATCCCAGCTATTGGTGGATTATTCCAAGGATCTTTTTACTTGTATGATATTGGATGACCAGTTGCATGAGGAGGGATATTCAGTCAGAGATGAGGTCATATACTATCATGGTAGGATATTCTTACCTAGAGCTTCCAAGCTCAAGGGGAAGTTACTACAAACAGCTCATGAATATTTCCTTTTCAACCACACTTATTCTATGAGAGCATACCACACCATCATGGAGGGGTACTTTTGGGAAGGCTTTGAGGAGGAGATATATCAGCATATGAGGAGATGCATGGATTATGTGGAGATGGAGGAGATATATAACTCTTTGGGGGAGCTATCACAACCACCTATTTTATCTTTGAGGATGAGAGGGGATCTATATATGAGCCACTCCATTTGCATGAGAAAAACATATGGTAAGGATACTGTTTGGTTGCATAATGATTTGTATAATGAATATGTGCATTCCTTAACCATATATGTGCAAGAATTTGCTCAAAGGATGAGCATTATTCCTTCTAGACCTCATGGTATACTTGAGGCCATGAGAAGTATTGATGGCCACTCCCTATGAGGACTTGGGGAGGAGATATCTTATGGATAACATGCTTACATTGCACCGTACATCATACACTTTCTCCAAACTTGTGAGGAGATTGGGGCAGCAAGCAAGTGGTTGAGAAGCCACAAATTATGTCATTCTCTATTTCAGTTGAGATTCAAACTGCATTGGTTGCATTTGAGGGACCATTTTCCTTCTGCCCTGCTACATATGTCAGCAAGTATGATTCTCATTATGGTTTCCTATGTTGTTGTTTTTCTTATTTTTATTGGGAGCATGATTGGGGGAGAGACACATTGGATGGATATGTCCTTTGGGGAAGAGGTTTCCCACACTTTTTGTATTACATGTTCTAATGGGAGCATGGGAGGTGATATGGTCACCATAGCAAAACATTTGTTTCTTTATGAGAAGGGCCATGATATTGATTGGAGCACTTGGGCTATGACTCTCATTAATCATTTGGAGAAACTTTTCTCTGATTTGCCATGTCATGTTGTGCAACATCAGTTAGGAAAACTGCATTGTGACCACTTGGGAAACTATTGGTACCTTTCAGCTCTACATGAAACCTTTAGTATTCCCCTCACTTGGATGCCATATGATGGTGATTTCCTATTCATCATATATGGGATGGTTTGGGCCAACATGATTCACAACATTGGAGGGAAGATCTTGGAGATCCAGTTTTCTTCTTGCTACTTGGAGGCAACACTTTTGTAGCCCAATAGTAGTATATACTCTACACTTATCATAAGTGGAGAGGAGAACAGGGTGGGGTAGGCTATTTTTTCTACCATGAATAGATTTTCCGCCCACCTACATTGTAGGAGCTCAAGGTGGAGGAGGATTTTTAGGAGTTTCCATGTTGGAAGGTGACTCATTTTGTATGGATTATAGCTTGGGGATGGAGGATCCACATGGGAATGATGGTTCCCAATACATTTCAGATCCCATGCCTCAAGGGTACCTCTATACAGCACCTTATTGCCTCCTTGAGTACTTTACTTATTCATGATGATAGTTATTTGGATAGCTTGCATGCTTGGGAGGGGAAATATGGAGATTCATTGATGAGAAAACAACTCATTCCTTGGAGGAGTTTATCATATGTGGATGCTATAGTAGGAGGAGGGGAGACTTCTCAGTTCTATCCTTGCAATTGCTTGAGGACAAGCAATATTTGGGAGGGGAGGACTGTAATATTCCAAAATTAGCATGCAGCTAATTGGAATATTGATTTTTGCTGATTTCACTCAGGAGATGAATAAATGGGTAAGGATGCCCATACATTTCAGAAATAAGAATAAAATACCTCATAGTGTGAAAAAGGATCATCATAGGAGATGGATTTCACACCCTCATGTGTGAAAAGGGGCATTTGCATGTGGAAAAGATCAAGTTTGACCAAGTCAATAGCACTAGGATAGGAGGTGGAGATCATATTTTCAGACAATGCAGAGATAGTGGGAGGAAGATTCCTTGGTGGAGGAAAACCTAATGAGAGGGACCCAAGGTGAGAGGGCTTCCATTTTCCTAAAGGAGGGAAAAGAATCCATAGCAAGACATGTTATGGATTATTGATTTTGTGGTCTACATGACTATAGTGCTTTCTTCAACTATGCTGCTTAGCACAAGGTATTCCTGTTTAGGAATTCCATCGCCTTTATTGAGAGGCCTCTTGAAGGATCTTTCACTTCATTTCTCCACATCCAGGCTTGAGGCCAAGCTACCTCCTTCAGCTATAGCACAGTTTCTGTTTAGATTTGGGTTCTGTTGGAGGGTGTTGCAGTGGAGGGTTGATAACACCACTTCTAGAGCTTGTTTTTCAGAGGAGGAAGCTTTCTTTCCTTTGGGAGATTAGTGAGGAAGATTCAGGAGCTTATTTCACATCTTGGCACTTGGCCAAATTATTTTCTTTCACCTATAGTGCAGTATACCTCTTGGACTATGTTATTTTATTGAGCATCTGCAGTGAGGTGTTGCAGTGATTGTTGGAGGGTGAGATCTTTAGTGTTAGGATCAAAATTTCACTTGGAAGATCCATTGGAGGAGTTCTATTTATCTGGTACAACATCTTCAGACATCTCCATCTAGTTCTTGAGTTGTATTTGCTACTCAGTCATAGGACTGCAACTCTGGATTTTTTTCTATTTTTCATATTTCAAGAAATCCTTCCAAGACTGTCTTGAAATTGTGTTTGGGAGCTTAGATATTCACTCCCAACATTGTATGAGCCATCTATTTGCATATTTATGTTATTTCATATTTCCATGTAGCAGTGTACCACCTATGACTAGGTTGTACATGCTCATGAACATTCTGCAATAGAGCAACATTTCCTTTTGAGAATATGTACTCATGGGAGGCTTGTTTGCCTTGATTATTTGAGTTGTGCACACTTCTATTGTACTCATTTGCTGTTGATTTACATAATAAAATGGCTCCATGGTTTCCATACATTTTGGTATGATGTTATTCATTTATATTTACAGTTTTGTGTTCATGTATTGATGCATCCCCATTTTGGGATACTACATTTAATTTAAGTTGATTTTTGCAAAGTTTACATATAGTTTAAGTAGGGGGGGAAATAACTTGCATTCTGAAAAAAAATTACGTTTGGAAAATTTTAGTACTTACACACCTAGATAACTAGCCCAAGTAAGTGGCCCAATACCACGCATGCATAGCGATTTTTCTTCTTTCTAGTGTAGAAGTCTTTAGTTTAGTTCAATTTTTGCACTAGGAATTTCGGGACTAGGATTGAATTATTTATAGAAGAGCAAGTAATCACTGTTAAATTTGCACCCTCCAGTGATCCTAGGTAAGCATATGAATGCTCCCTATTCACAATTCTCCATATCCCTATAGTTGGTCACATAGATTAACTAGAAAAAATTGAAAGCGGCCCATTATCCGCACATGTTTTTCATTTGAGCCAGGAACAATACAACATAGTTTAAATAGGGGATTTTGTAAAGGATCATTGATATCCACACGTCAAACTATGTTATTGTCCACTTTTTTCTCACACACACTCACTCACGCACCTAAAACTAACTTAACAAAACTCACTAAATTCTCCCCACAGGGGCCACAAAATAATTTATAGCTTAAGTTAGGATCAAGGGGGTATGCATCCGATAAGCTGCCTTGATCATACTTCATATTGAAACATAGAAGTTGTGCATTTAGGAAGCTTCAAATCCACCCACCATCCCACGGAAAAGAAAACTCGAGTGCGGCAGAGACCCGTTTCAGAGGGGGTTAGGCTTAGGCGCAGTGTGTGCGGTATCAGTTGGGGCTACCTGACCCGGCTGATACTGTTAGATGACTATCAATAAGCCCAAGACTCTAAGGCTCATGTGGGACAGTGGTTCTTAGTGAACAAAAACTAGGGCATCCTTTTCCCTATAGGTCACGGTGCAGGCAAGCACCAAACCCTCTACCCTTACCTTGGTGGATTCTCTTTGGCTGACTGGGGGCGTCGCCAGCTCTTACGGGACGTTGTGCCAACACTCGCAAGAAATATTCTCAAGGCCCAATTACATTTGAGTGTGTGAGGATGAATAGTTCATCTAGGATTTTGAGTATCATATGCAAACAAACAAAAACCATTTTTTTTCTTGCTTGATCACATAGATTAATTTAAAGGGAAAATTTATTTTATTTTCGCTTTGATTTATATATGTGACCATAATTTTGATTTGATCATAGACTCTATCCTCTCAATTTTTTTTCAAAACCAAACGTGGTCGACACCTGAATGGTCCCAAAGGAACCTTGTCGATCCATGCATCTTTTGGACCTCCCCCCATTACCAGGAGGGGTTTCAGGTCTTTCGCCATTTAGGTGTCAAATACGGAACACTACCATCGTGATTGGTTCATCCTTCTTTGGGGCAGCCATAGTTGGGAACCCTGATCATTCTTCCAACATCACACCACATACCACTCCTCCCACGACCCCTAGAGGGCAGAGGAGTGTGTCCCATTTGAGAAGCCAGTCAAATACACAGCAGGGTACATCGCAGAATAACCCTCTTCCTAACCTAAACTTTGTGTTTTCACACGTTACAGTGGTGTCAAACTTTCAGTCATCTTTCTTAGCTTCATTGAATCTACCCGATTTAACCAAGATAAAGAATGACCCCATCACACATATTCCTATGTGGCCTCCCATGCCCACAAAGCTCCCTTCCAATATTCCAAAATTTGAAGGCAAGAAAGTGGAAGACCCAGGTAATCATGTCATGACCTTTCACCTGTGGTGCTCATCGAACTGTATCATTGATGACACTATTCGATTGAGATTATTTCAATGCAATCTTATAGGAGTAGCCACGAAGTGGTATGTGGAGCAACCCCCTGCTTCACATGGAACCTTTAGCGTCCTCGCTACCACGTTCCTAACATATTTTCAGTTACCCATTCACCATGATTTCGGAATGGAATTATTGACGTATTTGAGACAAACCCCCACTGTCCATATCGTAGACCATCTCCATGAATGGAGGCAGCATCGTAGTTTATGTAAAGCTAAACTTGACGACCAAGTTCTCTTAGATTTATTCCTGAAAACTCTTATGAAAGAGATTTCAAAGGATGTGGCGCAGCAAAACCCCACATCTAAAGAGGATGCAATCAGCAAAGCCCAGAAGCTCGAGCTGATTTATACATAGTCAGGATACATTTACAACATCCTGCCTAACTCCCCGTGCCTACAAACTTATCAAGAATTTCCAGGCATGTCCAAATGGGCTAATTGGGTCAATGACCCAAGGTTACCTAGGAAGCAGTAGTCAAAACCCTGTATACATGTATAATTCTACCCAGAACATACCTCAACCTAGTTTCCAAAGTCATCATATGCCTCAGAAAAATTTGACCAATAGGGCACAAGTGTACCACCAGGGAGGACCTTATCCTCTGGCTTAGGGGACCTAGTACATAGAGAGAAACACTGATGGAAGAGCTCCCCTCCAACAGCCAGGTGCAAACCAGGGACCGCGTTATGCTCAGTACCCAGCACATGACCCACCTATGCAGGCAAATGCACAGGTGAAATTTTTGCAGCTGTCCCAAAACCAACCACACCAATATAACTAGGAGAACTACCCTTCTAACGTGGTGAAGAAAAAATAAAAAACCAAGCCAAAAGGGAATCCTCAACAGGGGGGCAACAACCAAAAATTCCCACCATGATCCCAGGCTGGAGGCAAATCAAACTGGAATCAGAGCTAGGAGCCAATAAATGCCCAACGATAGAACAAAAGGCCACCTCTTTGAACAAACCTTTCTTGTTTGATATGTGGTGAGTACAACCACTATACTCACCACTTTCCCGATCTCCCTGAGATGAAGAAGCTACAAAGTAACCGAGGACAAGGAGGATCTTCCCAGCAAACAGTTGTGATGAAAGAACCTTTTCCCCACAAAGGGGCGTGCCTATTGCACCATCTGCACCTTTAACAATTTCAAATATGCCTATGGAACCATTGCCAATGATGGAAAAGGGACCTAATAAGTGAGCAGGAAACCACTCCAAAGTGGCCCATAATTAGAGCATCATGGATGATTTATCACAATATATCACTGCTATGTCAGCTTTGGAAGTACTGCAGTCATGCCTAAAACAATGACAAGACCTACTTTTCGTGTTAGGTGCTATCGACCCTGACAAAACACGTGTAATGGCTTTTCACTTAAACAAAGCCACCCCTAGGCTTCCATCCATGGTCGCCTTCCAGATACTAGTGTCGGTCCAGAATATCACTATTCACTGATGTGTCATAGATGAGGGTGCATCCACATGCATCATGTCAAAAAAAATTTGGTAGAAGTTAAGGTCTCCCGAACTAAAACCCTCATTCATCACGCTTAGAGCATACGACGAACGTCCTTTGACCCCCATTAGCCTCTACCAAAATGTCTCAACTTGTTTAGCCCGAAAGACAATCCACATAGACATTGAAGTCTTGGACACTCACCTGGACTAAAATATACTCCTTGGACAGAGTTATATGTACACCATGTCTTCCATAGCCTCCTCTGTCTTTCGCGTTATGATGTTCCCCCACGAGAACCGCATCATTACTGTAGACCAACTAACACATAGTGAGAATTGTCCCCTAACAAACACTGATGTAATCCTACCCTATGTAGGTACATCCTCAGATGCACTTTCACAGTACCAAGAATATGGCCTCGGCCAATTCAAACCGTCATTTGTCCTAGGGTCATTCCTAGGAGATCGTCCCATTATCCCTGAGTCATCACCGGATGTCACAGGGGTTCTGGTGTGCATGATGTCCACGTCAAGCACAGAAGCTAGTTAGGACATGGACACAAGTAGTAATGACACCAAGGCATTGACCACGGTAGCCTCCCTAGCCTATGCTGCCTCCCAAACTGCTTTCTTCTACTCCCTAGTTGGCTTTGTCTCCCAGCAGGTTTTGGCAACACTAGTGCTACCCAACATATCATTGGCATTCCTAGTTTGGTACATTGTCCCCCATGCAAGAATAGGAGCCACCCACATTATTGCCACAAGGTTGAAACCCCTCAGTCTTGAGAAGCCCCCACCCATCCAAGAAACAGTTGATACCACCCCTGCAAAGGAAGTTCCCATTGAAAAACCGGTGGTCACGGCTAAGAAAACCGAGAAAAGAGGAAAGAAGATGGTGACCCCCGCCATACAATGGTAATCACCAATCTGTGCCATATGCGACGTAATAGATCACCCTACCCATATCTTTCCAAATCTGGATGAATTGAAACCACTCCTTGGCTCCAAGACAGACATCGCGACGCCACATTCCTGTTAAAAGGAACCTACCACCAAAGGTAAAGGCAAAGCGCTACGTACAAATCATGCATGTGCTCTTTGCAACAGCTATGGGTGTTACACCCACCATTGCCCTGATATCCCATGATATAGGGATGCCTTACATGCCATCGAGCGATCCTATCAAGAGGAGCCCTCCACCTAGGCATCCGAAAATGAACCTCGTACCATCCTATACCTGCAGGAAGAACGAAGGGCTCTAGAAAGACCCCCAGTCATGCCCATTATATGTTGCATGCTATGCGATGAACGTGGTCACATCCTTGAAGAATGTGAAACCTTGGAACTCATCCACATATGGTATCCAATAGAAAGGGTTTACTACATTGGATTATGTGCAGCACAATTCACATGTCCATTATGTGCCAACAATCACCTTTTGGAGAATTGTCACTATATCCCTCAATTCTGACTAGCCCTCGCTACCCTACACTTTGCCATAGTCTGCCTCTCCCAAGAATATGACATGGATGTGGAGTCCATGGTAGCTCCACAACCCAAGAAGATGTGACAAGAAGATCCATCATGTTCATGACAGCCAAAAAGTGGCCAATCAGGGAACCCCTAGTTACCCCTAACTGCTCTCTACAAAATAGACCAGCATGCACGTTATACAAAGCGCCAAATCATGCGGTCATTCATTGTCCTGATTTAGCAACGTTACGACGCTAGTTCCCCACCAGACCTCAAACTGAGCATGATAGAACCTTCATATCAAGGATATTTTTCCTTATATGTCAAGGAAATCATTATGAGTGACATTGTACTTATGCCTCGCAACTTCATCCCACCATCGACATTATTCATACCATAGAGAAGAGACAGGACGACCTCTAAGAATGGCATAAAAAATACATTGCCGGATCAACATCCCCACCCCCGCAATGGCGCGATAAAAAAATTAAGACCACACATCAACGATGCATGATCCCGGCCAATCCTAGGATAACATGTGGACTATGTCATCTAAATGGCCACCGAGTCAACCAATGTAGAGAACTGAAGCCCCTTGCAAGAATTCTCTGCATAGTCTCTTATCTCCCTCAAAAAGTTCTCTCAAACCAAGAGAAGATCACACACACCTATTGCCAGATTTTTTCACACTTTCACCATACGATTAAATGTGTGCACCCCCTAAAGCTGAGAGTGGCAAGAGCTGAATTGAGTCTACACTTCACCAAATAGGTAGACACACCCAAGCCAACAATATGGAAATGGAAGCAGAAGACAACCTCTTCTACGCTAGACCCTTTCCAAGCATCCACATCAGGAACAACGAGTAGTGTAGAATCTCACACTATATATTTTATTGGCTCAATGATACCGTGCACCATCTGCACTGGTCAAAATCACACACCAGAGGTATGCCCACTAATGGAAACATTCAGGCACCTCTATGGTTGGCACAATTTCCACCTACTAGAAATCAACCATCCTAGCAGGAAGCCCAACCTTGCGCTCATACAAAATCCCATTACAGAGATTCTTCCCCTGCTGTACGCCAATGACACAATCCACTATATAAAATTTGTATCAGCACATATTGGCGATAGGATTGCTGCCGTCCCCTCATCCCAGGATTCCCACCTCATTCCTGTCACAAAAGACCAAGGAACCTTGCGCTTTTGTGTTGATTTCCACAAGATCCCCAATTTTCATGCTGCCATCGAACTCCTCGATGACACCCAACCTCTAGAACAATGCCTAGTGCAATTAGAACTTGTCGAGGAAAGTCAATGAAAACGACTGCAACACAACGAGGCCCACAAGAAAAGAGTAAAAAAATCATTCGACCGCCACATCACCACTCACTCATTCACTGAGGGAGAATTAGTCCTCTAGTACGATGTCATAAAACAAGCCTTAGGGCCAAGAAAGTTCGAAACCTTGTGGAAAGGACCCTACATCATAAAACATTCCCTCTGACATGGGGCATACATCTTGATGGAACCGTATGGGTCATGCCTTATCAACCCGATCAACAACCTTTACCTCAAGAAGTTTCACCCATAAGGGCCAAAACGGCCCTTCCCCTAGAGTGAAAGTACACATAAACCTAACCACTGAACATTTTTTACCAAAATACTTATTAAACACTCTCAAAGTGCCACCATGGATCACCAACCTGAACCCTATTTCGGATTTGCTGATGGAGCATCACGATGGTCTCAAAGTTTAGCTGCAGCTGCCTGGGTCATTTACCACCCTGATTAATCCCACTTTGTTCAAACAGTGTGTGCATCGGTTCAGCAACAAACAATCAGGCAGAATACGATGTCGTTATCAGACTTATGTGCGATGCCCTCCATCAGGTCATATGCCATATGCATGTCTACCTCGATTCCCAGTTAGTATTTTCACAGTTAAAAAAAACATTTGAGACAAGATAAACACATATGTTTAGAAAATATTTGCATGCAAAGAGATTAAGCAGATAGTTTGACTATATCACATTTACACATGCACCAAGAAGTCAAAACCAAATAGCTGATTGCATAGCTAACAATATCATAAAATGGAATGCATCTCACATAAACCATCATACATAAAAACCAAAAATATAGATATCCATCTGTATAACATCATACATAAACCAAAATAAGTGACACACCATGTAGAGCTGCAAAAATATCTCTCATATATATATATGACAATGTATATGGCTGGGTACAGAAAATAGTGTCGCTAGCCCAACGTCCAGCCCAAAAATACAAAAGTCATCAAAAATAAGGGAAGCATCGTCATAATGGGTGCTTTCCCTATGTACAAGAATGCTCTAGGGTGGAGCCCCCTCAAGATGGGCACCTGGACCCACCACTACTCTCGATGCCACCACCGGAGCTGCCGTCGTAACTGCGATCTCCACTCGATGGAGAACAGGCCGATAGCCCCTTTCACTGGTCATCACATTATCCAACCAAACCTCCTTGAAGTCATCCATGAAACTCTGAGCATCTTTCCCCTGGGTCAAGCAGTCCACTCGACCCTGAAAGTCCTTAAGAACTGACGCCTGAGCTGTCAGTTAAGCCATATGAGCATCTGTCATATCTACACGAGCCACTGCGGCATCGACATGAGCTCGCTCAGCCACAATATATCCAGCAACCGAGCTACTGACCTCCCCTAAAGGGCCAAAAGCACCACTAGGCCCACCAACACCACCACCTGGTCCACTTGCAGCACCTCCTCCCTGACCACCCCTAGGTCATCATCGAGGATCGTGGCCCACTAGCTGAGCCACAAGGTGACCCACCTCGCCAAAATCTACACGAGTGACCAAAACCATGTCAGTGTCACTAGAAAAGCACATAAGTACATACATACTCAATTATATGAAGAAAACATACAAAATGTACCTGCTAGCCCCCAAACATACCCATAAGGAAGACCCATGTCTGGATCGCCCTAGAAGTCCAATCCCGCATACGAGTATGGAAAGAACATCTATGGGTTGGCCTCAAACCAGGCCTCTATCGTGGCATTCCAATAATGCCCCATCATTCCACCACCGCCTCGTGGCATCATCGGAGCCCACCTCCTCATACAAGGCTCCCGTGGCCCCAGAGGAAGCACCACCACTACTAGCCTCAACGGCACTACCCTTTCGTACATTATGCCGCACAAGGTACTGGCGTACGCAAATGAATTAGATCCACGTTGGACCTTGTTCAGTGTGACACCATCCCATAAAAAAAAAAATGGGAAAATTCGAAAAAATTCCCAGACCACAACTAGTGCAGAACTCCAACCTGTGTGCCTGTGTAATATCCCAAAATCGAGACTGCTAGCAAGGCATGCCTAAAAAAAGAATTTTTCAAGAATGGCTACTACAGCTCTTGAAATTATCCCTTGGATCCCTTAGATATGAGTATATAAGATCTAAATCCAAGAGGAGATCAGAAACAAATCTCTCTAAGCGGGTTAAATAGATCTCCCACACCTAGGAAGGCTTGAAAACTACCCATAGAAGGGACTGCAGCAATACAAAGAACACTGCCCAGAAAATAACGTAGTTTTACTAAAATAAAGTAGTAGGCCAATATGGAGGCTTTAAGATCATATGTACAACAACAAATCAGATTTACATTACAGCCCATACAGTGTACAAGAGAAAGTAGAAGACTATACAGGAATAAACCCTTAGAAATGAGGTGTTGCAACCATAAGAAAAGTGTGCAAACTTGATAGCATTATTTTAAAGGGTTGAAGCAACAATATATTATAGCTCAGATCTAGAGCATATCTGTACATAAAAATATAGATCTAATTTAGATCTGTGTACAAGAAAAGATCATCTATTTTTGTGCAAAACATGAGAGTACATGAGTAGATCTGAGATCTAGAGTTGCAGATCTGTAGTAATATTTAGAAATTCATAAATCATATAATAGAATAGCAGATCATATCTGAAACAAACATTGATTGGATGGCCAATCCATGTATCACCACAGTGAGAGGAAGAATCCTATCACCAGAGATCTCTCCTCCAAAATGTAGACAAAACACCCTGCAACTGCAGATTTGAAAATAACGCAGTTAGGGAAGGGAAACTGCACTGTAAGCTCTAAGAATGATTTGGATTGATGCCAAGGTTTGGATCTGTAGCTCCAATGATCTAGGACACTCTTTCCAATGGGATAGAAGTCTTTCCCAATGAAAAGGGGTGCTAGATGTGCATAGATCTGAAGAGATCTATTCTCCACTTGCTACAACTCACAAGGACAACCCAACCCTCAACAGGATCAGCGTTGTAGGTGTAACGTGAAGCTTAGCCCAAGCCTAATAGTGGACAAGACAAGCAAAAATCCTCCAAGTGCTGCTCTAAGAAGGAGGTGGGATTCCTGCTCAGGAACACCCAAGTGCTAAGCAGCAATATTCTCAGCTAAACAACTAGAGAATGAGAAATGTCTAAGTAGAAATTTTTTTCTGAAATAATATCTTCAACAACCCCTCTCATGCTACTCTCCTCTTCCTTTTATAAGATAAGAGTCCTATCAAACCCTAAACCACTTCATCAATTTAGCTCCTTTCACATGTAGAGCCTCCATCTAGAACTGCGTTGTCCCTCAAGGAGGTTCAATGCATCTAGACTGCATTGTAGATATGGTCATGGTTGACTTGGTCAAGTGATCAACCTCTTTCACACTCAAGTATGTTTTATAAAATGGCCCAGATTTAGCCTTGTTTACATTGGGCATTGATTTATTTTGATGTTTTGAGGAGTTTTACATTTCCTCCTTTACACTTTATTCATCAACATGAAAAGCAAAACAAAACAAATCAAAATTGAATATTCCCATTAACTTGGGCTAAGTGGGAATATTACAGTCCTCCCCTCCAAGATGTTGCTTATCCTCAAGCAACTGATAAGGTGAGTGCTACAAAATCTCCCCTTCTTCTCTTGTGGCCCCCTCATCCAATAGTCTCCACCATTGCTTTAGATTTTCTGTAATAGTTCTGTCTCCCAATGGTCCCTCCCCAATGTGCAAGTTGGCCTTTGGTGAATAAACCCAATGGCTCCCATCATGAAGGACTGGAAGGTCTATATGGAAAAATCCTTGTTGCTCCATGGTCTCCTCAAGATAGCAGTGATGACAATCATGGGGAATTTCATCATCCATGAAAGACTCCCATCTCCATGCTATCATCCAAATCAAGTGACTACCTCCCAGCTTAGCAATTCATAGAAAAACTCCTCCCCAATACTTATGAGAGGCATGTCCCAAAAAAAAATATGGCTCACCCTACAAAGAAACAAGTTGTCTACCATAGTGGCCATATAACATCCCATGCTCCCCTTGAAACATGTAGTGCAAAAAGTGTGGGAAACTCCATTTCCCAAGGATACATCCAACCAATGTGTCTTCCCTCCATCCATGTTCCAAACAAATCCAAGAACCATTTCAGCACATGGAATCATAATTAGAGTCATGCTAGCTGCCATATGCAATAATGGAGAAGGACAATGGTCCCTCAAGTGCAACCAGTGTAGTTTTACTCCTAACTACCTCAGAATATGATATGACAAGTGTTCTTCCCAACACTTGTTTGCTGCCCCATCCTTCTTGCATGCTTGGAGAAAGTGCATGATAGTTGGTGTAAAGCAATTACAACATGAGTGTTAGAAAAATACAAACATATAGTAAATATATCAGAATATTCAGAGATACAAGTTCCTCCATATACTTGTTTTACATTAGTGAGGTAACTCATGGATGAGTTTCTTCTCACACTCAATGAATAAGTAAGTGTTGAGGATTTCTTTTTCCAAGAGCTATGTTCCTCTTCAACTAGTAAATGATCCATGCACATCCTCATATGAGAGCGCATCTCCTTATTGAGATATTGCCACGTGAATCCCTCCAATATAGTATGGCATGTTTTAATGAAGCTAGTGGGTTTAGAAATCAAGATCTCATAGGTTGCATGAAGTAGTTTGTCCTTGAGTTTGGAGTTTTTAGATAAGTAGATCTTATAATATAAATAAATGACTCCATTAAATAATTTATACCTCCTATCTATCATTTTCTCATCAATAACCTCACATGTGAAGAGGTCCTTGGGATATTCCATCAAGAGTTGGGACTCCCAATAAGGGTCTAGGCTTACCAACATTGACAACGTTGTAGAAATATGAAATGAAGTATCTGTCATATGATGGATCTCCCTTGCAGCTGATATTTCTCAAGACAAGATTGAAGTTTAGGAGAGTCATCCCTCTTCTGAAAGGTTTTCCTCCTCCAAAACTCCCAAAGTTTTTCTCCTGCATACAAGAATGGAAATACCTTCTTGTCATATTCAAAAATTTTCATCATATATTGGAGTATCTTTTGCTACTCCAAGGCTATAGAGTGGCCTCTTGATACCATGCTCATATCAACACAGATTTTTGAATCTCTTCTTTCCAGCACAAATATATGAGTGTAAGATAGCAAAGTCAATTTTAGGAAATTGCTTAGCTCCCCATCAAGGATTCTCAGCGTTGTAGTAGCTCCTCTCAAGGTTCCCTCTTTAGACAAACATGTTGCTACTGCATGTAGTTGAGAGAACACTTTAGCTTCCTTCCAGTCAGGGGGTCTCCCTAGTGGAATGCCTCCATGCAGAGAGACATCAAGGCATAGAGCAGGATACATAGATGTATGGACTGATTTGTCCTTGCCTTCATTGCATAGACCCTCATGCCTCATTTGTGAGTTAATCTCTTGAAATAAAGAGGGGTGTATACTGCTCATCATATGGTGCTTTCCCTCCCCTTTATCTTCTACAATATACAGATTCTTACCATTTGATAATGATGGCACATATTGCACATGGATTGTGCCACAACCTCTATATGTGAGATTTTCTAGAACTCCTTGCAACAGTGCAAGAGTTTATCTCCTTGGAACCATTGCTTCTTCTTCCTCTCCATGAGGATCTAGGTGTGCCCTTGTCATGACTGCATTGACATCCCCAACCTTCTCTTCCTTGATCTTGCAAGACCCTTGGAAGTTCAAGTGATTCTCTTTTTTTGGCACATCTCCTCCCTTCCTCTTCATGAAGAAGTTGCTGACAGAACGTTGTAGATTTGATGATATGGATGAGTTATCATATCCATGAGATGAGGGATTAGAACCTTCCTCATGTATAGATCTTGTAGATCTTGTTGAGGGATCTCCATGCTTTTCCCTCCTCATTTCTTCAATGTCCTTTCTGATACTCTGCAGGGCTTGAGATAGAAGTTTTGTGAACCTCTTTTCTCTAGAAAATAAGGGTTTGCTTTGATATTTCTTGCAGATCTTCTCCTCCCCATGAGAATACTCCATAATTCTTGAAGCTCACAGGCTAAGCCAAGAAAGTTGCTCTGATACCACTGTAATATCCTAAAATCGGGACTGCTAGTAAGGCATGCCTGAAAAATGCATTTTTTGGGAATGGATTCTACAGCTCTTGAAATCAGCCCTTGGATCCCTTATACCTGAGTATCTAAGATATAAATGCAAGAGGAGATCAGAAACAAATCTCTCTAGGTGGGTTAAACAGATCTCCCACACCTAGGAAGGCTTGAAAACTGCCCAAAGAAGGGACTGCAACAATACAAAGAACATTGCCCAAAGAAGGGAATGCAACAATACAAAGAACACTGCACAGAAAATAATGAAGTTTTACCGAAATAAATTAGTAGGCCAATATGGAGGCTTGAAGATCATATGTACAACAGAAAATCAGATTTACATTACAACCCATACAGTGTACAAGAGAAAGTAGAAGACTATACAGGAATAAACCCTCAGAAATGAGGTGTTGCAAACATAAGAAAAGTCTGCAAACTTGACAACATTATTTTAATGGGCTGAAGCAACAATATACTATAGCTTATATATAGAGCATATTTGTACATAAAACGATAGATCTAATTCAGATCTATGGACAAGAAAATCTCATCTATACATTCCCCTTGGGATTTTGTGAAAAACATGAGAGTACATGAGTAGATATGAGATCTAGAGTTGCAAATCTGTGGTAATATAATAAACTTCCTGAATCATATAATAGAACAGCATATCAGATCTGAAACATACATGGATTGGATGGCCAATCCATGGATCACCACAGTGAGAGGAAGAATCCCATCACCAGAGATCTCTGCTCCAAAATGTAGACAAAACACCCTGCAACTGCAGATTTTCAAATAATGTAGTTAGGGAAGGGAAACTGCTCTGTAAGCTCTGAGAATTATTTGGCCTGATGCCAAGGTCTGGATCTATAGCTCCAATGATATAGGACACTCTTTTCAATGGGATAGAAGTCTTTCTTAGTGAAAAGGGGTGCTAGACGTGAATAGATTTGAAGAGATCTATTCTCCACTTGCTGCAACTCACAAGGACAACCCAAACCTCAACAGGATCAGCATTGTAGGTGTAAGGTGAAGCTTGGTCAAAGCATGATAGTGGAAAATACAAGCAAAAATCCTCCAAGAGCTACTCTAGGAAGGAGGTGGGATTCCTACTCAGGAACACCCAAGTGCTAAGCAGCACTATTCTCAGCTAAATAGCTAGAGAATGAGAAATGTATAAGTAGACAAATTCTTCTGAAATAATATCTTCAACAACCCCTCTCATGCTGCTCTCCTCTTCCTTTTATAAGATAAGAGTCTTGTCAAACCCTAAACCACTTCATCAATTTAGCTCCTTTCACATGTAGAGCCTCCATCTAGAACTATGATGTCCCTCAAGGAGGTTCAATGCATCTAGAATGCATTGTAGATATGGTCATGGTTGACTTGGTCAAGTGATCAACCTCTTTCACACTCAAGTGTGTTTTATAAAATGGCCCAGATTTAGCCTTGTTTACATTGGGCATTGATTTATTTTGATTTTTTCAAGAATTTTACATGTCCTCCTTTACACTTTATTCATCAACATTAAAAGAAAAACAAAACAAAGAAAAATTGAATATTCCCATTAGCTTGGGCTAAGTGGGAATATTACAACCTGACGCCCGATGTAAAGAAACTGACCCTGCCAGTCGCACAATCACCACTAGAGCACACCGATCTGCGAAATCTGTAACTGATGCAATGCTGATGCATCCCTCTGTTAGAGGTGCCCCACCACAGTGACGTCTCCAGAATCGCTCCAAGTCTACTCTCCGAGAAGGGAGTGGATATCTCAGTGCCTCACCCTGAGGTAGTAACCTGGTCACAAAATATACATTCATCTTAGGACGGATGATCAGGTTCGTCCCCCTCAACATAAAAATGTTGCGCCTCCTGCGCCAATGTTGGATAATGTACCGTAGTAGTCGGTCCTGCGATCGAAGAAAATCATTCTCCACAAACTTCAGGAGGCCCCATAGCGCCAACTGATGGCGCACCCCAAAATCAGCAGCCAACTCGGTATGGAGCTCAAGCCAATCCCGCTCCCTCCATAGTAACCTGTCTTCAAAACAAGTACTCATCAGTACAGAGAAAAAACCGAACAATAGGCAAAATAAAAAAATATTTTTAGCCTTGGCTTTCCGCGCCTATCCCTTAGACAGGCATGCTTAGAGCGTGCCCATATTTTACACGGGCGTGCTTAGCACACACCAAAAATGGGGAATAGAGCGCTTCCGTGCGCTTGTCCGCCGAAACTACGCGCAAGGAAGATGCACCTTTGCCCAGATCGCCCACGCAATCTAGGGCAAAAGTCACCCAGAATCCATACAAACGCAGTCTGCACAGACCCTGGCACCATCAAACTATAAAAATTAAAGTACAAGACATCATGGAGGTTACCTGGGCATAGTATCGCTATTCCCTAGTACTTTGGCTGACCGCAATGGCAAGAACTGCTATGCAGAAGCCTCTGACCTCTCAAAAACTCAACAAGTACAAATGAATTGAATTAGGGCAATATTCATCTATTTATCACCCTTTTCAAAAACTTCGGAGGACCATACGGAGAGATCATAAGGTCCATTCTACGAACCATAAGTTGGACGACAATCAGCACTCCATGATGAACAAAGGCGATGCCACACAATCACACTCCCAAAAAATTAATTTTTCAGCACCAGCAGGTATGCCTTCTCTCATCTTCTTTTTTAAAGCTCATGACTTTCAATAATATTTTGATAAAGGAGATGATTTCACCTAAGGTAATTTTTTTGTAGGAAAAGCTCGCAAACCATTTACAACACCATCTACTAAAAGCTCCAGAGTAGGTATCATTCTACCCCCAGCATGATAGAGTCCCAGTCAACTCTGCATATCCTGACATCAATTCTCCATTAGAAATCAACCATAGGATCCTCATATCTGACTATGTTTATCATCACCTCACCCTGCACATGGTAAACATCCTCATTGGTCGGTAGAGCCTCCCCTCCATGGCACTTGTCACCCACAGTAGACCATATCACAGTAAAAGTGATGCCATGGCCATACAACTTTAGTTCGGGAAGCACCTCATGCCCATCCATTCATCATGCAGAAGGTCAAGTTTACCATACAAGCTATAACCCCCTTCCCAGATGAATAGGTTGTACAAGCAGATCAAAAGCACACCATCGTGCCTTGCATTTGGCCTACCATACCTCCACCAGCACAATCCCATCTGTGATACTTTTTCATCCACTTCATCAACCCCACACATGAGACCAACCAATGGGAACCCCACCCTCAACAAAACACCTTCCTCACAACATCCGTGAGCGAACACTTTTATTTTTTTGGGTACCCGTCTCTGTGCTTTGTAAAAACCAAACCCCATTATTTTATTCTTTTAGTAAGTGTAAAAAGACCCCAAACAGTACAATTCATCCCTTCACCCTCTCATTTCATCTTTTCTCCCATGGCAGTAGTCCCTGAACATACTTGTTCGTATTATTTCACCCCCACACATAAACCATCATGACATTCATAGCCGGTCTATACCCACCCTGGAAGTCCTACCGACTCTAGGGATTTCCCCATCAGAAATCACTATGACTGCCGCCAAGCTGCTTATTATACTCTAACCTTGAACCACTAAATCCCCATCATCAGTTTTCATTCACCGCTCACCAACATTCCTATGTTAAACCCATCGTATCCAGGTCCCTGACCCCTTATGTCGCTTACCCCTTGTTCTATTGAGACTTCATTTTTGTCGACCTCAACATCTCTTTTCCAAAAGGGAAGCGATACCTTAGATCACCCCTCTCCATACAAAGGGCATCCTCGGGTGGCACTGTGGGATATATCATTGTCCATAGTTTTCATCGATCCTCCTGACATTCGACTACGACAAAAGCTTTCATGTCAAGATGGTATTGTACCTTACAACCATTGCACTTTGATCAAATTCTTCGAAGACCCATGCCTCCATAAGCATCTTTGTCAACAATGCTTACATGGGAAGGTCCCAGCCAACACCTATGTGTACAATGCGTAGCTATATGCCATACCAAGTTTACGCATATGGGTACCACATTCCACCTATAGTCAAAGAGAAAACACCCCTGAGGACATCAACAGTCATCATCAACAACAGTCTATGTCGCTACCATAATAGTGACATAGACAGAACATATAATTTGTCATCTTTTTTTAACTAGCCATAGCATCGCGAGCATGGGACATGACCGCCTCATTGAAAATTTGTATATGAATTATAAATTGTATATGCTTACAAGGATCCCTTAGAGCATGGTCATTCTTGGAACTGGTGTAGCGTGTTTTCAATTCCAAGGCTTCATGTAGGTCTCTCTCTCTCTCTACGCATGATACATAAAAGAAACTATAATGTATTTTGACTATACAGTCCTTCCTAGACCTCGCACATTAGGGGGCAACTATTAACACTGGAAAATTGTACAGCAGAAGATGACATTAATTAATTTCAGGCCAAAGGATTTATAGGGCTTGAAGACATTACATAATCCAGAAAGTATTTAAAAAATCTCTAAGGTCTGAGGAAAATCAAATTTGAAATAGTCCTAAATGCTATTTGCGTGCATAATCCTTCATGAAGAGTGCCTTCTACGTGCCTTTTTTCCCAATATGTGTGCATTCCTGAGAGTGGTGAAATGTCACTATTTGGGACTACACAAAGCAAAGGAAAAATTGTACCTTACATGAAGCCGCCCAAGGACAGACACCAACGCCTCCTTAGACATTATGTGAGCACATAATGGAATATTTGGAGCACGCAAAGGAATCATACCCCTCTCTTGGGTCACCATCCTCCATGTACCAAGAGAGGGAAGGGAAGATTTGAAATCTACTATATAAGGCCACCATGAGATGAAGAATGGGTGATCACATTGTTATGCTAGCCATAATTTCCCAAGCAATACCAACAGTGTGTGATCCGGAGCTGAAGATAGAGGGGACTAAATTGTTGGCCATCCAACTAGTTCAGTCCAACACAGTAGAGAGAGAGGGAGACTGCACTGAGGCAATCTTGGGATAAAAAAATCCTTGCATCGGGACCTAGAACCATTGTCTAGGGTCCCTTTGGCAAGAGGGTAAAGTTTCACTCTTCTTACTACCAGTGCTCATTAAAAGGGTCCTAGAGCCGTCGTTTGCATTATTGTTGTCGTTTGACTCTTTTCAAATCTTTTGTTTATTTTTTTTAGTTTTAGTTTAGTTTTAGTTTACATATGCATGTTTTTTTCTCTATATAGTATGGTTATTGATTCTAGCTTGTTCCACTAACTTGCTTGACTCCACTTCTCTTTTTTCCTGTTACCAATAGCTTAACGGGGTAAACCACACCCCTTAAGTTGGTGTGATTTCATACATACATGCACCAAACACAATACAACAGTAACCATGGGGATTCTTGGGTCGGCATATCTTTCAGTAACAATCCGATTGACATTAAACTTTTAAGCTTTCCACCTACTTGAATTGTGGAGGGTTCTTTATTTTCTCTTCCTGGTTTCTTTGTACATAGTTCCTTCACTGTTTTGGCATATATTGGGATATCTTTGATTGCTTGCAGCAATGGGATCTTAATGCACATATTTTTTAGTTTAGACACAAGATTGAACTTGGGTTTTTTAGTTTTTATCTCCGTTTACAACCTCTCTGGAAAAGGGGGGTAGATGGTATGGGATGAGGAATATTCTTGTGGCCTAGATGATTTTGTTGGTTTAGGTGTGGTTTCATCTTCAGGTATTTCTAGACTATACTCCGCTACAAATTCTTTAATTCTTTTAGGTTGAGTCACCACTTTTCGTGATCTAATTTTAATTTCCTACATCGACATAGGGAATTCCTGTAGTGGCAGAGATAATTCTTGCAAGGGCATGGATAATTCCTGTAGCACAGGAACATAAATTTATTGCAGCGGCATGGGGAATTCATGTAGCGAAGGAACATAACTTTCCTGCACCGACACAGGGAATTCTTGCAACACAGGAAAAGAAAATTCCTACAGCGGTTGCGGTCCAATACTGTAGGTAGGGAACGTGGGATAAGTGACCAATCCAATGTTGTGAGTGGATTGGATGGTTTTATTATCGGGGTTAGCCACTATATGAGAAGGTAGATGTGTGCGACAAGGTTGATTTGGTGGGGCAGTTAATTGAAGCTGTTGTTGCGATTGCATCATTTGTTGAGGTGTGGGCTATGGAGGATAGAATTTTTGAGTTGGGAAACTTCGTGCAGCAGGGTAAGAATAGCTCCCTTGCCAAGGTTGCTGAGGAGGCCAAGGCTGCCATGGCATTGGAACATTCCACATATGATTTTGAGCATAAGGAAATTGAAAACGCTATTGTGACATATCTGGAGGACATGGATGTCATGGTTTTTGAGGTGCCATTGCATAAATTGCATTGACATCTTCTTGATCTGCCATATATGATGATTTGATTTTTGGAAGAGAAGGACATTGATCAGTGGAATTCTCATCTTCGAAAATTTTACATTCCTCTATACTGTTAGTAGGGAATTCCCTTAGAGCATTTTTCTTCCTGCATTTGAAGAAGAACACAGCCAAGGTTTTCTCTAGTTCATCCTGTTTTTCATGTTTCTTCTTAGCCTGCAAAACGTCCAATTTTGAAGACAAAGTGCTAAGAATATCATCTTTAAAGTTTTCAAATAAATTACCCATTTCAAATCAGGTTACTTCGGCTGCGGAAACTGATTTAAAAAGCCTAGAAGAAGTGTCACTTGACCCTCCTCCAACCTTGGAATTTACTCCAGAATATCTTCTACAATGCTCACACACATCATCATAGGTCAACTTTGATACATCACATGCTCCCATTAAATTTAAGACATCTAGATACTCTAATCTGATTTCCCTAAGAAAAATGGTTCTCTTGGTCTCAATATCTAATTGATTCATCTTAGATATTTTCAAATTATATTGGAATCTTTCCACCAAATCTTCAAAGCTCTCCCCTTCCTTATGATTCATGCCAAACATTTCTTCCCTGATATCCCTAGTCTCACAATAGTCTTGGTACTTTTTTAGGAATATCTTTTTTATTTCATCCCAAGTTGAAATGGAGTTTGATCACAGCCCTATAAACCACCTGAGAGTTGCATCCCTCAGTGTAGCAGGAAATAACTTCTGCTTCTGGGCATTGGAAGAATAGTCATATCTCCTGCATAGTATAGCGAATTCGAATAGGAAGGCATCAGGGTCTTCACTAGGGGCATCAAGAAAGTTAGGCAAGGCTGAGGGAGGAATGTTTTTCATCTGAGTGGCTCCAATAGTCTCCTTAATAGGAAATTCAAATGTGAATAATTTCTCCTCATTCTCATCAGTGCCTTCTAGATGAGCCATATCAATCCAAGATAAAGTGGGACCTTGGAAGGCTACAGATTCTTCAGAATCAATGGTCTAGAGTTATGGTTCTATGACAGGGTTCACAATGAATTCCTCTTTAGGTTGACCAATAAGTAGAGATGGTGTCTTTCTTATAAGGGGAGACTCGAGATGGGAAGTAATGGAATACTTTCCAACAGAGGATTCTCTTGTGGATTTATTACCCTGCTCAGGATCTACAGACCTCCTGTTCAGATTCTTCTTTCTTTGCTACCTTCTTTCTTGTTGAATTCCTTGTTCTAGCCAATGTATTAGTAAATGAAGTGGTGCTCAAACCACCACGAAAATAATTTTAAAATATTGGACCCTATTCAATTATAAAAAAAAGACTCTAATTACCAAATAATCAGGACATGGCTTTGGCAAATTTCAAACCTCTGTGCATGCGTGGGCTTTGCCCTTCATCTTATCACTTCGACTCCCCCAGTCCTGCAAAACAAAATCAACAAAATCAAACTAAAACACCTTTAGTAACATCCCTTAGCACATCCCTAGCAACGACGCCAAAATGTTGAGTAAAATTATACACTTATAATTTTCCAATCATAAATTTTCAACCCAAGGTAGGTAAGCTTGTGAGATACTATGAAAAATATATGCAGTTTGATTGCTATAAGTGTTCATAAATTAATCATTCACACACACACACACACAAACTAATGCTTATTTCCTGTATCAATACTTTGGCATCAGGGCTATGGAGAGGAACATAACATCCCTCTACAGCTTTCGGTGTTTCTGATATTGACCATGGAAAAAATATAAGATCAAATTACAACAATTTAGAAATCGAATTAGACAATAATGAATCCAAAGTTGGATCAAATGGGATTAACACTTTAACATCAGAAATTAAATCATCTAATCTATTAGCCGCCTATAAATTTTGATATGCCTGAGGGTGGCTAAATCGGTTGTCAAGCCTTCAAGAGATGCATTTCCTTTGAAAATCCATCATCCTTGAAGCCTTATGATGATTCTTATCCTCCAAAATCATCTTCACTGTTGTTCCCATTGATAAGCCATGTTGTTCTGTGAAAGAATTTGTCTTCAAAGGCCTCCATTTACTCTATTTCACTTCACAAAATCCTCCATTTTAACCTCTAAACCACTCTAGATCACTTTTAGACCTTATATTTCCCTTATGTTTGGTCTAAAAATCCCTCCTTTTGCCTATCGGAACATCCAAATTCCTCTAAAAACCCTCTAAAAATCCTAAAAAGCCTATTTTTTCACTAAGGCCTTAAGCCCCTTTCCGGCCTTAGCCCTAGCCCCTTTTCTCCATACAACTCATGCTATGACCAAGCATTAAGGCGTAATTCCAATCGCAAAAAAATCATTCCCTTTGTTCCTTTCCCCAAATTCCCGATGCGATGAGCCCCTCCCCTCCGATCTTCCGACCTGATCTCGACCATCAAATCCACAAGAACCAATGGCTAAGATTCAGTCGGCTCTCTGCTCGTAGGCCATCCATCATTTCACCCTCCGATCAATCCCGACCGTTGATCTTCCCTCTGATCCGACAGCCCATGCTTAATCGCACTTTGCAGACTCAAAGACGTCGGTGCGATTGGCCTCGTTCCTTTTCTCCAATGCGATTTAATCCCAACCGTTCATTCCACCAGATCTAATGGCTCACACATGACCCGACCACACCCTTTCGTTGCATCGCAAAGCATAAGCCTCCCGCCAAAACGAATCTGGACCATTGAATCCACAAGAACTAACGGCCCATATTTCATCGCACTCCCCCCGTCTGTGCAGCTTTCCCATCATAGCCATTCTGCACCATCCGATCAACTCGTCACGATCCTACGACTAAAATCCTGTTTCGCAAAACTTTTGCGCCTACAGTTTAACACCAAAATTTTTTGCGAAAAAGGCAGTTTTCAAAGGAACAAGTGTCAATTAACGTATGATATTTCATTTCTTTTGACAATACCGCCTCCCCTCATTTTATTTTGCGAAAACCGCTGCCAGTTTTCCGCCTTACCACCTATCCTCTACAACGTCATTTCCATTGTTAATCATAGCCTTTGATGGTTCTAATCTAACGGCCCACATTTAATCTCAACCCTGTTCATCTATTTTTTACCTATTCCCCCAAATGTTTTCACCAAGCGATCCCCACACTTGATTGATTTAATCTAATGGTCCACGTCCATTCTTCACACCAGAATCCCATCAGACCTGTTTTTCATCATTCTGCCATGATTTTCACTCATTCTTTCACTGCATCCTCCATTTTCCATCGCTTCCTCTCCATCTTCACGAGCCTCTGAAGCAGTCACCCTCACCCCCTCTGGTTTTTATAACATGGTTCTTGTTTTTTGCAGGTTTCAGAGGTGATAGATCCACACAGTCTTCACAGTCACAAATAGGTGACTCGTAACATAGAAAAACCATCACAAATGACGAAAATCACAGAAAGGAAGGTCACAGAGAAGGTTCAAAGCATGTTGATCAAAGATCAGAGTTATCAACCCTCACACAGACCCTCCAGCTCAGCAAAAACCCTCCACTTGTACACAAAACACTCGGAGATGGTAAAGATCGCACATTTAGTGGTAAAAACATGGGATAAAGGTTACAAGACTTCAGAAGGCATCAGTATAGAAGCAGTTCAAGTAATCAACAGAAGAAAGGCATAAACAAAATTAAAACAAGTTGAAGTACGCAGGAGCAGAGCAATTACTAATGTAGAGTGTTGACTGACACTGACATAGCCCGTCTCCATGCTCAAAGGCCTGCCAAGTAGTTATTACACTAGGGAAGTCACTGCAAACTATTAGAGGCAGTTATTTAGGAGTATGGGAGCCCTCATAGCCCATTCTGCACTCAACTCACACCAGGAAGATTACAGTACCACTACAGATAGTATCTCCTCTTAAGGACACCCTGTGAATGTTATTTATGTCCTATCGAATGGTCTCAACAAGCTACAAAGTTACTGAAACTGTCCAGAATTTAATGAAATGTTTAAGGCACAGAGTGTGGCATTTGAATGCCCTCTCCTATCTCTGATGATCATTAAAACTTCTTTACCTACTTTTCCTCATATTTTTCCTATAAAGACTCTTTGAAGTCTCATTGTAAAAGGTTGGCATTTGGTGATTTCTAAAGTAATACATATTGTTGCTTTGAAGAAGAATTGGTGTTCTGAGGGAGTGTGAAGATCTTTGTTTTTCTGTGGATGAAGGAGGCTGGACCATTGGATCCCTGAGCCTGGTTTTGGTGAAGTACTTCTTATTGTTAATGTTACTTCATGTTTTCCACTTTGTTCCATCATGCTTTGCTTACAGTAGGATAAAAAGTTTAGGCAAAGAAATGTATCTTAGAAGCACCTTTGACCTGTTTATCCTTCACTGTTTATATGTTTTCTGCTACTGAATATGACAGGGTAGTCTAATATCTCTCTTCAATATTTAGTTTGTTTTATTTTAGAAATGGTTAATTCAGTTGTATTAAAGATTGTTTAGGCGTTCCCTCTTTCTTTGCCACTGAATATGGTATCTAAAATCTCCCTTTGATTATTAATATTTTCAGTTTGATAGAGAGGCTTGTTTCAATCATACCCTCTGTTCATTATTGTAATTATTGCATTAAAGGTCCCTATAATTGCAGTCCTATATGTCTAAGGCATTTTCTCTTCTTTGAATGCAATTGTATGTCTTTGTGGATTTAGATTTCAACAGTGGACTTGTAGGAGGAAATAGGGAGTTCCCTAAATCCTGTAATTCATTAAGAAGGCATAGTGGGCATTTCTCTTTCTCTTTGAGTGTTATATTGATTAAGTCCAAAACAATGAGCTTATTGGAGGAAATAGGGCGTTCCTCGAATCCTTTAAGTCATTTGAGAAAGAATTTACTCTGTTTTCACTCTTAGTCCGTAATGTCCATCCCATTTCACCTTTATTTTTCAACAGATCCTTGACCAAGTTAGATTTTCCCCTTGGTTACCCTTCCTTCTCAGTCAGAACTATTTGGAATTTCACATGACTCCATTGCCCAATGGCTTCTAGATTCCCATGCTCTATCTATACTGTATGAAACACATTTGCCCAACCAAACAAAACAAACAACCTTGCACCTCATAACTAGCCTAAAATAAAATTCTAAAGCATTCAAATAAATTATCTTTATAATTATATTGAGAGATCCCTCTCTAAGACTATGAGGGCTAGATCCTAGAGCTCTAAAGCGTGGTTCTGATGTTGTCTTGTCTTTTGGTTAGCCAATCTACGAAAACACAGGCACACCAACATAATGGCAATCACGGTGGGACATATTAAGAATATGGTTGCTGGAAACACTTCTTAAAACTCTTTAGGCCCTTAACTTGACAAAGAACACCTTGTGGACTTATCCCACTGCTCACACCAACATAATGGCAATCACGGTGGGACCCTATTGAGTATATAATAGTCTAGCTAACTCTTGTGCACTCTCTGGTCCTACAAATCTCTAAGAAAATCATTTAGTAAGCCATAGAGCATACCCTGTTTCTTTGAGCACCTTAGCTAAGTGTAAAACCAAACATAGGACACTCTCATAACCTAAAAATACACAAGATCCAAAAATATTTCAGATTGGCTTCATAATAAACATGGTGGTGGAACCATAAAACATTTCACCCTCACTAAAACTTCCACCTGGTGACTCCACAATTCCTAAATGACTAAAAGACTCCACTGGTGATCAGTAGGCATGCTGATTATCTTTGTTTTCACTAGACTCCACTAGGAGACTAGTCCCATCACAACATCAAACACGTAGGATGAAGCTGCTTTATTTAAAGATAGTTTGCCCCTTAAAGATTGTTGTACCTGGCTAACTATCTTTGTTGAGTCTTAGGACTCAACATACTCGCTTCAAGGAAAATCCATACCAGAGCTTATCCCAATCCAAATCCCCCTGAAATATTTGGTAATCCAGAGAGAATTATTTGTAAATATTTCATATCTAGGGATTCAAATATTATCAAACACATTTTTAGAGCTAACTCAGCACCTGAACACTTTGCAGCTCTGTCAGATACTCAAGTTGACTTAGATTTACCAAGTGATTTACCAAGAACTAATTCATCTAGTGGTATAGATCAGACAGAATTTGAGCCTTCAAGTTCACCACCACATAGTGATCAACACATTGGTAACAGAGAAACCCTTCCATCCACACCTCCTGATATACACTTCGTTCATAACTTGGGTCTCTCTCACCCTAAATCTTCTCAACAGTTTGTTGCTGGTCCAAGCATTTATGTCATTCACATACATGTTGTCCACGCTACTCCTTTCCCTCCACAGAAGACTATCATGGTAGCATGGTATGCTCCCCTAGTGTCTAGTCCCCTTACCAAATGACTATCAGTCTAAAATTCCCCATTTCACTGGAAAATAATCTACCATAGCTCAAAAACATGTAGATAGGATGGAAGATGCTTTTGATTATATGGAGATATAAGATGAGACCATCAAAATGAGAATCTTTGCTAAAAGTTTAGGAGGAGAAGTTAAAAATTGGTTTAAAGGATTAACTCCTAATAGCATCAATGACCTTCCCTCTTTACATCAAACTTTCATCAACAAATGGGAAATCAAAAGCAACCCTCTCCAAATATTAGCAGAATATAAGAATCTTAAGAGAAATCAGGGGGAGAGTGTTCATGATTACTCCACAAGGTTTAATAGTGTCTACAATGCTCTTCCACCTCATATGAAACCTCCCCAAGGCTTGGCCTTAGTACAATACCCTGAAGGCTTCGATGCTGATATGGCCTATCAGTTAAGAGAGAGAGATTATACAACTCTAGAAGACATGCAGAAGGGGGTTGTGAGTGTAGAAGCAAACTTAATTGAAAAAAGAGCTAGGATGAGATCAGAGAAAAGGATAACTTATAAATATGATCCTGCACCCTCAACCTCATCTTCTGATTCCAAAATTGACAACCTAGTGAGGGTAATGGAGAGAATGCTTGAAAAGAGAAACTTGAACGATAGAGTACCACCAAGAGAACCCCAAAACAACTTCCAAAATAGAAATAGAAATTAGAACTTTAGAGGAGAAAACAATCAAGAAAGACAAAGAGATAATGACCAGCAAGTTAGACCTCCCTTCCAACAAAACTATGTAGATCAAGAGGAAGAAAGGGAGATTCAAAGATTAGAAGAGAACCATGTAAACTTGATTGGATCAGACAGCGAGGAGGTTGTTTTCCTCACTGAAGAAGAGCAAGGTTTTTTCTCCTCAGAACCAAAAGAGGACGTATATGAGGAGTCTGAAGACTATAGATCGGGGTTTGAGAACGCAATCATGGAGGTACACAAACATTATGATTTAAGAAGCAAAGGGAACATAGATAATCCAAATGACAAAAACACTAGCTCTGCTGTTAGGAAAAACACAGAAAATCAGCCTAAGAAAACAACAGAGAAAACCCACATTTTGGTTAAGAAAATAGATTTAAACAAAGGAAAAAGTAGCCAGCCAAATATTGAACAGAGTTGCCCTAGTACCTCTGCTAGCAGCCCTGTTAAAACAGTTCAGATTGACAGTCCTAATAAAACTTAGAAAGTCAAGATTGCTGAGAGAAACATAAGTGAGAAAACAGATGTAAATACAACAAAAACAATGATGCCTTTCAGCCTTGAGGGTGTTGAAAATGGCAACAAGAAACAGTGAAGGAGGACTCCTGAAACATCTTTCCTGATCCTAGTTGGAAAGTGATCACCTAAACTAGGTGGGGACCACACATGCGATTTTTGTCGAAAATTCTATTTTTAGACATATGGATCATGGTCTATGAGTTGCGGGATGATATTTATGGATGGTTGGGCATGTTGGTAAAAATATATGGACCTCTATTTTTAGACATTGGGAGGAATTTATTTTTAGACTGCCGGGCTAAAAATAGAACAATCAAATATTATTAACCCTTAATAATATTTAGACTATAAACATTATCTTATTCTCTTGGAGCACTTCAGTTTGATGCTTGGATGTGGCACATGCAGCTGACAGAAGGAAATACACTTTTCCTATGGGTTAGTTGAGCTATTGCATGGTTGACTTCAGTTAGAACTCAAGTGATTGAGTTTGGTGGAGTTGATTGAGGAGTTGATGGAGTTGTGTTCAGTTTAACTTAGTTGAACTAGTTGTATTTAGTCTAACTGACAAATACACTAGTGATGAGTGGTGTGAATTAATTATTAATTAATTCACTAATTATTAACTCATAAATCAACTGAAGAATACATCAGTTAACTCAGTGCATGGACAGTTCAGTGGAGACATGTGTTAGAGGTGGGTGAAAGGGTGTGTGTGACTATCAGTTGTGACCATACTGGTGCATGAGTTTGCACCACACATTGATTGAGATTTCCAATGAGAATTGCGCAGTTAAAGCCAATGGGATTCAAACTTGGAACTCATTCATTCAATTCATTCTCATCTTGGATTGCGCAGTAGAGGCAGGCAGACTTGTGGAGGATATTTGAACCTGTGACTTGTTCATCTTCCGTGCTAGTTTGTGTGTAGCATGTGAGATAGTGCTGAGAGTTGTGAGAGCTTTGTGCTATTTATTGTTACATGTTCTTGATCATTATAATATACAGATAGTTGGGGGTTTTTAGCTGTAAGATTTCCCCGGTATACATACTGTGTTTATATGTGTTGAATTTAATGTTTCTATGTGCGCATGCAAATGTTTTCAATACCTCTTGTTGGTTTTAATTCCGCATGTTGATGATCAATGGTAGAAGAGGTTATGTGTTATGCATGAAGCTCAAATAGTGTGTGACCAGGATAATCTCGGTGAATAATTCAGCTATTATTCAAATTTCTACAGAGGGAGAAATTGCAAAGATTAAAATTAACATACCTCTGGCTAAACTGGTGACCCAGGAAGTGTACAAAAATCAGGTCCTAAAAGCTCTGAATATAAATGTCGATACTGATACTCTGAATTTGTCAGATGACAAACCAGAGTTGTTGTTTGGTCCTAAAATTGAAGGAAAATATTAGGAAGGGGATGTGCCTCCTTTCTATGTCAGTCTCAACATACATGATAAGACCTTACACAATGCCATGCTAGATTTAGGTGCATCACACAACCTTATGCCCAAGGGAGTAATGGAAAGCCTAGGCTTAGAGATTACTAGACCATATAAATACTAGTATTCCTTTGATTCCAGAAGGGTTAAATGCTTGGGTTTAATCAAATATTTGCGTGTTAACTTGTCTCAGATTCCAGCCAAGAATCTTGTGATGGATGTGGTAGTAGCTGACATTCCCCCAAAATATGGCATGCTCTTGTCTAGATCATGGGGAGCTAAGATTCAGGGCACACTTCAAATGGATATGTCTTATGCCACCATACTATTGTTTGGTCAAACCAGAAGATTATATAGGGAAACTCTCATGAAATACATGGTGAGAAACAAGGACAAACCTCACAACTCTCCTGTCTATTCCACCCATTCAGATCTAGATTCCTTTATTTTATACAACACACCTTCCTCCCACCATATCAGTCTGAGAAATGAGGAGAAAATGGAAAGAGCCTGGAGCCTCCACCACTCTTCTGAGCTGAGGAAGCATACCACTGAGTGAACACACACACCTGCCATGCCTCATTCTTTTTTTCCTTATTGTTTCTTCTCTGATTCTTTTTTCTGTTCTTTCAGTAATATTGTTTTTCTGTCTGTATATTATTCAGCCAAAAGGATATCAGTTCAGGGAGATTTTGAGTTAATCATCAGACAAATCAAAGGAGGGTATTCAACCAAAAATCCCAAACTCAGAGAATATAGAAACACTGTGTTAGATCTCTTGAAAATTTTCGAAAAATATGAGCTTATGTTCATACCAAGAGCCCAAAATCACTTGGAGAATGAACTTACTTTTACTGCTAGTAATTTCCAGATACCACAAATCAATGAGCAGTTCATTATAAAGGTAAAAAACAGACCAGGACTGCCTGATAACGAAGATCATTGGCAAGTATTTGACAATGAAAAACATATAGAAGATTTCCTACAGTCAAAAAATGAGTTTTCCACATCTTCCTCGAGTGTTAGCCATGAGAAAGAACGTTTAGATGGGGAACCAATTCCTGAGGCAGAGTCTTCCTCTCCTACTGATGTAAATTAGTTTAACCATCTTTTCAAACTGAAATTATCTGATGATCCAAACCAAAAGGACCTCGAAATTCTAGAATGCAAAGGTGATACCATACCCAAAGGCTTGGCTCCATTAGAACAACTCTTTGATTTCAACAATGTGGCTAAGGAACCAAAAGTAGAAACCATGGAAACTAATGTGGAAGAACATAACATAGGCAGCCCATTTGAGCCTAAAATGATTAAGTTGTCTAGCACCCTTCCTGCCCATATCAAACCGCAATACATAGCACTCTTCAAAGAGTTTATAGATGTTTTTGCATGGGACTATAAATATTTGAAATCATATGACACCAGGATCATCCAGCACAAGATTCCTCTTAAGGAAAAACAGAAACCTTTCAAACATAAATTAAGAAGAATAAACCCTGTTTTATTGCCTGCAGTAGAAAAGGAAATTAGGAAGATGTATGATGCAGGGATCATTGTTCCTATCAGATACTCAGAATGGGTTTCCAACCTAGTATCTGTCAGGAAACAGACAGGGGAGATTAGGCTGTGTATTGACTTCAGAAACCTTAATAGATCCTCTCTGAAAGATAACTACCCCTTGCCAAAAATGGACCACATTCTTCAAAGGGTATTTGGGTAAAAAATAATATCATTGTTGGATGGGTTCTCGGGTTATAATCAAGTGTTAGTCCTCCCAAGTGATCAGCATAAGACAACCTTTACCATGCCTTGGGGGACATTCATGTATGTCAAAATGCCATTTGGTTTGATGAACACAGGTGCCACCTTTCAAAGGGCCATGGACATAGCTTTCTCAGAAGACATAGGCTATTTTATAATCATTTACCTTGATGATATTACTGTTTTCTCCAAAACTAATGAAGAGCATTTGAGACATCTAAGGAAATTTTTAGAGAAATGCAGAAGATTTGGCTTGTCTTTAATTCCCAAGAAGACACTCTTTAGTCTCCAAGAGGGAAAGCTCCTTGGTCACATAATCTCCGAAGAAGGAATCAAAATAGATCCTAAAATAATTGATGGCATATTGAATATCAGCCACCCTAGAAATCTCAAGGAACTATAGTCTTTCATTGGAAAGATTAATTTTTTGAGGATGTTTATTCCCAACCTTGCTGAGATATTAAGAAACATCACCAACATGCTCAGGAAAGACGTGTTGATTAGCGGTTGTCATTGATGTCAACCCAAGTAGCACCAAGGGCTAACCCAATATTGCATGGGGATTTTGACCTACCAAATTAATATATTCTGGGTCAATAATTTTTTTAATGGTTTCTACTTGTCGAGATGTTTCCGTTGATATATGGCACACCATGTAATTCTTCACGGTTTGAGAGATATTCATGTTTGAAGTTTGTACCCCCAGTTAGTGGGCTAAAACCCCATGGGGTTGGGGCATGGGTCATTGAAAAGTCATAATTAATATTTTTTAAACTCCTAAAATCCATCCCACATTCACTTGTTGAATCCCCTCTCAAATTAAGCATTTATATAAATTGTGATCCTCATTTCCTCCTTATGCAAGGGATTCGGCCATCTGAAACATGTCATCGTGGCATTTTCACTCGAAATTTTTTTATGCAAAGGTTTAGAAGCTGAAATTATTATGAGGCAAAGCTGAAATCCTAAGGAAGCTGTAATAAAAATTTTAGATCAAGGTGCGCAACATTTTTGGAGATATGATCTGTGGAAATCAGGGTTTTTGCAGGCTCCTGAAATTCATCTCAAAGAAGTGACCTTGGTAAAATTGTCATAACTCTCTCTCTGAGTATCGGATTGGAATTTCATAAAATTTGGTAGATAGTGCACAGTATTTGATTTTTTCTCTATAAATTTTAGATCCAAATGAAGAAACAGTGACACGTGGCATGCCGTACAAGTGCTCTCTGCTGAAACAATCCATAATTAGGGAATTGTGAGAGATTGGGTATAGCTCTCTCTTGAAGAATCCAAATTGGGTCAGACCTGTGGCATTGGAAAGAAGACTTAGAGGACTAGTATAGGATTGAAAATCAGATATTGAGGATCTGAAATAACAAAGATACACCAGATTCAATATCGAGCTCCTAGAAGGCAAGAAGAAGCTAGATCATGTGTTGTCAAGGGTTGCAAAGGACCAGACTTTCTACGGCAGAAAAGCAAAGCAAGGTGCAACAGAGGGTAGCATGAGAAGAGTAGCAACCAAGGTGCATAACAGCAGTAAGAATTTCATCATATGAAGTCTTCAAGTGGGCAGCACTGCATACAATCATTGTAAAGGTATCATTGTACTTAGTCATTGTAAATACATTATTGTACGAATTGTACTAGTATCTATCTGCCAAGGGTTGAAGAGGCAGTGTTGGGAGGTCTAGGATCATCATTATTTGGTTGTGTCAAAGTTGGTGTTATGGTCTAGTATATCTTCTTCTTCTACATCATTCTATATCATTGTAAAGTGGACCATTTTCCCTGGTACGGGAGTCCATTCTTCTTTTATTATTCTATAGGGTGGTAGGGTGGTGCTAGGGTGAGTTGTAGCTCATTGGGTGTTGGGGCATCCGTTCAGTTGACTACTAAAGAATCTCAGGCATTGGAGCATCCATCCAGTGGGAGCTGGAGAAGAATGCTTTTCTAGATTCTAGGAAGTTGGAGCTTTATTTTCAGTTGGAGTTGAATAGTAAAGAATTATTAGAAAAGCATTAGGTGGTTTTTTTCCTGTAGTGGGTTTCCACCTTAAAAACGATGTGCATTTTTGTTCCTCTTTTTTTCTGCTATCATTGTACAAACACTGATAATAATTTAAGATTAACTAATGCTCTAATTGAAAGGAATATTGATTCACCCCCCTCTCTCAGTATTTCGAACAATTGGTATTAGAGCTTGGTTCCTTCAATAGCAGTTTAACAGCTGGAAGGAGGTCATGGAGCATACCAAGAATGGTGTACCTCTATTCAATGAAAATAGTTATGCACTCCGGAAAGGAAGAATGGAGGTCTATCTCTTGGCGCAAGGTTACGAAGTATGGGACACTATTCAAAATGGATTTACATCAACTACGGATGAACAAGGTAAGAAGAATTTGGTAAATGATGCAAAAGAAAAGAATATTATTATCAGTGAACTTATTGAATCTGCTTATCATAAGGTGTTGGGTTGTAAAACTGCCAAAAATGTGTGGGACAAGCTTGAGAATATATATGCAAATGACTCAAATGTCAAAGAAGCAAAGCTTCAAATCTATAGAGCAAAATTTGAGCAACTCAAAATGAAAGAATATTGCAACATTGTTGCATACTTCCAATACATTGATTAAATAACCAATACTCTGGAAGGATTGGGAGAGCCAGTTGACGAGAAGACTATTATACGGAAGATTCTTAGAACGTTACTAGGGAGATTCAACCCAAAGGTATTGGTCTTAGAATACAGTGAAAATCTGGACAAACTCAACAAAGAGGAATTACATGGAGTTCTCATAGCATATGAAATGAGACTTGATGAAGAAGAGGGTACTTCACAACTAGAGATTGTGTTCGTTACATCTATGAAAACCAACAAGGATAAAAAACCTTCAATTGAAAAGAAATGCACCTGCAAGTGTGAAGAAAAGGGAGATGATGAAGAAGGTCTTTCAAATGAAGAATATGCTTACTTCATGAGAAAACTAAAAATTGGTAAGGGAAAATTCAAAGGTAAACTTCCATTGATATGTTTCAGCTGTAATGAGGTTGGGAATTTTGCAGCAAAATGTCCAAACAGAAGTAATGGCAACTCAAAAGAAAAGAAAGGCTTTAAGAAATTCAACAAGAAAGGATCCAAAAGGAACTTTCTCTCTAAAGAAGATACCTCATCATCTGACGAAGACAATGAAAGTGAAGAAGAAGCCAATGAGAGATTATTTTTTATGGCCAAGCACAATAAACAAGAGGTATCAAACAACGAAGAAGAAGGATGGACCATAGATGAATTTTATGAGGAAGCAATCAAGCTTATAAAAGATCTCAAGGTGGAGAAGATCTATTCCAAAACTCTTGAAGAACAAGTTCAAGGTCTCAAAATTGAAGTTGAAGAACACAAATGCATTGAAGAGTCACTTCAAAAGAAGTTGGAAGAAAGCAACCAAGAAAGGGAAGAATTAGAAGCCGAAGTAGTCTCGTTGTGTGAGGAAGTGAAGAAAGGAAAAACTATCCAAAACTATGCCAACAACTCAAGGGCATTGGAAGAACTCATCAACAATCAACGATCTTACAACAACAGAACTGGCATCGGTTACAAAGAAGAAGAAGAAGGACCTTCTACAACAAAATACAATGAACCTATGAGATCTGACATGCATGTAGACTTCATTGGACAAGATTCACAAGAACAGCCTTGGAAGACAATTCCTCGATGAAAATTTCCATCCATGTACCAACATATTTTTAATGGCTACTGTTATTCATGTGGAAAATTTGGTTATAAAGCTATAGAATGTTGCATGTACCCTAGGAACAAATACAATTCCAGGAGATCTGTCAAATATGAACCTCCCAGGGATCAGCCAAACATCAATAGATTTGAACATTTAAGAAATAATATTGAATGTTACAAATGTCGAAACTTTGGACACATAGCCAAAGACTGCAGACTTGAAAATCCTCCAGAAGAGTCTTCGAAGCCACAGAAAAAAAAAACATGGAAGAAGAAGAAGAATGATAATTGTGCTCTCGATTTCAAGGCTCAAAAGAAAAAAGATGTGTGGTATGTTGATAGCAGTTGCTCAATGCATATGACTGGAGATAGAAATAAATTTGTATCTCTGAAAGAGAAGAAGGACAGAACCGTGTCCTTGGGAAATGATGGTTCTTCAAATGTTATAGGATCAGGTACTATCACTCTCGGAAGAAAAGATGCTCTAGCCAAGAATGTTCTATTGGTTGAAAACATGAATCACAATCTGCTCAGTGTTGGACAAAAGTGTGATCAAGGACACACAATACTATTCAACTCCACGAAATGTGAAATCAGGAAAGGCGTGTATGGTGAAATTGTGGCTATAGCAAGTCGAGCTCCAAACAACATATATGTTATGGATGAAGCAACTAAAGCATGTCTAATAGCTAAAGAGGATGATATAGTAATTGGTAGCAATGATGATCGACTAAGTAAGAAGTTTGCTACAAAGTTGCAAAGTGATTTCGAGATGTCTTTACTTGGTGAGCTGACATACTTCTTAGGGCTTCAAATATCTCAGCAAGAGAAAGGAAAATTTATATGTCAAGCCAAGTACATCAAGGAAATGCTCAAGAAATTTAAAATGGAAGATTGCAAACCCATCCTTACTCCAATGGTAACAGGTTTCAAATTGAGCATAGACGACTCATCTAAGGATGTGGATCAAAGGTTGTACAGATCTATGATTACTAGTCTTATATATGTAACAATCTCCCGACCAGATGTTATGCAAGCAGTTGGACAAGTAGCAAGATTCCAAGTAGCACCAAAAGAATCACATATTAAATATTCACCAGCATTGGAATATCTTTGCCAAAAGCTTGGAATTCTCCCAAGTTCTCATTAGATTTTCCTTTTTCAGAGTATAAAAGGGGAGTGCAAGTATATTACAGGTCTACAGGAGGCTTGTGTGTCAGGGGGAGTGGAATTGTGTATAGGTCTACAGGATGGTTATGTTTCAGGGGGAGTTACCCTTTTCCATTGATGTCAAAGAGGGAGAAAATGTTGTAGGAAGAGGTGTCATGATCGCAGGTGGAGTACTTGTGTTGCCATCAATGCCAAAGGGGGAGATTGTTGATCAACAGTTGTCATTGATGTCAACCCAAGTAGCACCAGGGGCTAACCCAATATTGCATGGGGATTTTGACCTACAAAATTAATATATTCTGGGTCAATAATGTTTTTGATGGTTTCTACTTGTCGAGATGTTTCTGTTGATATATGGCACGCCATGTAATTCTTCACGGTTTGAGAGATATTCATGTTTGAAGTTTGTACCCCCAGTTAGTGGGCTAAAACCCCATGGGGTTGGGGCATGGGTTATTGAAAAGTCATAATTAATATTTTTTAAGCTCCTAAAATCCCTCCCACGTTCACTTGTTGAATCCCCTCTCAACTTAAGAATTTATATAAATTGTGATCCTCATTTCCTCCTTATGCAAGGAATTCAGCCATCTAAAATAGGTCATCGTGGAATTTTTGCTCTAACTTCTTTTTGAAGAAGGTTCAGAAACAGAAATTTTTATGAGGCAAAGCCAAAATCTTGAGGAAGCTGTAGTAAAAAATTCAGATCAAGGTGCGCAATATGTTTGGAGATATGATCTGTGGAAGTTAGGGTTTTTGCAGGCTCCTGAAATTCATCTCAAAGAAGTGACCTTGGTAAAATCGTCCTAACTCTGTCTCTGAGTATTAGATTGGAATTCTGTAAAAAGGGGTAGATAGTTCATATTCTTTAATTTTCACTCTATCAATTTTAGAGCCAAATAAAGAAACAGTGACATGTGGCATTTTGTACAAGTGTGCTCTACTGAAACAGTCCATAATTAGGGCATTGTGAGAGATTGGGAATAACTCTCTCTTGAAGAATCCAAATTGCATCAGACCTATGGCATTGGAAAGAAGACTCAGAGGACTACTACAAGACTAAAAATTAGAGATTGAGGATCTGAAATAACAAAGATACACCAGATTCAGTATCGAGCTCCTAGAAGTCAAGAAGAAGCTAGATCATGTGTTGTCAAGGGTTGCAAAGGACCAGACTTTCTATGGCAGAAAAGCAAAGAAAGGTACATCAAAGGGTAGCATGACAAGAGTAGCAACCAAGGTGCATAACAACATCAAGAAATTCATCGTATGAAGTCTTCAATTGGGCAGCACTGCATACAATCATTGTAAAGGTATCATTGTACTTAGTCATTGTAAATACATTATTGTACAAATTGTACTAGTATCTATCTACCAAGGGTTGAAGAGGCAGTGTTGGGAGGTCTAGGATCATCATTGGGTGGTTGCGTCAAATTTGAGGTTATGGTCTAGTATATCTTCTTCTTCTACATCATTCTATATCATTTTAAAGTGGACCATTTTCCCAGGTACGGGAGTCCATTCTTCTTTTATTATTCTATATAAGGGTGCTAGGGTGGTGCTAGGGTGAGTTGTAGCTCATTGGGTGTTGGGGAATCTGTTCAGTTGAATACTGAAGAATCTCGGGTGTTGGAGCGTCCATCCAGTGGGAGTTGGAGGAAAATGCTTTTCTAGATTCTAGGAAGTTGGAGCTTTATTTTCAATTGGAGTTGAATATTAAAGAATTATTAGAAAAGCATTAGGTGGTTTTTGTCCCGGAGTGGGTTTCCACCTTAAAAACGATGTGCATTTTTGTTTCTCTTGTTTGTTGCTATCATTGTACGAACACTGATAATAATTGAAGATTAACTAATTCTCTAATTGAAAGGAATACTGATTCACCCCCCCTCTCTATATTTCCAACAAGACGTAGGTGTTAAATGGAAAATGGAAGCCAAACAATCATTCGAACTGGTAAAGCAATGCATTACTCAAGCACCAGTCCTTATCAATCCTGATTTCACCAAATATTTCTATATCATTTCCTTTGCATCTGAACATACAATAGCTGCGGTTTTGTTGCAAAAGAACAGTGTGGGGCAAGAACAGCCTACATCCTTCTTTAGTAAAGCCTTAAGAGATGCCCCACTCAAATACAACATCATGTAGAAGCAAGCCTTAGTATTGGTAAAAGAATTAAAAGACTTTAGGGTGTACATTCTACATTCACACATCATTGCCTTTGTGCCACACACTGTAGTGAAAGACATTCTAAGTCAGGACCCTGATGGTAAAAGGGGAAAATGGATTGCCACTATTCTAGAATATGACTTAGAAATCAGGCCTACTAAACTCATCAAGGGACAAGGATTAGAAAAACTCATGGCTGAGTCTAATTTCAAAGCTCTAGATATGAACATGGTTGATGCCTTGGAAAAGATAGAAGAATTCCCAACACCATTTACTGAAGAAACATTCATGAACTCTCCATGGCATGCTGACATTATGTATGTGCTACTTTATTTAAATGCTCCTCCTTCTTTGTCAAAAAAAAAAGCTAAATTTTTAAAGCAGAAGGCTTTAAATTATTGTACAATTGATGGAGTTTTATATTGGAAAAATGTTTTTGGGATATTACTAAAATGTTTGCTTGATAATGACGCAGGAAAAATCATGCATGAAATGCATGAAGGAGAATGTGAAGGGCACTTAAATTGGAAGAACGCAGCAAACAAAATCCTTAGATATAGTTACTATTGGCCCACCCTTTTTCCAAACACCCACAAACTAGTAATGTCTTGCCACAAATGTCAAATCTTTGATGGTAGAAGAAAACTCTTGCCTTTACCCTTGAAACCCATTAGTGTTGAAGCACCCTTTCAACAGTGGGGTTTAGATTTCATAGGGGAAATCCATCCGTCCTCCTCAGCCCAACACAAATGGATCCTCATAGCCACTGATTATTTTACCAAATGGATAGAGGCCATACCCACTAGGAATGCTACTAACTCTGTCATTATTAAATTCCTCGAGACCAACATATTGTCCATATTTGGCTATCCTAAAAAATAATCACTAAAAATGTTGTTGCCTTTAAGTCCAAGAGGATGGTTGAGTTCTACCATAAATATCATATCACCTTGGGCCACTCCATTGCCTATTATCCCCAAGGAAATGGACTTGCTGAATCCTCAAACAAAAGCCTGATCAACATCATCAAAAATTTGTTGGAGCAGAATCAGAAAGCATGGCATAGTAAACTTGTTCATGCCTTATGGGCTGACAGGTTAACTACCAAAAAATCAATCAAAACGTCCCCTTATCAGTTGGTTTATGGCATGGATGTTGTTTTCCCAACTTCTTTAGGAGTCCCAATCATGAAACTCCTTCAGGAAGTTCAGGCTGAGGATAATGATATGCGGAGAAGGATTAATCAGACCATCCACTTGCAGTAGACCAGAGAGGAAGTTTATCAAAGAACTCAAAAGGTTCAAGAGAACATCAAAATTTTATTTGATAGAAGGACCAAATCAAATGAATTTCGAGTAGGAAATGTGGTTCTCAAATGGCATTCAAGAAGAGAAGAGAAGGGAAAACATGGCAAGTTAAAAAATTTGTGGAAAGGGCCCTACATTATTCATTCCATAAGAGGGCATAACGCATTCTTCCTGCAAGAACTAAATGGTGAAGAAGTGTTGGGAGGTCCTGTGAATGGCAGGATGCTTAAACACTATTTATGTCAAGAGTCTTAGTTTCAGAGTTTTTATCCATTGTACATACCATTTGCATCAAGAAAAATAGAAAGAAAAATACAAAAACAATAAAAAATAGAAAAGAAGGCAGGAAATAAAGCAAGAAAGGTATAGCCCCATACCAAAAAGAAAGGAAAGATGAAAGTGTACAAGCTCAAATGCCAATACTTTAAAGAGAACTGCTACCTAATCATACAGCCTAATCATGGTTGGGTAGGTTTCAATTTACTGCTGATAGGATAGTGAAGAAAATTTGCCAAAATTTTTAATCTTGGCTTATCAGTAGGAAAGATTAGGATAGAAAAGGAAAGGGTCCAAACATGCTGAAAATATGGACCTAGAATCAAATGAAATATGGCTCTAATTCTCTCAAAACCTGAGCCAAAGAGAAGAAAGAAAGCTGGTTCTAATATGCCCAAAACTTGAACTAGCAAAGAGGAAAAAGAGACAGCTCTAACAAGATCAAAACCAGAGCTGAAATGAAGAAAAGGGTGACTCTAAAAAGCTCAAAATCTGAGTCACAAGAAAAAGGAAAGATGTTTTAAGGTTTCAGAATTCTAAGCCTTCACAATTTTGTTTCAATTTCCTGCAAAGTTCACTTCATGTGCAGTCTCTCTTTATGCCATGAACCCACAACAAATTAGACAGTCTAATCTTGGTTTGTCTGTGTTTCAATTTTTGTTTTAGAATATAGACAATCAAAATCTGTCAGACAGTTTAATCCTGACAGATATTAGATTAGGTAGAGAATTAAGTGTCCAACCTTTTAATCTGGGCTCTTGGAGAAATAAGGGTAGCATTAGATAGGTTTATTTTTATGTTTGCAAAATAAAATGTTGAAAAAGAGTTTGCCAGTACAAGTGCACTCAAAGGGAAAAAATGTTAGTACAAGTAGTTCGGGGTAGGTAGAAATGTTTGTTTCAAAGATATTTCATGCTGTAGGTCACTGAAAAAATTTCCAATGTGCACAAAGTACCAGCAAGAAAGCAAAGAATTCTGCCCAAAGGAAATGCACTGGTCTGCTAAATACAAAGATTGCTGAGGCTCTGGACACCTAAAAGGCAGGCTGTCCTCCCTAAGTGGAGCCACTGTTAGCCACCTATAAATTCTGATATGCCGGAGGGTGGATAAATCAGTTGTCAAGCCTTCAAGAGATGCATTTCCTTTGAAAATCCATCATCCTTGAAGCCTTATGATGATTCTTATCCTCCAAAATCATCTTCACTGTTGTTCCCATTGATAAGCCCTGTTTTTCTGTGAAAGAAGTTGTCTTCAAAGGCCTCCATTTTCTCTATTTCACTCCAAAATATCCTCCATTTTAGCCTCTAAACCATCCTAAATCACTTTTAGACCTTATATTTCCCTTCTATTTGGTCTAAAAATCCCTCCTTTTGCCTATCGGAACCTCCAAATTCCTCTAAAAACCCTCTAAAAATCCTAAAAAACCTATTTGTTCACTAAGGCCTTAAGCCCCTCTTTGGCCTTAGCCCTAGCCTCTATTCTCCATACAACCCACGCTATGACCAAGCGTTAAGGCCTAATCGCAATCGCAAAAAAATCATTCCCTTTGTTCCTTTCCCCAAATTCACGATGCGATGAGCCCCTCCCCTCCGATCTTCTGACCTGATCTCGACCGTCGAATCCAAAAGAACTGACGGATGAGATTCAGTCGGCTCTCCGCTCGTAGGCCATCTGTCATTTCACCCTTTGATCAATCTCGACCGTTGATCTCCCCTCTGATCCGACGGCCCACGCTTAATCGCACTTCGCAGACTCAAAGACCTCGGTGCGATTGACCTTGTTCTTTCTCTCTGATGCAATTTAATCCCAGTCGTTCATTCTGCCAGATCCAACGGCTCACACATGACCCGACCATGCCCCTTCATCACATCGCAAAGCATAAGCCTCCCACCGAAACGAATATGGACCGTTGAATCCATAAGAACCAATGGCCCAAATTTCATTGCACTCCCCCTGTCCGTGCAGCTTTCCCATCGCAGCCATTCCGCACCATCCGATCAACTCGTCACGATCCTACGGCTGACATCCCATTTCGAAAAATTTTTGTGCCTATAGTTTAACACCAAAAAGTTTTGCGAAAAAGGTGGTTTTCAAAGGAACATGTGTGAATTAACGTATGGTATTTCATTTCTTTTGACAATACCGCCTCCCCTCATTTTATTTTGCGAAAACTACTGCCGGTTTTTTGCCTTACCACCTATCCTCTACAACATCATTTCCATTGTTAATCATAGTCGTTGATGGTTCTAATATAATGGCCCACATTTAATCTCAACCTTGTTCATTTGTTTTTTACCTATTCCCCTAAATTTTTTCACCAAGCAATCCCCACCGTTGATTTATTTAATCTAACTGTCCACATTCATTCTTCGCACCAAAATCCCATCAAACCTGTTTTTCGTCATTCCACCCTGATTTTCACTCATTATTTCACCGCATCCTGCATTTTCCATCGCTGCCTCTCCATCCTCACGAGCCTCTGAAGCAGTCACCCTCACCCCCTCTGGTTTTTATAACATGGTTCTTGTTTTTTGCAGGTTTCAGAGGTGACGGATCCATACAGTCTTCACAGTCACAAATAGGTGACTCATAACGCAGAAAAACCATCACATATGCTGAAAATCACAGAAAGGAAGGTCACAGAGAAGGTTTGAAGCATGTTGATCAAATATCAGAGTTATTAACCTTGACACATACCCTCCATCTCAGCAAAAACCCTCCACTTGTACACAAAACACTTGGAGATGGTAAAGATCGCACATTTAGTGGCAGAAACATGGCATAAAGGCTACAAGACTTCAGAAGGCATCAGTACAGAAGTAGTTCAAGTAATCAGCAGAAGAAAGGCATAAACAGAATTAAAACAAGTTTAAGTACGCAGGAGCAGAGAAATTACTAATGTAGAGTGTTGATTGACACTGACATAGCCCATCTCCATGCTCAAAGGCCTTCCAAGTAGTTATTACACCAGGGAAGTCACTGAAAAATTTTAGAGGCAGTTATTTAGGAGTATGGGAGCCCTCATAGCCCATTCTGCACTCAACTCACACTAGGAAAATTACAGTACCACTACAAATAGTATCTCCTCTTAAGGACACCCTATGAATGTTATTTCTGTCCTATCAAATGGTCTCAACAAGCTACAAAGTTACTGAAACTGTCCAGAATTTAACGAAATGTTTAAGGCACAGAGTGGGGCATTCGAGTGCCCTCTCCTATCTCTAATGATCATTAAAACTTCTTTACCTACTTTTCCTCATATTTTTCCTATAAAGACTCTTTGAAGTCTCATTGTAAAAGGTTGGCATTTGGTGATTTATAAAGTAATACATATTGCTGCTTTGAAGAAGCATTGGTGTTCTGACGGAGTGTGAAGATCTTTGTTTTTCTCTGGATGAAGGAGGTTGGACCATTGGATCCCTAAGCCTAGTTTTGGTGAAGTACTTCTTATTGTTAATGTTACTTCCTATTTTCCACTTTGTTCCATCATGCTTTGCTTACAGTAGGATAAAAATTTTAGGCAGAGAAATGTATCTTAGAAGCACCTCTGGACTGTTTATCCTTCACTTTTTATATGTTTTCTGCTACTGAATATGATAGGGTAGTCTAATAGCTCTCTTCAATATTCAGTTTTTTTTATCTCAGAAATTGTTAATTCAGTTGTGTTAAAGACTGTTTAGGCGTTCCCTCTTTCTTTGCCACTGAATATGGTATCTGAAATCTCCCTTTGATTATTAATATTTGCAATTTGACAGAGAGGCTTGTTTCAATCACACCCTCTGTTCATTATTGTAATTATTGTGTTAAAGGTCCCTATAATTGCAGTCCTATATGTCTAAGGCGTTCCCTCTTATTTTAATGCAATTGTATGTCTTTGTGGATTTAGCTTTCAATAGTGGACTTGTAGGAGGAAATAGGGAGTTCCCTGAATCCTGTAATTCATTAAGAAGGCCTAGTCTGCATTTCTCTTTCTCTTTGAGTGTTATATTGATTAAGTCCAAAACAATGAGCTTATTGGAGGAAATAGGGCATTCCCTTAATCATTTAAGTCATTTGCGAAAAAATTTACTCTGTTTTCACTCTTAGTCCTTAATTTCCATCCCATTTCACCTTTATTTTTCAACAGATCCTTGACCAAGTTAGATTTTCCCTTTGGTTACCCTTCCTTCTCAGTCAGAACTATTTGGACTTTCACATGACTCCATTGCCCAATGGCTCGTAGATTCCCATGCTCTATCTATACTGTATGAAACACATTTGCCCAACCAAACAAAACAAACAACCCTGAACCTCATAACTAGCCTAAAATCAAATTCTAAACCATTCAAAGACATTATCTTTATAAACATATTGAGAGATACCTCTCTGAGACTAGGAGGGCTAGATCCTAGAGCTCTAAAGCGTGGTTCTGATGTTTTCTTGTCTTTTGGTTAGCCAATCTACCAAAACACAGGAACCCCAACATAATCAATTAACATTCTTCTGCTCGAACTTAAGAAAGAGTGCATTAGTCGTGTGAAAGAACGATTACTGTATAAAATGAAATTGAACACAGACACACTATGTTGCAGGAGTTGTGAGCGAAGGGGGCCCTCCCTCACTCACAACCCCTTTAAAAATTGAAGAGGTTTCTCAGAAAAATGGATAGAACATAATATTTATATTAATATGGAAATATACAACCAAGTATAATATTATATATTGTTTATCACTAGAAATCCCAACCCAACAACCCTTTACAATGTGAAATACATCCCCTTTTATACAATCTCTAAAGCCCATATTTGGCTTGAATGACTAATCTAAGCTATCATCCAACAATACAAGTATAGGCTATCAGATTTAGCTTCTTTTAAGTCTAATCCATGACTAGAATCATGGATTAGACTATTTATGTTTCATAGTGGAAGCTGCAGGAAATCCGGTTTTGATGAGAAAATATGCAAGTTCTGGTTGTTCCAAAAAGAGGTTCGAAGCAACCAATGGAATAATCTTCATGTGCAACCAATTCCCTACAAAACCCAAGGCTTCGCTCGATCTGGCTATAAGTATAATGCAGTCAATCGTTGATGTTGTTGCAGGAAATCCACAACGACTGCAAGAAATCCAGAACAGCTGCAGGAAATCTGCAACGGCTGTAGGAAATCTGCAACAGTTGTAGGAAATGTGGCTGCACAAGTTGTCTTCAAGGTTTTTTGGAACTACTTCGAATCAAAACAAATATGCACATAAGTTTTGGATCAGTGGAAGTAGTAATTGAGTAATAGTTAGAGCTAGATCAAATAATACGTTATGTCTAAGGGAAAATGGAACTTATTATGTTAATTTAACATACCTTAGGCTTATAATACCCTTTTAGCCAAAACTAGACAATATGGCCAAAATAAGCATAATTAAGGCCAGAAGGAGTTCATAAATAAGAGAAGTAAGGCTTGGGAGGGGTGTGAAAAATGGGCAAAATGGAGACTTAACAATGTGTGCCCCTGATTTTTGTATGTAGCATGCTATGGGAATGTTATATGTATTTAAAGTAGCATATTCCAAACACATTTTGATGATGTGGTTCACTATTTTTTTATTTTATGGATGTCTTCTTGTGGGAAGAACGAATAAGTGATGCGGTAATAGAAAGGAAATGGTGGATTACCAATCTTGTTTGGAATTTCATATATGAATCAAATGGAATAAATTTCTTGGTTCACATACATGGGGTCAATATACTAAAGAGTGGATTCAGATATAATGAATTGATGCTCATATAGACAACATGGTGGTTTAACAACAACAATTTCTAAGGGATTGGGTTGTTGATGTAAGATGGAGGAATGATTAAGTGGATCACCCCCATGGCAATATCAAGTGATATGGGACTCTATTGGTTCTTCTAAATGAGGAAAAATAATGGTACTAGATTTGACAATAAGAGATGCACTAGGTGGGTAGGGGAGAATTTCCTCTAATGGACTCTAAAAAATGGATTCCCCCTTACCCAAACATTAAGTGGTAATTTAATGGTCACAAGGCATATGTGGTTTGAATTTCTGGATTTGAAATAAGGGGTTATTAAGCCAATTGACCTCACCATGGATGAAGTCTTTGGATTCCAGATTCATATTGATCATGGTTTTTTTGTAGAAGTAAATATGCATGATGGTGCATATCATCCCAAGCATAATAAGGGATGGTCATGGCTTCCATGATGTCTTCATCTAAATGAAACATGGGAGGATGGGAGGAGGAGAGACCACATGATGTGGATGAACTACCCGAGGCATCTTCATGAGAGATAAGTTTCACATGCACATCGACAACAGGAGGGGATGAATGACTAGTAGATGGGACATCTATAGATGGTAATACTGGGGTATTTGACAAAGAAGGTTCGACAAAATCACAATAGGAAACTCCAAGAGAGTCCCAATACTTTGATCCCATGTATGACGACATGTATATAATAGGAGCACTACTATCCGTCATCTCGACATCGAGAGGAGGGATCACAATGGGTGATTGAGATACCTCGTGTTCTGGCATGATAATGGGACCATATTATATAGGTAAAGAACAGTTGGATTCAATATGAGCAGCCTCTAATTCTTGGAGACGGGGATAGTATATCATGAAAGTCTTTGAGATGGGGATATTGATGAGAATAATGGCCATACATAAAGCACAAGGGTGACTCATGCATAATGATCTTTTCTTCTTAGCTAACTTGGGTAAGGTGACATGGAGATGAGTGTTAGAGTCAGGAAATTTATCAGAGACCACATTTTTTATTTGAGGGATTTCAGGACAATTATTGGTGGTGTGCCCAAAAACATCACACAAAGCACATGGAGGAGTAGGGTTTGGGGGCTTAGGAGGAGTTGGAATTTTTTTGGTTGCCTTCTGTTTGGTTCCCTTTTTTTGGGCTTTACCCCCCTCACCAAATGATTTCACGAGAGGAGTGGGTTATTGTTGAGAATATTTTGTGACTAAAGTAAAGGAAGGGGTAGGAACAACAAGTTGAACCGTGGTCAAATAAGTGGAAAGTTTAAGTTGAATAGGTGGAGTATTTGCGAGGGGGTCAATGTACCATACTAGGATACTCAAGGTGATGTTAGGTAAACTCAACGTAGCCATGACAGGGGGAAAAAAATTTCCAGGTGGGGGAATAAGAAAGGTATCTGACCAGAATGATAACGACTTAGAGGAACTGCTCCTAGATGCTTAAGACCTGGAGCAATGGTTCCTAGTTGGAAAGGACTAGGAAAGCAGAAGGAATTTATCCTTGATGAATTATACCTGAAGGATGGGTTGATTATGGAACAATAGGTTACAAAGGAGTTGGATGTTGGATGGGCATACCATACCGATTGCGAGAAGCCTTTGACACTTGTAGCATGCAAACACTAGATGAGCTAGGCTCAAAAGTGGCAGGTGGTGGACCATAATAAGCACCATGAAAAGCAGAAACTTTGTAGACTCCATGAGAGACATTAGTGAGAGATGAAATAGTTGTATTTCTAGTTAGTGATGATATAGTGGACTGAGGTGAAGTATAATACTTGGGATCATAGTATTTCAGTTGATCGATGGCGAATATATTTTCATTATGTGGAAAGCACATATTACAAAAAATCGTAGATGCGACCTCTAACATGGCATAGCTGTAACTACAACCCAAAATAATATTATAATCTAATGGGGCATCAATGACTTCGATGTCAATAGAGACAATATTTACGTAAATAGTGAGAATAAAGTTGTGATATAATCCAAGGGGTTGTAAGGGATGACTATCCAAAGAACAAAGAGTGATGGTGGATGGTCGCAGGTCAGTTGAACCAAGTCGCTTCCGAACACTAGTAGCCATCACACAGGTGGAGGCACATCCATCTATGACACACCATTAAATAGTGGTGTTTCTTATGGAGACTGTTGTTGTTCCTATACAAAGCCTTGAGTTGTAAAATACCAGTTCCTAGGACACCTTGAAATCAGAGGTTAGATGTATACAATTTTAAGGGTGCCTCTGACAGAATATGGATTAAGAGGATAATGATTGTGGTGGCTCAGGAATGATTAAGACTTTGGAGTATGATTCATGTGAATTACCCTATATTGCAAGAGGGCTCAGGAGGCTGTATGTCTCAGTGGCTTTTCAAATGGGCCAAGTATGAAAAAATGAGCAAAGGCTTTCAAAATATGTAGAGGTGCTAAGAAGGAACGAAGGAGGAACCCACGAGAGACAGGATTAAAAGTCTTAAGAATCTGTCTCCCGTGAACACAGAGGAAGCAGATGTAAGTAGAATGTGACCAACAATAAATATTTGTGGAGCGTGAATTAAGGGGGCACAGTAAGTTTAAAACTTTAAAACATGAGCGTTATTCATACATGAATTCATGAATAAAAAGGCATACCACCAGTAGCTACACTACACGAATCATCAAAGTAGCAGAACATTGAAAGATGATTATACATAAACATGAGATTACTGATAAATAAGAGAATACCGATACATAATACTCATTTTTCCATCTCGAATCCAAATAAACAACGTTGTATATCATATTGTGTTCAAAATAGCTCTCCGAAATATGTGTCTCAGAGCATAAAGACAATAGCCATACATAACTACAACAAAGAGTCTCCAAAATTCAGAACCCTTCTTTCATCTCTGAACTCTCTACATAAAGAGTTCTCCTTAATGGTTTACGATCGAATAAACTTTCATGGTCGACCCAAACATGTGAAAATTAAAATATCATAACCAAATCGCAGAGCATGCATCGAGCAATCACTCCCATAAACATAAAATCAAAACAAAATCAGGTGAAATAGAGACTTCAACAATGAAACATCATAATTAAATTGTAAAAGAAACAACATAGTTAGCCACGAAGGCCAAATCCCATAAACTTCAAATGGGGCGGCGAGGAGTAGCCATCAACAGGTAGGGAGTCTGGCTTCCATCACATGATTCCACCCACTGTCAAAAGCCTCCGATCCCTTATTCTCATGATTTCCATTAACTTTTACGAAACGAATAGTAGTGGTGTGCATTCCTAGATCTTTAGCGGGGAGTTCTTGGACAAACATAATATACCATAGCTATGTTTGTCCCGCCAAAAACCCATGTTGTGTTTGAATTAAAAAACTGGAGACTGGGTTTCGAAAAGGGGCCTGTCTGGTTTGTGGTGTTGGATGGGGGGTGAAAAATTATTGAAGGTGGACATGTAGTGCTAGAGGTGATTTCCAAAATCAGCCATTTCAACCACCACCACCCCCCCTGCGTTATCCTTCAGAATGTCGGGGGGGGGGGGGGGAAGATATACCATGAGCCATCAGATGTGTGATAGGGAGTGGAGATGAGGGGAAGATGACAGAGGTTTAGTGGGATTAATGGTGGTGAAAACCCCTTTTCCTTTATAATGGCGGAGCTAAAAGTGGGGCTTGCGGCATTAACACACAACGGGATGGTTAACACAGGAAAGAGCAGGAAAAAGATCGTGGGAGGGCTTTGATGACGTGGCAAGGTGGTGTGGCCCATTATTATATCGCATATCACAATCGGGAGTTGGGAGTTTGTTATTATGAGAAATGGGGGGTAAAGGATTCAATTTGCGATTTGTAATATCACAAATCACAAATTCAAATATTATCACAGGTTAAACTCATATGGAAAATCACAATCGGGGTCTAGAATTAAGATGGGTAACAAGAATGAAGCAATGCAAAGTGCGATGCGAAAAGGTGAGTGGGTACCAATAATGGTTTAGAGTAGAGAGAAATGAATTATGAATGATAAAGGTTCATGCAGAAAAGGTGAAGAGGGCTAAGGTTTTATCGCATTGGGGGTTTTGTGAAGGATTGTAATGGTAACATGTATGGAGTTTTGCGATATGTGATCGGAAATTGAAGAAGGGGCTCACACCAACATTAAAAGTGGAGGTGATATTACATATACCATATGTGAAATATGATATATGTAATGGTTTGTGGGATACGACCAATGGGTTCTGGATCATAACATGTGGACAAAAACTCTTTCCTCTTTTGACTACGGGGTGTCTTCCTGACCTGTGATTAAATTTCTTGGCCTTTACTTTAGCCATTCACACCTCATCCTTGTGATTTTATTATAAGGCCACTTCTCCACCTTGTGTGAATTCACAGACCAACATTGGCTCCATCTGGGGACAACGTGATGTTCTAAGTGCATTTAGAACTTGAAGACCTAAATGTCTGTGCTTTATTGGGTGCATGGAGTCGCAAATGAATATTCTAAATTTGAAATGAAACTAAAACTAAGTTATGCACTACAAACTATCAAAACATAAATCACTGCTACACCATAAAAATCTTTAATACTGAAATCTAAAACACACTTGAAATGAAAACTGCAAAGCAATCTGAAACTAAAACTGGAAAGATGCTCATAGCACTGAGCTTATTTGCACACCTATCTACCCTAATCTGTTGGAATTACTATTATTATAAATGATACAATAATGCCGGTGTAACTAGGCAAGCAACTACTCTAATAACTTTGTTCTTTCATTGTTTTTCACCAAACTCAAGAACAAACCTGCTAATGGTATTTAATAGAAATTCCTAGCCTGATCTTCATTGCGGGTAGCTTGGTAAACCTGAACAACAACAAAAATGCTGGAAAGGTATGGTGGCTTTGTGATGAATAATTTCTCAATATAGATAGCCATTGGATCAAGATACATTTAACCTATTTCTGAATATTCTAGCCCAATTGTTCCAATATCATAACTTGGTACTACACACGTGTTCTCCATGCCTTCAAATAGCTTGAACCATATTTTCATTTTATCTGATGAATTTTGTGTCGATACTTCTTTTGAACCAGACAATAGCACAGACTTTCCGATCATATCCATATCATAGTAGCTTCTGAAATTATTATGTGTACATGAAAACTGACTTTGAAAACTCTAACCATCCAACGTATCAGTTATTGTGTCATGAAGTGATTTGGATGACTGTAACATTAATTCCACTAACATCTCATGATTTCTCCTATGATTATCAACCAAAATGTGACCAAGATTCCCTTTCACAATCTGAGACGAATTAAAGCATAAATGTAGAGAATCAAACTGGATCAATCCTTCCTCTATTTTAAACTTTGCCTCTTTGTTCAGTAGGTTCACTTAAACATCAACTACAATATTTTGCATTTCTTCAAGGGTTGCAATGTCATTTTCTCTTACTTGGAATGGATTAAAGATATATGGGTAGTGCAAGAGAGCTACTCCTGGGGGTGCCCTTATATCAGCAGGCATTGAATGATACATCGTATTGAACCTGGCTGAAAAATATTGTATTGTCTCCCCTAGATGTCTTTTTAAATGTTCATACTCTTCTATGATAAGAAAGACATTTCCCACAATTACCCACTGATGTAGGAAAACTTGCATGAATTGATAAAAATTGCTCATGCTAGCAGTTGGAAGATTCTCAAACTAGTTTTTAACTTTACCTTGACATGGTAGGACAAACATCTTGATACATACATCATCTTCTTCCTTTACTGATGAATGAAAAACACTAACCAAAGGATCGTGGTAAACATGCAACATAAGATCTTATAGAAGATTGTAACAGGTTAACAATCCTCATTCCAAACTACTGCTTGCTTGTGCATTGAAACTGATTCTATTCAAAAAGTAAGGGAACATATTGTTTTTCCTCACTATCCACAGTAGTCAAGTGATCTGAGTGTTCTTTATAATTCTCTTTGTCACACAGTAGATTTCAAGGGAGCTGCAAAATCTCTTTAATTTCGGGTGAAGGAACATGATTTGTAACAATCTGTTGTACTACTTCATTAATATCCAAGAAAGAAATTAATGATTGAGAACTTTTATGATTTTCTTCAAGGGCTATAAACTGAGATAAGGTGCAACCTAAAAGAGAATTTGAGAGATGGTATTCATCATGCAAATCTGATTGGTATTTAATCTCTGAAGGAAACACTGCTTGCTAAAAATGTCCTTGTGGATCTAGACAATTAAGCTCTATTGCCTCTATTTCCAAATCACCAGACTTCTATTGATTTTTAGTGTTGTCCTCTTGGAAACACTCCATCCCTTCCCCTTCTTCATGGAGGGTAAGCTCACCTCCATCTTCTTAATAATAGGTTAGGAACTAGTTTTCTTAAGAGTCTATGATTTCTTCAGGCCCCTCTTCGACCTCTGATTTATGAGTGAAGAGATTATCCATCTCCTCCAAGATGTAAACTATGTTGTTAGCTAAATATTTGAACCATTTTTAGGCCTCCCCATCTAGTGACTCAATGAAAAGCCTTAGAAGCACATCGATGTGTTCTACATTTACATTCTCTGCTAAGGTGCATACATTTTCAACGTGTCTTTGCGCGAGCATACTATCTTCCCTTGTAAACCACAACAACAGCTCTAGATATTCTTGTGGCATATCATTTAGTAATTGAGGTAGCACCAATGGAGCATGATTTTTGAGGAGGAAACAAGGTATAGCCTTGAGGGGCGGTGGTGGTAGGTTATGAGGATGAGTTGGCTGGGGTATAATAGGTATGTGATGAGTAGAGGTTTGGATATTTGTCTGTAAAAAGATTTGGAGTGCTGCAACTTCTTTACTTCTTCAGCCTTGGGAGTAGAGTGCAAGGGAGGTAGAGAAATATCAGATTTGGCTTCCTTTTTTATGAATGAACTGGCTAAAGTAGAGGCTTCTATAGGATACTCAAGTACACAGGCTATGGAGCCAAGGCCATAGATGTCAACTTTCTAAGATGAGGAAGGTGAATATTCTAGAGAAAATGAGGGTAAGTCAGCCTGGCTTGGTTTCTTCTCTTTCTAGATTCTCTTAAATATGCTTTTTTTGGGATCAGATACAGTATGGGTTTTCAATTGGGAAGTATCTGACCGAGGACGAGGCCTTGTGTAAGCTAGGATTACAACTGATTTGAACTTTGATAATATTGGAGTCGCCAAGGTGAGGGCTATGCAACTCTCGACCCTTCATGCTGACCTGATTGAAGGGTGAAGATAATGTCATATCACAGGGAAAATATTTTCTAATTCTATCCCCAGCAAAGGGACCAAAAATATGTTGTTTCTCCTAGATACAAACTTGAGTTGCAAAATACCAGTGCCTAGGACATCTTGAAATAAGAGGTTAGATGTAGAAAATTTTAAGGGTGCCTCCGATAGAATCTAGATTAAGAGGATAATGATTGTGGTGGTTCAGGAATGATGAAGAATTTGAAGTTTGATCCATGTGAGTTACCCTATACTATAAGAGGTCTCAGGAGGCTGTATGGCTCGATGGATTTTCAAATGGGACAAGTATGAAACATTGAGCAGAGGCTTTCAAAATATGTAGAGGTGTTGAGAAGGAATGGAGGAGGAACCTGTGAGTGACAAACTTAAAATTCTTAAGAACCTATCTCCCGTGAAATCAGAGGAAGCAGATGTAAGTGCAATGTGACCAAAAATAGAGATTTGTGGAGCGCAAATTAAAGGGGCACAACAATTTTAACACATAAGCATTATTCATACACGAATTCATGAATAAAAATGCATACCACCAGCAGCTACATTACACGAATCATCAAAGCAGTAGAACATTGAAATATGATTATACATAAACAGGAGATTACTGATAAACAAGAGAATACAGATATATATTATTCATTTCTCCATCTGGAATCCAAATAAATAGTGTTGTATATCATATTATGTTCAAAACAACTCTCCCAAATATGTGTCTCAAAGCATAAAGAGAACAGTCATATAGAACTACAGCAAAAATTCTCCGAAATTCATAACCTTTCTTTCATCTCTGAACTCTCTACATATAGAGTTCTCCTTGAGGGTTTACGATCGAATAAACTTTCATGATCAACCCACACATGTGAAAATCAAAATATCATAACCAAATTGTAGAGTGTGAATCGAGAAATCACTCCTGTAATTAGAAAATAAAAATAGAATCAGGTGAAATCGAGACTTCAATAGCGAAACATCATAATCAAATAGTAAAAGAAACAACATAGTTGGCCACAGAGGCCAAATTCTGGAATCTTCAAATGGGTCGGTGAGGAGTAGTCATGAACAGCTGGGCTATCTGGCTTCCATCACATGATTCCACCTACTGCCAAAAGCCTCCACTCCCTTATTCTCATGACTTCCATTAACTGTTATGAAACAACCATTTGTGTTACACGTGCCTAGCTCTTTAGCGGGGAGTTCTTGGAAAAACTGAATATACCATAGCTATGTTTGTCCTGGAAAAAACCCATGCTATGTTTGAATTGCAAAACCAAAGACTGAGTTTCGGCTCTACTTTGTGGTATTGGATGTGGGGGGTGTGAAATCACTACAGGCTAACACGTAGCACCAGAGGCGGTTTCCAAAACTGACCATTTCGACCCACACACCCCCCCCCCCTCCCCCCCCAATGTTAACCTTTAGAATGTAGGGGGGGGCGGGTGAGAAATAGATCATGAGCCATCAGATGTGTGATAGGGAGAGGAGAATAGGAGAAGATGGCAGAGGTTTAGTGGGAGTAAATGCGGTGACAACCTCTTTTCCTTTATAATGGTGAGCTAAAAGTGGGGCCTGCGACATTAACACATAGCGGGATGGCTAACACTGAAAAGAGTGGGACAAAGGCCGTGGGAGGACTTTGATGATGTGGCAAGGAGGTGGGGCCCATTATTATATCGCATATTTCAATCAGGAGTCGCGAGTTTGTTATTATGAGAAACTAGGGTAAAAGTTGCGATTTGCGATTTGCGATATCGTAAATCGCAAAGTCAAAGTTTATCGCAAGTAAAACTCAGATCGCAATTCGCAATTGGGGCTGGGAATTAGGACTAGTAACAAGAATGAATCAATGTGAATTTCAATGCAAAAGGGTAAGTGGGTACCAATAAAGGTTTAGAAAGGAGAGAAATGAATTGTGAATGATAAAGGTTCATGTAGAAAAGGTAAAGAGGGCTAAGTTTTTATCACATCGGAGGTTTTGTGAAGGAGTGCAATGGTAACATGTATGGAGTTTTGTGATATGTGATCAAAAATTGAAGAATGGACTCACACCAACATCAAAATCAGAGATGATATTACATATACCATATGTGAAATATGATATATGTAAAGGTTTTCGGGTACAGCCAATAGGTTCTCGATCATAACACTTGGACACAAGCTCTTTCCTCTTTTGACTGCAGGGTATTTTCCCAACCTGTGCTTGAATTTATTGGCCTTCAATTTAGCCATTCAAGCCTCATCCCTGTGATTTTCTTATAGGGGCCACTTCTCCACCTTGTGTGCGGTCATAGGCCAACAAATGCTGGTATTGGAAATGAAACAAATGAAGGAAGGCAGGGATGTTCTGACTTACAAATGTAAAAAAAAAACATATGATTGTCAGAAGGATCCACAGCACACAAAGAAGAGAGTATAGATCTACGTTGGGATGGGCATGTATGGAGTACTTCCAGCATTAACATGGTAGAAGGAGACTACACCAAGTCATATACTATGCTATAAGTATGGACGACTTAATCTGAAGCAATGTTTCGATGTATTGGACGTTAGGGGATCTTAGGGATAATCTCTACCATAGGCTGAGGGATATGTATGGTACCGTTTAATGACAAAAGAGGCTCGGTGGAAACTTGAGGTCAGGACTCAGTCACAGAATTAGTAGGTGGTTTTTATATTGGCATGATTGAGTCTGAAGGGTGACTTGTTTGGTGTTGACCTCATATGAATTCATCATAATGATATTAAAGTCATTATGAATAGATGGAGAAGGTTGTGGACCTTGTTTAGGTTGAGTAGCTAAATAGCCTTGATGACGGAAAGGGTTGGTAAGAATATTCAGTTGAGATGAAACAAGAGTAACAGTAAGAGGAGATGGAGCAATAAGTTGTTGTCCTCTAGAAGAATTTGTTTAAGCTTCCCATGCTTGGAGCATTTGAGGTAACAAGGGACACTCATGAGTATCATGGCCATAGACACTGCAATAGGGACAAGGCTTATTCATATGGAGAGTGTTGTTTTTCTTGGGTTTGTTACCCTATTTCTATGTTGTGGGATTAGGCTAGTTTCCCTAATGTGCATTAGGTGGTGGACCCTAGTTATATTGATTACCTTGATATGGTTGGTTTTGATTAACTTTCCCCTTCTTCCTTTTCTTGGGTTTGGGGGGATTGGTTGTGGTCTAATGAGCATACACTTGACCTTGAGGAGGATGTTGTTTTTGTGGTAGAGGTGGAGGTAGCATGGGGGGGCTGGGGCATTGGTTTTGAATGGGTTGGAGTGTTAGGCAGTGCATATAGAAAATAAGGAGGAGGGGCAGCATTTGGATAAACAGGTTGAGCAACAACTGCCTCTGAAATCTTTTGATGTATTTGGGGAAATGCATATGACATGATTTTACCTAGATAAGGGTTTCCCTATGGAAGGGGATAATTGTAAGAGGATTTGGTCCCCCCTAGTGTTGAACATAACTCATCGGAGGTGGAGTGTATAGTTTCCAATGAGGGTGTGAAGTTGATGCAACGATAGCATATGTGGAATGAGATTCCCTGAGCACATTATTAGCACCGGGCCAAATGGTATAACATAACCTGATTGAGCATAGATCAAGTCATATTTCAAAGATACTTGGAGCGCATCTTCCTCAGAGTAAGGGAAGTGTGAAGCGACGTATTTACCTATGGGTACCAAAAGCAATCTAAGGAATCAATACATGTAAACAAGGTCTTCAAATTCAGGGGACCTGCACATGCTCCTCCTTCTACACCATTTTTGAACATGGTCAAATAGGCGAGTGGTAGAAGTTTGACTAAAGAAGTCAAGTGTTCGGTACTAGTGTCAGAACAGAGAGTTAACTCAAAATAGGATATAAAATATTTAGCAGGAATCACAAAAGTGGAATGAGTGGCATTGGGATGAACGACATATCAGTTAGCAGAAACTCTAGTAAGAGTGTGTTGGAATAAATGAAGACAGATGGAGTTCTCAGTGATGGAATTAGTTGAATAACACATGTGAAATGAGTAAACATGATTTGTGCGATATTCTCTAGGATTTCCTTCAAACTTGGGTATGCCATAAGGAAGTTTGGTTGTCATAAATTTCCGATTGGGGTTATGGAAAGAGTTTCATTGATCAACTGGTTAAAATTGGGTAGCCTCAAACCAGCCATGAAGGGTAGCAATGGAGTAGGAGTGACCATACCAAAATAGGTTTTGCTAGTGGGATTACCTGGGTTAACACTTGGGTTACCACCTTGGTTTCCCACAACTGCATTGGAGCCTAACATGGTGGAAATATGAGGTTGAGAATATGCATAATCAAAGGAATAACTAGATGAATTAGTAGAACTAGAGTCAGAATGAGGACTCGATGGAGGACTAGGAGGAAGAAATCTAACTCGAGAAGGAGGATTAATATTTCCTAACAGAAACTAAGGGAAAAGGCCTTGAATTATCCATGAAAAATTCCTAGGGCGTGCAGGTATGTCAAGAAATGATTACACGAAGGACTAAAGGATGATAGGAGAAAAGGAGTAATAAATAGCATGAAAATACCTAGTGCAATGGTTCCAAGTGTAAACTAGCTATATAATAATGCTAATCTAATACAAGCAATCACATCGTATCAAAGAAAATAACCTCTAACCTATAGGTGATATAAATCCTCAAACAATCCTAATTCTATTATTTTAGATGGACTTCCAAAGAACCTCTTACTTGACAGAATTTGATCCCTGCAAGTAGAGTTGTCGAGAGAAAGGTGGGGTAAATAACTAGCTGCTCCCCACATCCAGTCCTATAGTGTGTTTTCCAATTATTTTTAAATATATTTACCTTCGTCCCATGGGGGTGGTCGCGCCTTGAGCTTCTTGGTGATAAGTTGCTGCATGAAATTCCCTACCATTGGTTGGGTAGCTCTGAGGAGAACTGCTCGCACGGTGACCTATTCTAACCCCCTCAAATTCGTGTTTTTGATGCACTCTATATTTGTACTATGGGATTGTGAAGGATTTTAAGCCCCCTACAAATTCAACTTCTATGTCTTAATGGAAATGATCGATGGGTGTTATTCGAAGCCCATCCCACCAATCCTACACCTAACTACCCAAATTTTCTAGCTCTAATACCCAAGTGGGATTAATTTATGTGTGTTATGTTATTATAATGTGGTGTGTTTCAAGTCTTGGCTTGGCAGTGTTAACCAAGATCATGTTCACTTAGGGTGTGCAAATGTGTGTGAAAAAGTGTGTTCAGTGTAGGAGTTAATTGAGCATGTTTTATGATGCCATGTGTTGCTAAAATAAAATGTTGAAAAACTATAAATAATTTTGTAAAATGACAATAAAATTAACATCCAATCAAGCACACAACCCCACCCAAAAAGGCTCTCAAATAGATAAGAAAGGAGATGGAAAAGCTACTAAAAAACACACAAAATGCCTACAAGATAAAATTTCAAAGGTACTGTGATCTAAAAGCACTAAGGTGCTGAAAATGGTGCAGAAAAACAACAAAAATCAGAGGTGAAATTCGTTACAAAGGATAGGAAATAAGCTAAAAAATTAATACACTCAAGGGAATCATAAGGGGGAAGGCAATAAAAAAATAAAAATGGATTTTAAATGATAAAATAACATATCTTGAAGGGCTTAAATAAATTGGATTAGACCCTGAAAAACCAGTGGCGAAAAATGTTGAAAATTTGGACTCGTCACCCAACCAATATCTTCCTAAAAAGGTGGTGGTATACTCCAAACCCTAGGGGGATTTTTCATATCTCAAAGAGAAAAAATAAGAGAATATAGGCCTACAGGACACTGAAACAAAGATAAGAAACCCTTCCCAGTACAAGCACAACACTCTCGAAAAATCTGGAAAAAATATAAAACTTTCACGGAAAATTTTCAAAATGCAAGTACTAACCTGAAACAAGTGGAAAACATAGTTTTTGAGCCAAAAGGGGCATTCTTGAACTCAAAGCACATATCTGGGGCTAAAAAGTGTGTTTTTCTCCCGATACTCTTGGTCAGCAGATCTCGCACATATTTTGTCATCTCTTGCTCGACTAGTATCTGTGACCTGCGGAAAAAAATAGAAAACCACCAGAATCGGAAAATTTGATAGAAAAAGGAAAGAAAATCTATAAATATAAATTGGGAGGCTATAAATAGCTTCTAAAAACCGTGAAAACACACTAAACCTCCAGTCACCTATGATAATAAATTGTAACACCAATGGAGTCACCATTTGTTAGTATGAAATATCTTGGAAGGTGTACCAAAATGATCTCACTTAAGACATAGGTGACAAGTGATCCTGACAACAATTGTGGATGCTTATACTTCAGATATGAAATAAAATTGTGAGAAAAACCTGCATAAAATTATATGTATGTGATCTAAAGTAATAAAGAGAAAAATAAATATGATGTAATAACCCAATTATGGAAAGGCATTTAAATAAATAAATCCTTTATTGGTAGCACCTGTAAAAGAATATTTACAAAAGGGTCACAAATCCTCCTTCGTGAAATGGGTCCTTTGATGTCCTTAACAATTCAGTGATTGATCTTCCTTTCTCAATATTAAGAAAAAAAACAAACAACTCTAGTGGAAGCTCAAATGTAAGAAGATGTTAACGGTGACGATGATAATGAACATGGTGAAGAATGAATGGAAACCTTCTTATTTATAAAAAAGTATGGGGTTAATCTTGAAATTGGGAAATAACAAAATATCATTGACCAAATAAGGATCTAACAATTAGGAATAATTTCTTATATTTTTTGGAGAGGGAAAATATATTCAAAATTGTCAAATATCATTATTTACAATAATTAACAAATAAAACGATTTATTATTTATTTGCAAAGATTAAGAAAGGTATGTGTAAGGGTCCTATAATAATAGGGTTCATAAATTTTGAATTGAATTTTATAGTCTTGTAAGTATGTACATACCTTGCTTTCTGCAAGTTGTTTTCCCATATTTTTTAAAAATGAAAAAGCCAAAAAGAGGGTAAAAAGTCCTAAAATAAAAATCGAAGGACTTAGAAAAATATAGACCCCAAAAGAAAAGAAATAAGACCTAAAAGTGAGCAAGTTCAAATGCCACTACTTTTACTTTTACTACAAAAATAATGATTATGTGCAAAGTGTCAATAAATGCCATAATCCATGATTAGTTAAACAACTTAATCTTAACTCTTCATGCTTTCAATTTCATGTTTTAGATAGTGAATAAAGATTTGTCAAACAGTTTAAACTTGACAAATCAATAGATATGTAGAGAATAATGAAGAGCTCAACAGTTTAATCTGAGCCCTCAGATGAAATAAGGTAGATTTAGATAGTTTTTATGCTTTGAAAGGAAAAAATTTTAAGGTTGCAAGCCTAAATGCACCTACAAAATGAAGAAAACGAATGTTAGAAATAAATTTGGGTAGGTAGAAAGAAGTTGGGAAATCATGTAATAAAGCATCAATGGGAAAAATCATTAATTTCCCATCCCCTATAAGTATTAATTATTCTAAGCTATCAGTCAAATAGGCTCAGAGAATTTCTCTGACTTTTGTTGGGAATGGACCCAAGCCTCGATGACTGGCTAGTTAAAAATATTGAATTCTTATGTTAAACCCACATTTATCATCATTTACCCTTCATTCATACATTAAAACCTCTTTTTTCCTAAGTAAAGACACATTCTTACTTAGTAAAGATAAACCCAAAATAATTAACATCATCCCTTCAAAAGCTTTCATAAAACCCCAAAAATACATTTTTCCCTAAGTTAAAGTTTAAAATATTAAAAAAGACAACACTGCTTTGCTTTGTCTATCATATACACTTTACTTATAGATAACATGTGTTTTATTTTGTATTTCACTACCCTTTCATATTAACTTTTAATCTATTTTTATTAAATCGCAAAAAATACCCTCCCGTAGTTATTAATTCCATTATATCTAAATAACCCCCCAAAAAAACCCACTATTTTAATGTTTAGACCAAAGTCTATTATCACCACGTGCATAAATAAAAACCCTGACTATAAGCCCTTTGGTCTAAAATTATCATTAATTGAAATACCCCGCCCCTATAGTTTTAAAACCATTCAAAATGTTAAACCTCTTTCAAACCAATGGCTAAAAAAGTTGAAACTCTAGACTCCTCACCCAGCCAATCTCTTCCTAAAAAGGTGGAGGTATACTCCAAACCCTAGGGGGATTTTTCGTATCTCAAAGAGAAAAAATAAGAGAATCTAGTCCTATGGGAGACTGAAACAAAGATAAGAAACCCTTCCTAGTACAAACAGAACATTCTCGAAAAATCTGGAAAAAATCTGAAACTTTCTCAGAATATTTTCAAAACGCAAGTACTAACCTGAAACAAGTGGAAAACATATTTTTTGAGCCAAAATGGGCATTCTTGAACTCAAAGCACATATATGGGGCTGAAAAGTGTGTTTTTCTCCTGAGACTCTTGGTCAACAGATCTCACACATATTTTGTCCTCTCTTGCTCGACTAGTATCTGTGACTAGCAGAAAAAAATAGAAACCCACCAGAATCCGAAAATTTGACAGAAAAAGGAAAGAAAATCTATAAATATAAATTGAGAGGCTATAAATAGCATCTAAAAACCATGAAAACACACTAAAACTCCAGTCACCTATGAAAATAAATTGTAACACCAGTGGAGTCAGCATTTGTTAGTATAAAATATCTTGGAAGGTGTACCAAAACGATCTCACTTAAGACACATGTGACAAGTGACCCTGACGACAATTATGGATGCTTATACTTCAGATATGCAATAAAATTGTGAGAAAAACCTGCATAAAAGATATGTATGTGATCTAAAGTAATAAAGAGAAAAATAAATATGATGTAATAACCCAATTATGGAAAGGCATTTAAATAAATAAATCTTTTATTGATAGCACCTCGCAAAGAATAGTTACAAAAGGGTCACAAATCCCCCTTCATGAAATGGGTTCTTTGATGTCCTTAACGATTCAGTGATTGATCTTCCTTTCTCAATATTAAAAAAAAAAAACAATGTGTAGAACTCTAGTGGAAGCTCAAATGCAAGAAGATGTTAACGATGATGATGATAATGATCATGGTGAAGAATGAATGAAAACCCCTCTTATTTATAACAAAGTATTGGGTTAATATGGAAATTGGGAAATAGCAAAATATTATTGACCAAATAAGGATCTATCAATTAGGAATAATTTATTATAACTTTTGGAGAGGGAAAAGATATTCAAAAGTGTCAAATATCTTTATTTACAATAATTAATAAATAAGATGATTTATTATTTATTCGCAAATATGAAGAAAGGTATGTGTTAGGGTCCTTTAATAATAGGGTTCATAAATTTTGAATTGACTTTGATAGTCTTGTAAATATCTACATACCTTTCTTTCTGCAAGTTGTTTTCCCATATTTTGAAAAAAAGAAAAAATAATAAAAAGCCAAAAAGAGGGTAAAAAGTCCTAAAAGAAAAATCAAAGGAGTTAGAAAAATATAGACCCCAAAAGAAAAGAAATAAGACTTGAAAGTGAGCAAGTTCAAATGCCACTACTTTTACTTTTACTGCAAAAATAATGATTATGCGTAGAGTGTCAATAAATGCCATAATCCATGATTAGTTAAACAACTTAATCTTAACTCTTCATGCTTTCAATTTCATGTTTTAGATAGTGAATAAATATTTGTCAAACAGTTTAAACTTGACAAATCAGTAGATAGGTAGAGAATAATGAGGAGCTTAACAGTTTAATATGAGCTCTCAGATGAAATAAGGTAGATTTAGATAGTTTTTATGCTTTGTAAGAAGAATTTTTTAAGGTTGCAAGCCTAAATGCACCTAAAAAATGAAGAAAACAAATGTTAGAAATAAATTTGGGTAGGTAGAAAGCAGTTGGGAAATCATGTAATAAAGCATCAACGGGAAAAATCATTAATTTCCCCTCCCCTATAAGTATTAAGTATTCTAAGCTATCATTCAAACAGGCTCAGAGCATTTCTCTGACTTTTGTTGGGACCCGACCCAAAGCTCGATGACTGGCTAGTTAAAAATATTGAGTTCTTATGTTAAACCCACATTTATCATCATTTACCCTTCACTCATACATTAAAACCTCTTTTTCCCTAAGTAAAGAGACATTCTTACTTAGTAAAGATAAACCCCAAATAATTAGCTTCATCCCTTCAAAAGGTTTGATAAAACCCCAAAAATACATTTTGTCCTAAGTTAAAGTGTAAAATATTAAAAAAGAAAACAATGCTTTGCTTTGTCTATCATATGCACTTTACTTAGAGATAACGTGTTTTATTTTACATTTCACTACCCTTTCATATTAAATTTTAATCTATTTTTATTAAATCCCTAAAAATACCCTCTTGTAGTTATTAATTCGATTATATCTAAATAACCCCCAAAAAAAACCCACTATTTTAATGTTTAGACCAAAGTTTATTATCCCCACGTGCACAAATAAAAACCCCGACTATAAGCCCTTTGGTCTAAACTTATAATTATTTGAAATACCCTGCCCCTATAGTTTTAAAACCATTCAAACGGTTAAAAATTATATAATATAATAAATCATGTCCACATATGTTTTATTGAAACATCTTTATAAATGTTTTAAATAAAAAACATTACCCCCGCCTATATTCATATAATCCTAAGTTTTGGAATTAAACAAATGTTTATTTATAAAGTTCAAGAACCATGGCCACCTATGCATAAAAGCCCGCACCCATATACATTGATTAAAACATTGTATATATGTTCAAACCTTATATTCCTCACCACATCTCAACCCATCCATGCACATATATCATCTCGGTCCCACTTCTTCATTTCAATGCATCTCGAGAACTAATATTGACCCTTCGCATTGATCTCTCTAATCTGACGGCTGATATTTGATATCGGGTGGAAAATATGTGCAACCACCAAAATTCCAAAGCTGTGCGAAATGGGTGGTTTCACCCATTCCTCTCTCCTCCATGTGGCCTTTCCTTACTGGATTGCATGGGTTGAGTCTAAAACCGCTTACCACCGAAACCCCGCACGATAACTAGTCTAGTTTTTTCCGTTTGAAATCCAAAACAGCCCTCCCACCTAATGTGACCTACATTCAATGCTAGATTAATACACCTGGAATGCATAATAAACCTTTGTAAAAGAATTTCATTCATCAAATCTTGTTTTTCTTTAAACCTAAGACCTCTGCAAAGTTTCCCTGACTATAAAAAACACAGCTTTAAGCCATTTTCTGCCCTTGTTTACGCCCGAAGCCTACAAACATTTTCCCAGTAAACCCTTTAAGACTGATGAGTAGCTGCGCAGTACTTCAAACAAGCTACTGAAGCCTTCAACTCAGCAAAGAACCTCAGAAACCTTTCTAGAAACGGATACCTGCATCACAAAAGGTATTTTTCTAGAATTCAAACCTACAATCAAGTTGAGAAACACATTTTAAAATAAAAAAAACACATTTAAGTTAAGAAATTGATTAACTAAACTGCCAAAAAAGTCCCAAAAACAGGCCAAACTTTGGAAAAATTTTCCCAGAATCCCTTTTTCTCTACGGTGTGCTACTTTGAGGAAATTGGTGAAATTTTCATAGTTTATTAGTCTACTTCAAGCCCTGAAATAAACCAGAAAACCTCTACAGGTAGCCTAAAATCCTCTGTGATCCTTTTAAAAGGGTTTTTAGCCCTATTTCCATTAAAAAACTTAGGAAAACCCTATTTTCTATTTTAAACCAACTCTAAATCTTTCAAACCTCTTTGACAGACCTAATTGAACAAAAAACCCAAAGAAACCCTATATTTTGCCAGATTTGCCCAATTAAGCCTCTGTTATAGAAAAATTACCTCTGCAAAATGTCTAAACTTATAGAAGTAGATCAAAATGCCTAAAAAGCAGAGTGCAAGCAAGCTTGAACGTTCTAAAGCACCTAAACCTACCCCTACCATGACTCCAAACACTGCTATTGTTGTCAATCCATTACAACCACCTGTTGTTGATATTGAACACATTCCCCTTGCTGATACTAATTATAAAATAGCTGATCCTATTGTTGAATTCAACCTGTTAGATATCCATAACTGGTGCTATGAGAAATCTTTAGATGATCATGAAGAAATCCATATTTTGGAATCCCATTTACCCAAGTATGTTGTCCCATTAACTCACCCATGTTAGGATATTATCAGATTGTGTCAGCCATACTATGTTCCACAGCAAAGAGCCATTTTAAATGCTAGTAAAGAATTCCTATTTACCGTCACTACAGAGTCAAATAACCAAATGTTGTAGCTTCAACCTAACCCCCAAGCAGTCCCTTTTTCTATTGAGGCCCTCACTAAGCTATACATTGGCCTAGATTTTCCTAAAAGGTTTATGATTTTTCAGAATTTTATGCCTCTGCATGTAAAAATTCCTAAGATAAATCCTCCATATTCTATTGGTAAATTCCCTGAATATTTAGGACATGTAATTTCCATGCTCTCTTTCATACTTGGATATTTCACTGAGGAACACACTAATGAATCCATCTTGGGATTCTTGTCCACCTCTTCTCCAGGTCAACCACATTCAGTAATCTTTCATTATGCTGGTTTTATTGCTGATAGTATTCATTACTAGTTGAAAAATTTGCAAATAGAGGGAGTGTTTAGATATACCTCCTACCTTTTTCATATTTTCTTATACTTCCAATCAGATAAATTTCCAATCACTTTTCAAAAACTTGACCTAGAGGCAAATCCTCTATCTGTCTTTTTTTGGACATCATTGCTCAGAAAAGAATGTGTAGATTTCAGTTATTCAGATTTTTTAGAATTGTTTTTACATCCAGTGATCACCATGTTGACCAACACAGAGCAGCCTAGAATAAGTGAGGAAATGAAGAAAATATTGTAGTTATCAGAGAAGAGTAAGGTTGGTGACTAGTATTTATATGAGAAATATATTGAAATCAGAGTCTTTGGTTCAAACTTGTTACCTTACAAGTTACCCAAACATCCTACAATGAGGATCTTTGCCTTGGATTATATCAGATAGATCCTAAACTCTAATTCAATCACTTTTATGGAAGCTAAGAAGAAGACCCAATTCAAACTTTAAAATCAAATCGGGCCATTTATATGGAATCACAGGGATGCAGAAAAGGAAGCAGCAAATCAATTGTTAGAATATAAATTTGAAGAGAGTTTTCATTGGAACTATGATCCACAAGGGATCTTGAGCAAGCTAAGGGTTAAATGAAAATTAACACCCTTTATACATGAAGCTAAACCAGAAATGGAAAAGTTTTCCAATCATCTCGGAATGGATTGAAAACACATTAATAGATGCATTAAGCAAAGGTAATACTAGTCATACCTTAGAGACTGAAAATCAGCCAGAGAAGTCCATCAAAAGAATAAGGGAAGAAGGAGCCTATGTGGCAGAGACTACAACAGAAACAAAGTTCAAGATCATTTATAAAAAAAGGCCTAAATTAGATACAACATGCAAAGGAAAAGTGATAATATATGTTGAAGAAACAAAACCTCTAAATACCAACACAGGTTTGCCAAATACAAATGTAGCTACTATAATTATCAATGAGCCAAATTAGAATGAAGAACAACTCAATAATGAAGATACAAAGATAATGGAAAGACAATAGAATATGGAAGCTTCTTCCTCACAGGCAGCTGAGGAAAAGGATTTCAATATTAAGAATAAATATAAGCAAATCAAACTGAAGAATGAGGAAATCAAAACTGAAATTTACTCTCAGTTCTCGAAACAAAAGCCAGGTAATCAAAACATATTTCTATCAGCATTTTAGTACTCAAGTAAAAAATTGATTATGTCAGTATTGCAGCCTACAGTATCAGTTCCAAAGGTAGTTGCTGACTATAAGAAAGTTGACCTAGAAGTAGCTATAGAAAGTATTCATGAATTAGATCAAATACAGTTTCATAGGAAAATCTCTGAGATGTTATATTCCACAGTTACAACAAAATCTATGAGTGCTCATAAGCTTCAAAACACCATCTCTAACATGCAAGATCAAATGAATATGGACAAAGCTTCATTATATGCCAAATATCTAAGGATAAAAGCCTTAGAAGAACTAGTATTACAGGTAGGATATGATCCTACTAGCATCAAAGCAGCTGAAGCATTGATCAAAAATAAAAATGAGGATATAGCAGCCTTGAGAAAACAGCTCAAACTTCCTCAAAGTGAGCATCCTCAGACAAAGGAAGTCATACAGGAACAAAAGGAAAAAGAAGAAATGATGAGTTTAATTCTTCAGTTGACAGCCCAAGTTAAGGAAATGGAAATGCAGATGGACCAACTTGTCCAAGAAAGGAGACAGTGAAAGAACCAATGATTCCTACAATCATTCCAATTATCATTGCAGCAGTGCCTTCAACTTTAGGAGAAAATTTGGCACCCAAAGAACCACTAGCTATTGCAGTGCCAGTGACTTCTTCCACTACATCAGCCACTGAATCTTCTACAACAGTAGTACATCCTACTGATGAGGCCAGAAAGATAGTGAAAGCAATGGAAGATATGTCTTTAAAGACAAATGAGATAAACAAATTGACAAAAATGGTTGAAAATCTTGAAAAGTCAAATAAATCAGCTCAACTAAATGCTAAGATACATGAACAAAATTCTAGCAGATTGAGTGAAGAACTAAAGAAGTTGAAAAAAGAATTAACTCTCAAGGATCATATATCATACATCAAAAATCACCTTTGGAATAATTCAGGTTATTTTTGAGCAAAGGGAGTTATTATTAGTAGCCCAAGTAGAAATTCAAAAGACTCAAGTTGATTTGGCTGATAAACCAGAGCAAGCTGCAAGGCTAATCAATTTCCTTAACAAAAAAAATAGATAGGAGTTGGAAGAGCTCAAAATAACAGACAGAACAACAACTTTCCTAGAAATTAGGAAAGTCACCACAAAGAGAAATTTTATGAGGCAACTTGAAGAAAAATGTGAAGGTATGAATACTTCCATAACTAGATTTATGGTTAAGTTCACAAATCTGAGACAAAAAGGACTTCCTGATATCATGGTTATTAACGATAAATTAATTCCTTAAAATGATTATGACAAAAAGATAAGAGAATATGCCAAGGAACAGGTAAACAAGCCAACAGGTCAAGGCATCCCCACAGGAAAAGTGTTACTGAAGAGTTTTGAAGATTTATTTTACTTACATTATGAGATCAAACACCTATTTGTCATCAAGCCAACCTTTGCTAGATATATAGAAGCTGATGAGAAATTTAGTAAATTAAAGAATATTCAAGTTCATACAAATGATGATTAACAAGCACTCACAGATGTATTGTGAAGGATAAAAACAAGCAGGTGAAAAGAAGAAAGAAAATTGTTTTCTAAATTTCAGTCAAAACATATTTTTATATACTGCAGTGAACCGTTTTTGACTAAGGGTTAAAGAGTATTAGTTAAAGAGTATAAGTGAATAAAGAGTATCCGAGAAAGAGTATCAAACAAGGCAGATCAGATACAGAAAATATCTAAAAGGCTAACAAGGAGGACACCAAGGCAGCCAGCTGCTTTATCCTCAAATCTGTTTCTATTTCTTATGGATAAAATAGGACAGCTTGCTGATTTGTTAAGCAGTTGTCTCTATTTTTATTGTAAAGATATTTATTTTCCTAAGATAATTCCTAGTAGTCTTCTAGTATATTTTTGTAAAACATTACATATAAATACTTCATATTTAGAAGTGTTTTTTTGTGGAATAAAATTGCTGGGATTGTTATAGTCATTTCTTCTTAGAATTTTAAGCTTTTATGTGTCAAAACTTCGAGTAGCAGGCTGGATCAAAGAAAATTGGCATCATACTTCAGGATCCCTGTGATGAGCTATTTGGAGTGAAGTATTTTCTTCACTTGTCATTGTTTCATTTCTCTGTTACATGCATCCATTTATGCTTATGCTAAATCTGAATGTTTTAACTAGTTATCATTTATATGTTTTCCTCTGATTTAAAGTGTAGGGAAACCTTAATTTCTCCCTCTCTCGTTTGACCTCTCCTACTACTTCCCTTTTCCGGATTTAAGGATTCTTAAGTGCCCTTTATCCCGATCATACCATCTCACAAAAACAACTTTCCAAGGTCTCCAAGGGTTATCTATCTTGCCTTGAAGACATTTGACGTTTTTGCCCTTGATCCTAGTCCTGTTAGCTTGATTTTGACTCCATAGCCCAATGGAAAAATAAATTTCCCACTATCCATCCTTTCAAGTGATTTTTCCCACCAAATCAAACAAAACAAAACCAAAACTGTATTTTCATAACTAGCCTAATATTCTGCAATGTTCCCAAAATTAACATGAAGCTAATTGGAACATTGATTTTGCTTATATCATCTAGAAGGTGAATAAATGGGTAAGGAGGCCCATGAGTAGGAATAAAATCCCTCATAGTGTGAAATAGATCATTGGAATAACTAGATTTTGCACCTTCCAATGTGAAAAAGCGGCAAATGCATGAGGACAAGGTCAAGTTTGACCAAGTCAACAGTGCTACCATGGAGGGAGTGGATCACTTTGAAAGACAACACAATATGAATGGGGGAGAGGTCATTTGGTGGAGGAAACCCTAATTTGTGGGGAACAAGGAAAGAAGGCTTTCATTTTTATAAAGGGAGGACAAGGCAGCCATAGGGGGTTATTTTATTGAGTATTGATTTTGGTCTACATGACTATTTGCTTTCTCTAGTTTTTTAACTGAGATTGCTATGCTTCTTAGCACAAGGAATTCTTGTTTAGGAATCATTCTCCCTTGTTGAGAGGCCTCTTGAGGGATTGTACTTAATTTCTCCACATTCAAGCTCAAGGCCAAGCCACCTCCTTCAACTACAACATTATTCCTATAACAGGAAACATTGTGTTGCAAGGTGTTGTAGTGGAGGGTTCCACAACACCACTCCTAGAGCTTATATTTTAGAGGAGGGAGCTTCTATTCCTCTAGGAGGTCAGTGGGGAAGATTCAGGAGCTTATTTCACATCTTTCGCATCAAGCCAAGAATTTCCCATCTCCTACAGCGCAGTCCCTCTCCTTGACTGCGTTATTTCTAAGAATATTTGCAGCGGGGATTTGCACCACTATTTTGGAGGGTGAGATCCTCAGGGACTGGATCAGCCTTTCACCTGAAAGATCCATTTGATGAGATCCATTCATCATATGCATAATCTTCAGTTATCTTCATCCATTTCTTGAGTTGCAGCTGCTACTCAGTTTTGAGACTGCAACTCTGACATTTTGGCCATTGTGTATATTTCAACCAATCCTTCTAGGATTGACTTGACATTATTTTTTAGGGGTTAGAGCTTTGCTCCCCACATTATTTGAGCCATACATTTCTACATCTATGTATTTACATTCATTCTATAATATTTCCTCTTATAAACTGCGCAGTCATAGCCTTGGATTTTCCATATGTAGCAGTATATTTCATATTTCTTGTACATGTTCCTTTGAGGTTGGTTTGCCTAAGCTTGAGAGATCATTTCCTCAAGATCTACTACACATTCTTCTGCTGTAGCATTAATAAGATGGCTATGAGTTGTTACTACATTTTAGGAGTTGTATTTATCACTGCCACTCCAGTTTAAGTTTATATATTGTTGGATCTCCAATTTGGGAATATTATAAGATATTCCTAACATTGTAGATTTTCCCTATTTTGGGATATTACAGTGGTATCAAAGCATGATCTTTGGCTTAGCCTGTGAGTTTCAGCCATAAGAAAATAGAAGAGAAGAAGAAGAGATCAAGATGATAAAGAGAATGAGCTTACTCTCATAAGTTTTCAGATCTAGAAAGGACCTCTCCAAAGAGGTTAAGAAGATAGAAGAAGGAGAAGAGGAAGAACCATGCACTTCCTATTATCAAAGAGAAGAAGACATGAAGCATGAAGAACACTTGGAATCTAAAATTCTAAGTGAATACCTTACTGAATACAAATATAAATCTAGAGCCTCCAAGGAGACTCTAGCTTTACCACAGTTCATTCAGCTGAAAGAAGAAAGAATACCCTACAACTATGGGATGATGAGAGGCAATAGATTTCTATTGTCCACTTTTGATGGATCACTCAAATATGCAGCAAAGGTTTGGTTAATGAAGCTAGAAGCTTTCTTCCTACTACATCTAGTAGTAGAGAAAGAGGCTATAGAAATTGTAGTGCTGCACCTTGAAGGTGAAGCTAATACTTGGTGGTTCAGCCATTTGAGCCATGCAAGGGTATCTACTCTTGCTGAGTTTTTTCAAAGGATGATCAAGAGATTTGGAAAAAGGAGGGAGAAGCCCTCACCACCAGTTGAAGAGCCATGTACCAGCGCTGTTGTAACCATGGAGGAGCAGCCTCCATATTCAGCAGTTGGGGAAGCCAACACATTGGAGGAGGAAGCCCTTACAACCATACAAGATGCTTCCAAGTTTCCCAAAGGTATGCCGGAATTTCCATCTCTTATCATTTCAGCAAACATCATGGATGGGTCTACATTATTTCATGCTTTCGATTTAGAGCAACAAAATTGCACTACATTATGAAACCTTGAATCATTCAAGGGAGAGATGAACCATCACCCTCATGAACCATTCTTGGATTGAATACCACACTTGAGGTTGGGGTTTGAAGACTTGGAGGAAGAAGAGATAGATGGTAAACATCTTGAAGTGAGAAACACTTTCTCCTTTCTAGATGACACTTTCTCAATGAGCACTCCCCAGCTCAAAGAGAAGCTACTACCTGCAGCAGGTTCAGAACCTTATTGGTTTTGAGAGGCCATTGATGAAGAGGAGGTCTCATGGAGAGATCCCATTAGAGATGCACTTCAACATGTCATGAAGTGCAAGGTTCATCAACACATGGAGGATGGTATCCCTCACGGGAGGAGTACGAAGATGGAGGGTCGAAGGAGACATCCACAAATTATTGAGTGGATGTGGATGAAGAGAAAGAGGCTAGTAAGCCACTTGCAGATCTATGACACTGGGCAACAGGAGGCTTGGCTGCGCTAGTTACTCTTGAAGGAGTTTCACCATCATTTGGCATATACTCTTCCTAAGGGTATGGGGATGGAGAAGAAGTGGTAGGATGCTTGCATCATTAAGTGGCAAAGAGTATGGATGCGTGGTGTTGATGTGATATTCATATCATTCATTATGTTTTTATCACATGATTTGTATGATGAGAGTATGAGGAGGCAGCAAAAAATTTTGTTGCTTGGGTTGTATTCGAGAGAGCAGGGGAAAAATTGCTCTCACATGTTGCATGATGTTGTAGGAGTAGGAGATGGCACTATCATGGTGCAAAGGGGCTACTCATTGGCCTTATATGATCAATAAATACTTCCATCTTGGGAGTAATTCCATAATTGCAGCAACATTATTGGAGGAGTCTTTGACAATAATCATGTCAAAGAATTGAGCTATGAGTTGGTAGGAGGCTATTTACATAAGCCAACAGTGTTTTTCCTTTGGAGCATGGACTTACTCATGTATTCATGCATCACTTTAATTTCAGCACATGGTGAGAATGTTTTTTTTTGCATTTATTGATTATCTAACATAATATTTCCATCTTCTTACCATTATCATACAGTGCATCACTCCACAAGAGGGAAAGTTTATTGTTTAGCCCCATAAACAAAATTTTTCCAACTATTATGATGGAGACAACCATCCTTTGTATAACCATGGGAAAGTTTTTTCTTATTTCTTGTATGCTTAGTTGACACACTCACCCATTTACTATTCACTAGTAGATGTGATGATTCACACAACTAGCCATTTTTCAAAACATCACTTGCCATGCTATTTTCTGAAGCTACAGTGGGAGAGACTAAATTGTGTCCACTTGAGACATTGTTTGTATCATGCAAAATCATGTAAAACCTTCATCAAACTTCTCATTTGGATACCCTATGATGATCATGTCCTATTCATCATGGATGAGATGTTTTGGGCCAACTTGTTCTTCAATGTTGGAGAGGATATCCTTGGAGGATTGTTCTTCATTTTTCCACTTAAGGGAAATAATATTGCAGCCCAATATCAGCACATGCTATAAAATTATCATGAGTGGAGAGATGGACAGCTTGGGGTAGACTACCTTGTCTGCCATGGTCAGATTTTCAGCCCACCTACTTTGCATGAGCCAAAGGAGGAGGAAAACTTTCAGGAGTTGCCATGTTGGGAGGTAACTCATTTTGTATGGATGATTTCTTGGGGATAGGAGATTCATATGGTGATGGTAGATCCCAATTCATATCATCCCTCATGCCTCAAGAAGGCCCTTCAGTTCTATCATTGCAGTTGCTTGAGGAAAAGCAACATTTGGGAGGGGAGGACTGTAATGTTCCCAAAATTAGCATGAAGCTAATTGGAACATTGATTTTTATTATATCATCTAGGAGGTGAATAAATGGGTAAGGAGGCCCATGAGTAGGAATAAAATACCTGATAGTGTGAAAGGGATCATCAGAATAACTAGATTTTGCACCTTCTAGTGTGAAAAAGCGGCAAATGCATGAGGACAAGGTCAAGTTTGACCAAGTCAACAATGCTGCCATGGAGGGAGTGTATCACTTTGAAAGACAACACAATATGAATGGGGGAGAGGTCATTTGGTGGAGGAAACCCTAATGTGTGGGGGCCAAGGCAAGAATGCTTTCATTTGTATAAAGGGAGGACAGGGCAGCCATAGGGGGTTATGTTATTGAATATTTTGGTCTGCATGACTATTTTCTTTCTCCAGTTGTTTAACTGAGATTGTTGTGCTGCTTAGCACAAGGAATTCCTATTTAGGAATCATTCTCCATTCTTGAGAGGCCTCTTGAGGGATTTTACTTCATTTCTCCACATTCAGGATCAAGGCCAAGCCACCTCCTTCAGCTACAACATTATTCCTGTAGCAGGAAACATTGTGTTGCAGGGTGTTGCAGTGGAGGGTTACACAACATTGCTCCTAGAGCTTATCTTTCAGAGGAGGGAGCTTCTATTCCTCTGGGAGGTCAGTGAGGAAGATTCAAGAGCTGAATGCACATCTTTGTCATCATGCCAAGCGTTTCCCATCTCCTATAGCGTAGTCCCTCTCCTTGACTACGTTATTTTTGAGAATATTTGCAATGGGAATTTGCACCACTATTTTGGAGGGTGAGATCTTCAGGGATTGGATCAACCTTTCACTTGAAAGATCCATTTGATGAGATCCATTCATCATATGGAGCATCTTCAGTTATCTTCATCCATTTCTTGAGTTGCAGCTGCTACTCAGTTTTGAGACTGCAACTCCAACATTTTGGACATTGTGTATATTTCAGCCAATCCTTCTAGGATTGACTTGACATTGTTTTTCAGGGGTTAGAGCTTTTCTCCCCACATTATTTGAGCCATAAATTTCTACATATATGTATTAACATTCATTCAATAGCAGTGCCTCTTATAAACTGCACAATCATAGCCTTGGCTTTTCCATATGTAGCAGTATATTTCATATTTCTTGTACATGTTCCTTTGAGGTTGGTTTGCCTAAGCTTGAGTGATCATTTCCTCAAGATCTTGTACACATTCTGCTGATGTAACATTAATAAGATGGCTATGAGTTCTTACTACATTTTATGAGTTGGATTTATCACTTCTACTCCAGTTTAAGTTTATATATTGTTGGATCTCCAATTTGGGAATATTATAAGATATTCCTAACATTGTAGATTTTCCCTATTTTGGGATATTACATATTCACAAATTAAAACAATGTTAAACTTTAAAGAGAGAGCCCTCTCTGAACCCTAGGAAGGCTAGATCCTAGAGTTTGAAGTAGGTTTGTGGTGACCTCTAGAATTCTTTGACTGAAACCATAATTACACAACTTGAGAATTAGTAGAGTGATAACAATATGAAAATGAAATAATTATTAAATAGTGATTTAAAATTTATTCCAAAAATGGAATTAAGCAATAATAAATAAATAGTTATTTATTCAATTATTCCTAGGTGATTTAGTCAAGTGTGATAAGGAATAATTATCAAACAATGATTTAATAATTATTCCTAGAAAAATTTAAAGAAATAATTAATGATTTGTTCAATTATTCTCATGGGATTTTTTAATTTTAATAAAAAATATTTTAATAAAAAATGGTTTACTAAATTTTTTCCTATAGTGAAAGTGATTTTTCTATGGTAAAATTAAACTTACATGGTGTATTTTGATCCACCTAGTTAGAAATGGATAAGTGATCACTTTTTGGTGATAACATATAGAGTGCCTCAAATAGACTCCTCCTTGGAGACTCCTGATACCCATTGTTGTAAGAAAACACATCCAAAGGTAGATACTCTTCCCACTTTCATTATTGGTGCATCCATACATCCTCAACATGTCCTCCAAAATCCTATTCATCATATTTGTCTGTGCATATGTCTGTGGAAGATGAGTTGTGTTGAAGGCCAAATCTGTACCCAAACCTACAAATAACTCCTTCCATAACTTAGAAGTAAAATTAGCATCCTCTCTTGACACAATATTCTTTGTAACACCATGTAACCTCACCACATCTATGATGAATACCTGTGCTACATCATTAAATAAATACGTAGACTTCATTTGAATGAAGCGTGCTACCTTTGTCAACCTTTCTACCAAAACCATGATGGAATCATACTGTCTAGATGTCCTTAAGAAACCTATGATGAAATCCATGGAAATGACCTCCCACTTCCACCCTGGAATTGGAATCGGATGAAGCAACCCAGCTAGATGCTTACTCTATCCTTTCACATGTTGACAATCTAAGCATCTAGCCACAAAATTTCTCACTTCCTTCTTTAGATTCGAACAATGATAAAAATTCTTCACTACTGTAAATGTCTTATGGCATCCTCGATGACCTGAATATGATTTTTCATGACACTCTTGCAAGATAGTATCCTTGAGGTCACTAGAATTTGACACATATATACGGTCCCTAAATCTAATAAAACCATTTGTTGTAAGATGATAGTCCACATCCTGCTCACCTCTACCTTGTTGTAACATATGCCTAAGCTCCATGTACCTTCCATCCTATTATCTTTATTGTAAGATCTGATTCTATAATTTTTCCCCATAAAAACTCATAGATACTTTATGATTCACCTGTATCCTCTTGCTAAGAGCATCTGCAACCATATTCTCTTTACTCTTGATGCACCTAATCTCAAAGTCAAACTCACTAATCATGGCCAACCATCTAACTTTCCTATAATTTAGATTCAGTTGGTAAAATAAGTATCTCAATCCACTATGATCGATCATCAATACAATCCTCCTACCAAGAAGATAGTGCCTCCACATATTCAATGTGTGGATGATCGCTACCAACTCAAGATCATGTGTTGAATAATTCTGCTCATGCTCATTAAGTTTCCATGATTCATAGCACACTAACTATCCTTCATGTATAATAAAATCCACTAATTCCTCTCTTGGAAACACTTTACACACCACAAACTCTTTGTCTGAATCTACAATATTTAACACTATAACATTCGTCAATAACTACTTCAATTGCTCAAAACTTGTGCACATTTTTATGTACATTATTTATTGCTTTTCCTTTGAAGTGATGTAATAGGATATGCAATCTGAGATAAGTTCATGATGAACCTCCTATAATAACCTACTAGCCCCATAAATGATCTTGCCTCATCCACATTTCTAGAAGCTTCCCACTCCATGGTAACCGTTATCCTTTCTAGATCTGTTGTCATTACTTCCTTGGAAACAGCGTGTCCCAAGTAATGTACCTTTGTTTGAAAGAAACTGCATTTATTGAGCTTATCATACAACTGTTTCTTTCTTAGCAATATCAATATTGTTGCTAAGTGTTCGATATACTCTTACTCATTATTAAAATATATCAAGATTTCAACAATTAATACAAAAACAACTAGCCTAGATAAGGATGAAACACATTATTCATCAAACACATAAAAGTATTTGGAACATTAGTCAAACCAAATGGAACTACAACAAACTCATAATTACCATACCTCGTCTAAAAGGTTGTCTTGTAAATTTCCTCTACTTTAATGCATGCCTGATGATATCTTGATCTCAAATCGATCTTCGAGAACAATGTTGCTCCCTTTAACTGATCAAAAAATTCATAAATCCTTTAAAACAAATATTTTTTATTTATGGTTACCTTGTTCAACTACATGTAATCAATGCATAGCCTAATAGTACCATCCTTCTTCTTCAAAAACAACATTGTTGCACTAGACGGTGAAACACTTGGCCTAATGTATCACTTGTCAAGAATATCCTTCAACTGCAACTTGAGCTCTACTAACTTTGGAGTTCTCATCCTGTACGATGCCTTCGATACTGGCACTTCCCTTGGTGCCAACTCAATGGAAAATTCCACTTCTTTGAGGTGGAAACTATGAAATATCTACTAGGAACACATCATGAGACTGCTACAAGATCAAGTACCTGCTAATTACCTCCGCATCTTCAACATCCTTGTAACGTGCCTCCTCCCACATTTATCCAATTCCACTGGCTTACCCGAGGTAAACATGATCTCAGGGGCTACTATGACATGAATCAACCTCCTATATAAAATTAAGTAAATGGATTCAACAAAAAAATACCTTACTGACCTCTCTCAGGTACTACAAGACCCCAAGAGTTAATCCACCACTCCAGGAACCCAACCCCTGAGTTAACCTATCCTTTCAATAAATTAAACCCCTAGTTTCTAACATGAAAAGGTATTCATGTGAATATAACCCTATGGTCACTCCCACAATTCCTACAAGGGAGAGACTATAGTGTTTTTCAACTCATTTTGTGTCAGAGACCATGAGATTTAAGCCAATGTTTTAGGGACAGTATCCAAACCAATGCCCAGAACTTGATGAGACTTTCCAAGACAATAAATGACACCAAGGAAAATTATCTAACACCAAAACTTCATCAAGTACTTGACCTAATCAAGACTAGCTATGAAAAAAATTCCATTAAACACATGATGAACATCATATCTATAGGTCATGAATGCAAGTTTGAACATAAGGGATTGAAAACTTACATGAGGTTGAACAAGAAGGGTCACTTCCTTCTCAAATTAGCTGTCATAACACCAATTAGGTCTCGCATTCATATTCATTCAATTAAAATTAAAAACATGAAAAGAGCCATGACTAAGATCTGTCATGTTACGTACCTATAATACTAGTGTAGCCCCCTATTATTATTATTGTAGCCCCACTACTGTTAATTTTGTGTCCATGTAGTCCCCATATTGTTATTATTGTGCCCCATAGGTGTAGTCCCCATATTGTTATTATTGTGCCCCATAGGTGTAGCCCCATTATTGTTATTATTGTGTCCATGTGGTCCCCATATTGTTATATTGTGACCCCTTAGACTCCTATATATAGAAGGTAGGTTTTGTTATTTGTATCATCCAAGATTTTTTCATTTATGTAATGTAAAGGAGGTTTCCCCCTTAAAGAGGATGAATTATAAGTCATTGATCTATATTTTCTTCTATTTTGTGAGCTGATTTCATAACATTTGGTATTAGAGCTTTGGATTCTAGGGTTTCACTGTTGTAAGCAGGTCATCTAGGAATTTTTTTCTATAACGTTTTTTCTAGGAGGCTTCATAAGCTAAAAGTTTTACCACATGGAGCCAAAATCTTGATGCACATTGTGTAAACATTTCAGGCCTTAGTTTGCAATATTTTCGGAGATATGATCTATGGAAGTAAGGGTTTTGGCAGGATCCATAATTTCATCTCAAAACAAGTGACCAAGGGGAAATCATCATAAATTTAGTTTCAGAAATAATAATAAAATTATGTAAAAAGTGGCCAAAATTGAATGGATTTTAGTTTCTTTTGTATTGATTTCAAATTTGAAGATTGAAAAAGTGACACGTGGCACATCGTACAAGTGCGCTCTATAGAACCAGTACATAATTAGGTCATTGTGGGAGATCATGCATAACTTTGTCCTGAATAATCCAATTAGTTCTCACCTTTTGCATTAGAAAGAAGACTCAGAGGGATACTATAAAACAAAATTTAAGATCTTGAATATCTAAAATCAAATAGATACATCTGGTTCAATATGGACCTCTTAAAACTCAAGAAAAATGTGTGTATTTGTTATTTAAAATTGCATAACTTTTGTTTGAAAAAGAAAATTTAAATGATTCCAAGGGCATATTGAAGCATAGATATTAGTATTGGATTCTAAAATTCCTCCAAAAAATAATTACACACCCATTAAGTCATCATAAAACTCTACTTTTATGCATGAAGAAGAAGAATTGCAACATGGTCTGTCAAAATTACGGGAGCAAGTACAACAAATTTCTCTCTCACAAAGAGCAACCAAAGATGAACTAAAAGGTGACATGAATGGTTTAAAAGGTAACATGGATGGTTTAAAAGAATTAATGGAAACTAAGGTGGATGGTTTGAAGAATTTCAAGGAAACTAAGATCGATAGTATAGAAGCAACACTTGAATATTTGACAAAGTTACTACAAGAAAATCTTCCTAATGGTGAAAATGTAGTAGAGGAAACTCATGATGAGAACAAAATAAATGTTAATCATGATTTCTGTAATATTTCCAATTAGCCCAAGCTAATGGAAATATACAAATTTTTTTCATTTTTCTGTTGCATGAATAAATGTGTAAAGGAGGACAATAAAAACTCCTAAAACAATGAATAAATAAATGCCACATGTGAACAAAGCTAAATCTTGGATATCTAAATAAACACCCTTATGTGTGAAAGGGATTGAATCATTTGACTGAGTCAACCATGACCAAATCAATAACACTGTCTAGAAGAAGTGATCCTCATTGATGCACATCGCAGTCTTAGTTGGAGTTGGCACATGTGAAAGAAGCTAAATCATTGAGATGGTTTAGGGTTTTGCAAGATCTCAATCATATAAAAGGAAGAGGAGGACATCATGAGAAGGTTGTTGATGACCATATTATTTTTGAATATTTTTTCTGTTTATACATTTCTTATTCTCCAGGATTTTTAGCAGAGAATAGTGCTTTTTAGCATTGGGTTTCCCTGAGCGGGAATCCCACCTCTTTCCTTGAGTAGCTCTTGGAAGAGTCTTGCATTTCTTATCCACTATCAGGCATTTAGCCAAGCTCTTCTTCCAACTACAACGCAGATCATGTTGAGGGTTTGGTTTTCTTTGTAAGCTGCAGTAAGTGGAGGCTAGATCTACTAAGATCTAGGCCATTCTAGTGCCTCTTTTCAGTGGGAAAGTCTTCTATCTTATTGGCAAGAGAGTATTGGATGATTGGAGCACATTTTCTAGATCTTGGCTTGAGGCCAAACATGTTCTAGAGCCTACAGTGCAATTTTCATTCCAGTACTGTGTTATTTGCAATTGTGTAGTTGCAGGGTGTTTTGGCACACTTTCGGAGGAGATATTTCTAGTGTTGGGGATCTGCCCTTCACTATGGATATCCATGGATTTCAGATCTATTCCATGTCATATTCAGATCTGATCTGAATACTGTTGTATTTGATTCAGAATTTCTGAATCATTCTGTAGATCTGTTGCATAAGATCTCAAATCTACTCCATGTACTTCAATTTTTGCTGAAAACCCCAAGGGGAATTTGAAGAGGAGCCTATCTAGTGTACAGATCTTATATATATCTAACTTTTTGTACACATATCTACTCTAGATCTTAAGCGTAATCTATAGCTGTTATCAGCCAATAAAATAATGATTTCAAGCTTGTTCATTCATAATCTATGGTTGCAGCACCTCATTTTTTAGGATTTCTTCATGTAACAGTCTTCTATTTCTGTTTTACATCTTATGGGCCACAATATAGATCTGATTTTCTAATGTAAATGTCATTTTTAAGCCTCCATATTGGCCTCCTACTCTTAATTTTCTGAACTAAGTTATTTCTCTGCAGTATTGTTCAATATTGCTGCTTATTCCCATTTTGGGATATTACAGTGGTATCAAAGAAATCATCTTGGCACAACCTGTAAGAAGCCAATATGTCTTCAGAAGAAGAAGAGCCTCTTACTGACAGAGAGAAGAGGTATCTCAAAAGAAGACAGAAGAAATTTGATTACACAAATGATGACAAAGGCAAGGGTAAAGCCCCTAAATCTGGAAGTGATGATGAAGGAAAGGACTTTGCAAAGATCCTTTTGAGAGCCATGCAAGTTCTTGATAGAGAGATGAGATGAGAATGAAAAGAATCAAATAATCTCCTAAGAGATTTCATCTTGGAGAAAGCTCTGACATATCTCACCACTGGAATGATCAACCAGTGCACCAGCCACAAGTTTCCCAATGCTCTACCATGCCTACCTTTTTGGATGTGGGAAATGAAGGGTTTAAAGAGAAAAAATCCCTTGAAGACTACTTTGAAGAATATGAGTCTCAAAATCAGAGATTCAAAGATCACTTGAGTTTTCAAGAGTTATGTCACATGAAGGATAAAAGAAGGCCAAGGCATTAGCATAGAGCTGGTGGATTCACTCAGAATCATGATCGACATCACTCTATGGGCAGATTCTTTCTATCCAATTTTGATGGGTCATCTAAGTGTTCTGCCAAAGAATGGGTAGAAAATATTGACATCTACTTTCAGTTGAATAAATTCCCTGAGATGGAAGCTATCAAGATTGCAGTGCTGCACTTTGAAGGTGAAGCACATGACTGGTGGTTCCATGGCTTGTCTACATTGGGTCATGCCAATGTGACTGCTAATTCTGAGTTCACTAGAGGGGTGGTGGAAATATTCGACAGAAGCGATCTAGAAGCACCATTCATGAGCCTTGCAAAGTTGAAGCAATCAGGTAATACAAAGTCTTATATTTCTAAATTCTTGAGATTATCTGTTATGGTTCTTGATTTGTCTGCAGTAAGAAGGGTCTGTATGTTCATCGATGGTCTAGATGAACCTCTTCATGGGTTGTTAAAGTCTATGAAGCCCACTACCTTGCATGATGTCATTGAGAGGACTAGAGACCTTCAAGATTCCTTGCTAAAAGCGAAGGCAAACTTTCAGCACAAGCCTTCTTTTCCTTCTAAAGGAAAGGAAGAGAAATTTGCTCCCTCTAATGAGAGCTCATTCAAGAAGCCTCTTGATATTGAAGTCTAGAGAGATCTAAGGAAGAAGTAGCTATGCTTCACCTGCCAAGAACCATGGGCACCTGGACATAGATGTGCTGCTGGTAAAGCACATTGCATAGAGGTCTTCTCAGATCTTGAAGAAGAAGAAGATGATGAACCAAGAAGAAGTCATAGCGCTGACAATGTTGAAGGAGTTCAAACACCATCAGGAGATGGAAATGGAGCATTTTCTCCTATTGGAGGAACTCTTGCATCTTTGAGAGGAGTACCTAAGTACTTGACCTTAAGAGTTCAAGGTTCAATCATGAATCAGAGGATTTTTTGTATTGATTGATAGTGGGGCTACCCACAAGTTCATTGATGCCCATATTGTGCAAAGAAGGGCAATACCCAATGATACTTTTGAGGGATTCTCTATTTTGGTCCCAGGAGATAGAAAAATGAAATGCATGCATTATTTCCCATCAATTTCAGTCACCATGGGTACCTACACTTTGGTTGATCACTTCTTTCTGGTTGACATACTGGACACCAATGTTATTTTGGGTGTTCAATGGTTGATTACATTAGGGAAATTCACCACTGATTGGGAGGCTTTGCAAATGGAATGGGTGGACAAGAAGAGTGGTGAATCTCAAATAATCAAAGGCATGCATACATACCCCTCACATAACACTTCCACACATAAAATAGAGATGGATTTGCGCAATGGAAGTAAGGACCTCATAGTCCCATCTATTATGTTCATGAGATTTCTGCATGGGACACTCTTATCTAGTGGCAAACCACCTGGGAGGCCACTTGATTCAGATTTTGTGGGGAAGACCTCACAACTTTCTGCTCCAAATTTAGATTTAGGAGGCATTGGAGCACTTGAAGACAAAGCTACAGCACTAGGAGACTTGGGTAAGCTCAAGAATGAGGAAGATCTTCTTTCCTTATCATCATCACCCACTCTCATTTCTAGATCTGCATTGTGGGAGGAGAAGAATGGAAGGAATGGCCTTCCAACATACACCTTTGGAATGGGAGATGTCAAGGAGGAGAGCAATAACATGACAGATATTTCTTTTGATGCACCATCAATGTTGTCATTGTTGAGCAATTTAGATCTGTATTGGAAATCCCAGCTATTGGTGGATTATTCCAAAGATCTTCACACTTGTATGATACTTGATGACCAGTTGCATGGAGAGGGCTACTTAGTACAAGGGGGAGTCATCTATCATCATGGTAGGATCTTCTTTTCTAGAGCTTATAAGCTCAAGAAGAAGTTACTAAAAAGAGCATACAAAGAGTTTTTTTTCAGCCATATGTACTCCATGAAGATCTACAACATCATCTTGAGAAGCTTTGATTGGGAAGGCTTGAAAGAAGAACTACATCAGCATTTTCGAGAATGCAAGAACTATGTGGGGTTGGGGTAGCAACATGACTCCATGAAGAGGTTACTTTAGCCATCTCTTCCTTCTTTTGAAAGAGGAGAAAGATCCATGCACAACTCCATGTGTATGAAGAGCATTTTTGGTGAAGAATTTGATCATGTAAAGCATGTCTTATTTTCTGATTATACGTATTCTTTCACCTTGTTTATGCAGGCCATGACTCCAAGGAGGAGTAATGTATCATGTAAACCTCACGGAAAACACTGGGCCACTAACATTTCTGAATTTGGCCACTCCCTTGATGAGAAAAGGGATATTTTTCATCATGATGGGTGCTTCCCAAAAGCACCAATCATATCTCACACTTTCAGCCATAGTGAGATGACATGTGCATCAAGTAAGTGGTGGGGAAACCACTTACCATACCTTGATCTGATGCAGGCAAGAGATGCACTGCACTGGTATCATATGTGGGACTATGACCCACCTCCTTATGCTCAAATTTCTGTTTGTGTATATGTATTTTTGCTTCCATACATTGATGACATACTTGTACTTTTTATGGGATTGTATGGAGGGAGGATGGGAGGCATGTATGTACCACATGGGATGGAGACTCTCTATGTATCATATGATACATGTTTCAGGCAGAGTATTGGTTCAGCCATGTTTGTTTCATTTGAGTTCTTGACTCCTTTTGGGATGTACTATGTACATATCATGATGACTTTGGAGGAACAATTCATGGAGGGTTGGATTGGTGAACACTTATCTTATGGACAAAGCTTAATTCATGATGGTGTCACCAATGGAAGAGGAGAAGTGTTGCAGCACTCACCTTATCAACTTCTTGTGGACAAGCAACATTTTGGAGGGGAGGATTGTAATATTCCCAATTAGCCCAAGCTAATGGGAATATACAATTTTGTTTCATTTTTCTGTTGCATGAAGAAATGTGTAAAGGAGGACAATAAAATCTCCTAAAACAATGAATAAATCAATGCCACATGTGAACAAAGCTAAATCTGGGCTATCTAAATAAACACCCTTATGTGTGAAAGGGATTGAGTCATTTGACTGAGTTAACCATGACCAAGTCAACAACTTTTTCTAGAAGAAGTGATCCTCATTGATGCACAGTGCAGTCTTAGTTGGAGGTGGCACATGTGAAAGAAGCTAAATCATTGAGATGGTTTAGGGTTTTGTAAGATATCAATTTTATAAAAGGAAGAGGAGGACAACATGAGAAGGTTGTTGATGACCATATTATTTCTAAAGATTTTTCCTGTTTAGACATTTCTTATTCTCCTGGCTGTTTAGCAGGGAATAGTGTTGTTTAGCACTAGGTGTTCCTAAGTGGGAATCCCACCTCTTTCCTTGATTAGCTCTTGGAATATTCTTGCATTTCTTGTCCACTATCAGGCATTTGGCCAATCTCTTCTTCCAACTACAACATAGATCATGTTGAGGGTTTCGTTGTCTTTGTAAGCTGCAGCAATTGGAGGCTAGATCTACTCAAATCTTGGCCATTCTAGTGCCTCTTTTGAGTGGGAAAGTCTTTTATCCCATTGGAAAGAGAGTATTGGATGATTGGAGCACATTTTCCAGATCTTGGCTTGAGTAAAAACATGTTCTAGAGCCTACAATGTAGTTTTCATTCCAGTACTGCGTTATTTGCAAGTGTACAGTTGCAGGGTGTTTTGGCACATTTCAGAGGAGATATTTCTAGTGTTGTGGATCTGCCCTTCACTATGGAGATCCATGGATTTCAGAACTATTCCATGTCATATTCAGATATTATCTAAATACTGCTGTATTTTCTTCAAAATTTTTTAATCATTCTGCAGATCTGCTTCATAAGATCTCAGATCTACTCCATGTACTTCACTTTTTCTTGAAAACCCCAAGGGGCATTTGAAGAGGAGCCTATCTAGTGTACATATCTGATATATATCTAAATTTTTGTACACAGATCTACTCTAGATATAAAGTTTAATATATAGCTATTATCATCCAATAAAATAATTCTTTCAAGATTGTTCAATGATAATCTGTAATGTTCCAAAATTTTAGCCTCCAAGCTAAATGGAACATTAGAGTTAGCAGCAGCTCTAACCGGTAAATAAATGGGTAGGAAATACCATAAGTCTCCTAAGGAGGAATGAGAACACTCCAAGTATGAAAGGGGACACTTTTCTAGCATAATAAAACACCTCCATGTGTGAACAGGGATAAGATCAAGCTGCTTTGACCAAGTCAACAATGCAGTTTTAAAAAAGGAGGAATCCAAAGATGATTAACGCAGTTTTGGAGGGAGATGTATCTTTGGATAGAGATGACCTAATTGAGTGGGGCCAAGGGCAAGAAAACTCATGTTTTATATAAGGAAGAGTATGGCAGCATTATTGATCATGTCTTAGATTATTATTCTTATTTTCCAAGACTTGTTGCTTCTTTGCTGCTTAGCAGAGTTTCAGTGCTATTTAGCACTGGGTGTTCCCGAGCGGGAATCCCACCTCTTTCCTTTGAGGAGCCTCATTGGAATATTTTTAATTCATCATTCCACATCAGTTTTTTAAGCCAAGCTTTAGCCATCTTCATCAGCGCAGTTCTTGCCAGAGATTGTGCAGTGTTGCTGGGTGCAGCAGTGGAAGGGATTGGAATCCCGGTTTTTGAGATAGTTTCTCATTGGAGGAAGGTTTCCTTCACTTGAGGGACCTGTTTGGAGATCTACATAGCTTATTTCAAATCTGTGGTACCAGAACACACATTTCCCATACATTCCCAGCATTGTTTCTGCTAGGGAATGCATTATTTTGGAGGCAGTGTTCATTGCATGGTTTGGTGGCTCTATTGTTGAGTTTCCTTGTGATTAAGAGGTCCATCCTTTCATGGGAGGAAGCCCTTGAGGGATATACATTAGATAAGACATCCTTCCAGCCTTTTACACTCATGTGCTTTATTTTTGTAGTGGTGATTCATTAGATTACTGAATATCACATTGTGTATGCAGAGTGTTTGACAAGAAACCCTTGCCGATTTCTTTTGTATTTGTATAAGGAGATTAGATCTATGTTATTGAGAATTATTTATCAACACATGAGTAGATATATTATTCTCCTATGATTTTATGTGTAAATCCTCTCTTATACTACGTAGTCCCTTGAGCAGCAACTTTGGCATTTTGCAGTCTTGGGGTTTTAGCACTTTTTGGCAATCCTAGGTATGGGAGATCTGTTTAACCCACCTAGTTTGCTTTGTTTCAGCTCTAACCTTGGATTTAGATTGTATATTGATTATGTTATGGGATCCAAGGGTCCACTTCAGTGTTTTATTGCAAATGTTGCTGGAAATGTGTTTTTGATGCATGATTCATGAGCTATTCCTAATTTGGAATATTACATAATCTATGGTTGCATCATGTCATTTTTAAGGATTTCTTCATGTAACGGTCTTCTATTTCTATTTTAAATCTTATGGGCCATAATATAAATCTGATTTGATGATTTAAATGTCTTTTTTAAGCCTCCATATTGGCCTCCTGCTCTTACTTTGATGAACTGTGTTATTTCTCTGCAATATTACTCAATATTGCTACTTGCTCCCATTTTGGGATATTACAATTTCATAGACTCTAATGTTGGATTGAAAACCAACCATATTCCAAATATATATATGAGGAATTTTTATGGTGTTTTCACTCATTAAGTTTTAAAAATTTCGTTGATAGGGTCATGCAGGTCATTCACCAAAATTGATGTGGTCTCCTAAGTCATTTTTTGAGATAGCTAATTTTTTTTGCATTTGATGAAGTCTACCCTTAGTTTAAAACCCATCCCAAACCATGTCATATCATTTCAAATCAACCTAATCTCATTTAGTTGTCATTATCATGCCTTTTTACCACAAAACATTCCACTAGTTAGTTTTTCAGATTTTCATAGCGATTTACAAAGGAAATTTGTAGATTTCACTATGAAACTGTCTAATAGTTTTGTAGCGAATCTGTCAGAAGCCTAATTGTATTCGCTATGAAAATGTGTTTTTTCAGCCAAAGGGCCAAAGTGGGGTGAGGTGTCACTTTTTTATTATACAAGTGAAAGATGAGATCACCTAGTAGGTTATGACAGTCATCCAAATGTGAAATCATAAGTGTTTGTCATCATTCCACCTTCATCACTCCATTTGAAAATTTCCCTCTCATACTTGAATTTCATGTTTTTAAAATAGATCACCCAGTCTGGTCTCTATCATTAACCCTTCATCCTTTGCATGTAAATCATCTCAGTGTCATCCTTGAAGAGTTTAGCTTTGTGGCAAACAACTTTCTGTCAAATTTGTCTTTACAAGTGTCACCTTTTTAAGAGGGAAACTTGGTTATAAAAGGGAGATGGTCACGACAGAGAAAGCATAAAAATGAGGCTCTATGGTTGTATATAATTTCATGGACCTTAATATATTCATGGTGGAACCTACCCTTGTTGAAGCATTCACCAATTTAGGTTTCTTGAATTTCTGTCGGAGTTAACAAGGAATTTGTTGTGTTTTGGACTGTGTGAATAGTCAATTTGAAGCAAAGATTATGGTTGAATAGAACAGAATTATGAAATAATGAGAGAATTTATTGTCAATAATGGAACAAGGAAAAATAACCTCCTTCACATTTTTCACAGGTGCTACCAGTTTGGAGATTCAAAGATGTCTCTGGGACCTATTTTCAGAATCCACAATTTTCCTGTTTTATACATGTTTTTCTAATGCAGATTATGGACAACTAGAGATGTTTTTTAAAAACCCAAGAGAGGTTTTTCTTCACAACATCCTGATTTACAAAAACCTCCTCCAGTTTTTAATATTTATTAAGGATAGGGATATAATAGCTCATCTCTGAACCCTATTGTTTGAGAAAAAACAATCATTATGATTGGCAAATTAACTTGCTAAAGGTGAAAATAATGCTTTTTGAAGAGGGTAAGAGGAAATTTTGTCTTATCATATTTCATTATATCACTTTTTAGACCTACAAATGAAACTTGGAGGGAAAAGAATATTTTGAAATTTTCAGCCATATCAAGTAGTTTTGTAGCGTGCTTCAGGCTTGGAGCCAGAAAAACACTACGAAATTTCTGAAGATGACTTTTTGATAAAAAGGGTGGTTAAAATTAAAATTCAATCTTGGGAAAATTTTTTATTAGCTCTTTAAACATATCAAACAAATCCATGAAAGAAAAGAGAGCTAAGAGGTGGTGGAAATGGGTAAATTAAATTTTCTACCAAAAGTTGCTACAGAATTGCCTTGTTTTCCCCTGTTTTGGAAGCAAGTTAAATTTTGATACAATTTCGGTTTGAAAGGTTGCATTAAAGGTCAATTGATCATATGGAGAGGTCAAATATGTTCAGAAGAATATTTTCATACAATTTTGGTCCACGGAGTTGTCCAGCTCATCTTCAAATTACTATTCATTATGGAGGTACTTCATTATGTGAGATGGCAACAACTCCTAAAAAATAGGAAGAATAGTTTCATGAAGACAATGAAGATAATTATGTTTGATTGTGATCAGTGTGGTTAAAGCACATGTTTCTTTTCAATGTAGTTGGATTATCCTTTAAGATAAAGATGTAATAAATAGGTGGTTGAGTTATGTTAGGACTCTAACTCCTAAGTTAGTAAGTGTCAGTTTCTAGTTCCAAATATCTAGTTTATGGTTAGATTAGGTGTAAAAAGAAGCATTGAGGCTCAGATTTGTTTAGAGGATTAATGTAACGATACATAAGTCTACTTATAGACAGAAGATGGAAGAGAAAAAGGTTTGAGAATGCTTTGAGACAACAACTATTGTAATTTCTGATATCAGTAATAGATAGACAATGAGTTTTCTTGCTTTACCTGAGATTCTTGATGTGCTTCAATGGGTTTATGTGTCTCTTTTATATCTTTCTTCCAGTAGCATTCATGCTAAATTACTCATAATTCATATAATATATGCTCTGACTTCACTTTAGCATTGAGTTCCTGATTATTCCCATATGTTAGTGTTGTTCTATCATTGAAACAGAAAAAGCCTCAGTTTCCATAAGTAGGAATTCTTGTCATTGATTTTCATTTACTGACTCCATAAGCCCAATGGTGGTTGAATCTTCCTCATTTTTCACCTACAATCACATACAATAAATAACTCATAGAGTTAGCCATCTGTTTGAAGACCTAATTGATTAAATCCTTTGATAAGTTAAGAGAGCCCTCTTAGGCTGAAGAGGCTAATATTCAGTCAAAATATGGTTCGAAAGAGTTACTCCAAGTTGACCATTGAAGCATCCCAACAGGACTCAATTTGGTGATAATAGATGGAAAGGATTCGGTAACATGGATACTACAAATGGAGTAATATTTTGATCTCCATAATGTGAAAAACATACAAAAGGTACACATTGCAACTTTATATTCTGAACCCAATCAATATGCATGGTATCGATTCCTTTGTTCTCATAAACCACTTTTCACTTGGTCAATTTTTACAGAGGAAATGATAGCACATTATGAGGATACAAATAGAAACACCTTCTTTTTCCAATTGTTAAATCTCAAACAAAAGGGTTCAATGATGGAAAAAATTCAATATCAGGGTAGAAGATATTCCAAAGGAGCATAGGATTGATGTCTTCATAGAGAATTTAAAGGATAAAATCCAACATGAGGTTCACCTTTGGGAACCTGATTCATTGGAGAAGGAATTCATGGTGGCAAGAAAAGTTGAAAGAAAAATTATGGCAACAAGGAATTCTACCAATCACAACTATAAATACAGAAATTTTGGTGCTCCTAGCCTTCTGCAACCCACAAGGTTGACACCACAAAAATTTGAGGAAAAAGGAGAAAAAGGGCTATGTTACACTTGTGATAGAAAATAAAGTAAAGTTCATAAGTGTGCTAAGAAGAAATTAATTTACATAGATTGTGAAGGGGAGGAAGAAAAGGAAAAATAAAATTTAAAAGAAAAGGATATACACTAGGAACCAACCCTAGAGAAAGAATAAATTAATTCGAGGATATCTTGTAATGCATGGGCAAGAATTACCACTATTTAAACTCTCAAGATAGAAGGACATATCAACAATAAAAGGTAATAGTGTTGATTGATTTGGGTAGTACCCATACTGTTATTCACTATAAGATAGCCAAGGAATTGAATTGCTTCCTATATCTGTTATGAAATGAGCTCCAAAAATAGAATACCTAACAATATCCAGCACCAGAGTATCAAATGATGGTTTCAAATGGAGGAATTATAATTTTTTCTAGAAAGTGACATAATATCAAGCTAACCATGGGGGAATATGTATTGAATAGTCCAATTCTTTGTATTCCAGTGTGTGGTGTTGATGTTGTACTAGGATTCCAATGGTTACAATCCTTGCGACTATAAATTTTAAGTTAAAAGAACTTTTCATGATTATTTTTTGGGAATGAAAGGAAGTTGAATTACAGGGTATTGTAAGGAAAGCAGGAAAGATAATCAGTTATAATGTCATGGAAAAGATTGTGAATAAAGAACAACTAGGTGTAATTGCAAATTTTTTCTCACTACAAGTTCAAGCACTGGAAGATCACATCGATCATAATCAAAAATTTCTCCAACTCTTAAATGACAACCTCACTTTGGTGCAGAATCAAATGAAACAATAGGAAAATCAACATCGCCGCGAAAGAACTTTTGATGTAGGAGACTGTGTATTTTTATGGCTACAACCATACAAACAAATTTTCCTGAATCAAGCTAAGAAGGATAATAAATTATCACCAAGTATTATGGTCCTTAAAAGGTGTTGTAAAATATTGGTACTATGTCATTCAAATTCGAGCTTCTTGCATCTTCCCAAGTGCACCATTTTTCTCTGTTTCTTGCTTAAAGAAGGTTATAGGTGACAAGCTCCCAACTCAAACAGTATTGCTAGGGCTTGAAGAGGAATGAAAAATCATATTGCAACCTGAAACAGTAACAGAAACAAGAACTTGACAACTACGAAATTAATCAATTTCAAAGTATCTCATTAAGTGGAATAACTTACGAGATGAAGATTCCTCATGGAAGGATGATAATTTTTATACAGAAGCATCCAAAACTACTCAAGTGTTGATTACAACACTTGTTTGAAGGAGAGGGGCATGTTAGGTCTCTATAATACTAGTGTATCCCCTTATTGTCATTAGTGTAGCCCCATTATTTGTATTGTTGTGCACATGTTGTCCCCATATTTTTATTATTGTGCCTTATAGGTGTATCCCCATTATTTTTATTATTGTGTCCATGTGGTCCCCATATTGTTATATTGTGACCCCTTAGGCTCTTATATATATAAGGTATGTTTTTTCATTTGTATTGTCCAAGAATTATTCATTTATTTAATGTAAAGGAGGTTTCCCCCTCGAAGAGGCTGAATTCTAAGACGTTGATCTATATTTTCTTATATTTTGTGAGTTAGTTTCATAACATGTCATAAAACCATGCTTATAACTAGCATATAACCATATATATAACAATAAGAGAACAACCATTAAATCTACATAATAACAAGTACATTTCCTCATAAAAATCAAGATAAACACAACTCTTATTAACATATGAAAAATCAACCAGGTTCGGGACTTCCATGTTCCACCCGACCATAGATTGGCCTAACCAATTCATTCTTTCAGCCAATCACCCCCATGTCATATTCCAAGAATGAGAGTGGGATCTCATCAGATAAACAAATCCAAAACAACCAAGGGAATCCAAAAGTTAAACCACCTCCACCCTCACCATACAATGATCTCACCTAAACCAGTGTCGAGATAAAAAATCCAAATTGAGCTTGGATGCCTCGGAATTTCTTCACCAATACCTTGAGGAATTTTCCTGCCTCCACCCTCAGGATTTATGATGTATCCTACCATTACCGGTGAATGTATTCCTATGCCTTTGGGAATTTTCCTAAGACCACATCACCCAGATCTAAAATCTTCCGGAAATCCAAATCTCAAACCAAGAACAACTCCATCACACCATGACTATCCAAAAATGGCAAGGCTAAGCTAAAATCCATTGTTGAAAACTGTAAAAATTCATGCCAATGATAGCTAAAGAACCAAAAACCAACATGAACATACCATGCATGTCAAAACAAACTAGGAAGTAATACATGAAACCTGTTACCTGCAAGTATTCTGGCTGAAGGGACTTGATCCTTGCCTTCCTTTGTTTCCTTTTACTTTCCTTTGCTTTCCTTCCCTTTCCTTTGCTTTCCTGTGCTTTCCTTTCCTTTGCTTTCATTTCCTTTCCTTTACTTTTCTTTCTTTTTCTTGTCCTTCCTTTTCTTGTTTGATTTATTCTCCTCTTGGTGCTCATATCCTCTCTAACTAATTCCAAAACTAAACTGAAAAAAAGATTTGAACTCAAAAAATATACCAACTAATCCTAAAAAAACAAGTAATCTTTTGATTTCTCTATTTTCTTCATTTTCCTCTATTTTTCCATTCAATTTCCTCCTCACATGCAACCTCTGACCTTTCACCTCCATTTTCTCCTAATTTCCTTTATTTTCATAAATAAAATGCCAAAAAATATCTTTTTTCTTTCAAAGCCTTTTCCATTTCCTTTTCCAATTTCCTTAGCCATAATAAAATTAAATGAACACCCACACTAGGATGTCTTCCCAACATTCATCTTGGAATAAGTATCCCTTTCCTGTGGTATTATTTTACCTCTATTAATTTTATTACATGAACTTTTAGCCAGAGGTTGTTACAAACCTTTTCCCATTAGGGGAACACCATCCTCAGTGTTCTATGACAACTACAATCAGCAAGATTGTTGAAAAAATAAACATACTTCCCATGGAGCTTTATAACTTAGCTCGTTGCAGTATTTGCAATGAACAACCTGCTGAAAACTTGAAAACAATAATGTGTACTGGAGCTTTATAACACAACTCATTATGGTATTTACAATAACAACCACATATACTTATGCACATTTTCTTCAACCAACAAATAACCATATTGTTTATCGAGCTTTATAAATCCATATCGATACAGTGTTTAAAATAATATACACATATGAACATTTTCTCAACCAACAAATAAAAGGATATGATGCACATATTAGCAACAAGGGAGTCTAGAGGCTCATACCTCCACCCTCAAAGTAATACTAGGATTCACCTGCTACCCAGGGAGTCCAAAATCCACAGTCAAAGTCGAACCTAGATCCAATGTCCAGCGTTACGATTCTGCACTATTGTCCTCTCAATGAAAAAATATCAATTCATTTTTCTAGGGCATAGTCCTAATGTGCATCTGATTTGATATGGAAATGATAATGAAAAAAATCAATATCCATCCCCTGACCTTCCCTTATTTGTTACACAGTCCCTCGGGAAATCTGGTAACCCTCTTTTTTGCAGTTACTCACCTTCCAAGTTCCTCGACATCCCCTTTCCTGGGAGATCCATCCCATGGCAAGGATTACTCACATCATAACACCAAACAAACAAGGTATATACCTGCATCAAAACCATCATACCTATCATATCATTTTCATGGAAATAAAAGGATACTATTGGGTACCACTGTCCCATAATGGCCTTGCTCCTGAAGTGATTTACCAGCTTACTGTTTTCTATTCCAATTATTTTTCCATTGTTTCTAATCCTTACAGTCTGTTTCAACCACACAACTGGGAATATTCATGCTTTCATGTCCCAAGAACATAATTTCCATTACAGTAAAAAGGAATTGGAATAAATTCAAATCATACCTCATTGGTGGCCCATCAATAAGGTACACTTGCAATCATGTTTACCTCATGTCACAACAATTCAAACTATCTCTTCAATCAAATCATCGTGTATAAACATACCACATTTGGTTAGCTCAAAATGCAACCATCATGATCAAAATCATATATCACGTGTAACCATCATAAATCAGAGCCATAGATCACATGAATTATTAAAACTGAAATAAAATATTGACACTTATCTTTCAAATGGTTCTTTTCTTCTTCCTTTGTTCTTTATACTTTCTGTACACACAGTTAATCATATTACAGACCCGACAAGCACCCAGTGCCTTCTATTTAATCAAAAAGGGAATCTGGAGTTTAAATCACCTCCTCCCTCAATATCAAGAACAAAGGTATCCCAATACTAAACCACATCAATCCTCAATATCAACAACAAGGGTATCCAGAGACTAAACCACCTCAACCCTCAATAGAAACAACAAGGGAATCCAGAGACTAAACCACCTCAACCATCAATAACAACAACAAGGGCCCAACCAGTCACGTACCTAACTGTCTCATCACACCATACAACACATACACATACACAATGGACAATGCAACACATACACCTACACCCAGTATACAACACGACACATAAACCTGCATCTGGTGTATAACACAACACATACACCTACACTCGGTGTACACCTACACACAATGTATAACACAACACATACACCTACACCCATTGTACAACACAACACATACACCTACACTAGGTTTACAACACAACACATACACCTACACCTAGTGTATAACATAATACATATACATACACATCGTACAATAACACAAATACACATGTCACAATACAATGACTACAAAATACCTGTAACACCATACGACATATACAAAACACAACATGTACAATGTGTACACCACATGTACATAGTACCACTTATATACAACTCCACTTACACAATTCCATACACAACACCACATGTACATGGCACCACCAACACAACGTGTGCACAACACCACATGTACACCGCACCACCTGCACAATGTGTACACAACACCAATTGTATGATGTGTACATAACACCACATGTACATAAAACCGTTTCAGAAACATGTACACAACACCACATGCACCACATGCACACAACACCACATGTACAATTATGCACACCACACCATATTTAGACAACATCGCATGTACAACCTATGCACTACACCATATGTACATAGCATCGCATATACAATGTGAACAGCCATGCACTATGCACCATATTTGCACAAGATTGCATGTACAACATGTACACTACACCATATGTACATAGCACTGCATATACAACATGTAATTAGCACCATCGATACCCAACACCGCATATGAAATCATGCACACAACGTCATATATTCAACATGCACACAACATCATATATACACAATACTACATATTCTACATGTACACAACACCAATACTGCACATCCTAAGACCAAGATGTCCTTACCAAGCAATATTTCTTCTAATATCTTACTCGTGCTTGTCCCAACATGTCATAGATCATATTTCTTTCATTTCGCTGATGTATCGCTTAACATTACCTTTTCATAACATAAACATATACAAAGTATAATCACATAATAGAAATTCACATCCACATGATATTGGCATCATAGATATGTGAGGGCTAATATTCCCACTCGATTCCTCATAAAACAGGAACCTCTTCATGCTATTCACCTGCAAAAACAATCATTACTCCACAAGAGTGATCCTTGATGACCCTATCACACAATGACATACATACATATATATACATGCATATATATAATCATTATCATAAAACAATCATGATCTCTGATGACCCTGTCAGACAATGACATACATACATACATGTATACATATATACACATCAACATAACCATTATCACAACATAATTACCAAGTATCCTAAGGTCAAGGTTAAGAGAATGCCCTTTATTCATGCACAACATGAAAAACATTGAGCAAAATAGTTCCCAACTTAGCCCAAGGCATCTAACAACCCAAATCCATTCTTGTTACCTTTCTCATGATTGTCCTGCTAACGTTCATTTACCCCAATGGACTCAACCAATCCATATGGTTGTCATATTCTAACCTTTCGCTACCCTTTACTCATGAACCTAGCTTCATTCGAGTCTTGAATTACATGTGGGTTTCTTTCAACTGTCCCTAAGCTTCAATAACTTTTCTATTTCCTAACCAATTCCCAAAACTCTCAAAACATAAAAGGTAAGACTAGGAAAAAAACAAGAAGAAAACTACAAAAACCAATAGCAATATGAAACCGCGAACAAAGTGGCATGCCCATGCACCATACATAATCAAAACTACATGTCAAGCGCAAACAAATCATAAATACCAAAAGCACAAAACTAGCAACAAGCACCATGACTCAATCCCGATGGGTTCCCAACGCTTCCAAGGTAAAATATCAACCAAAGCCTTTTTCATATTTCATAGCAGTCTCTTTGTCCATGCAATCCATGCATCATACCACCATAAACACGTAATTTTCTGTGTATAAATAAATATAGAAATATACTAGCTACCTTACCTTGTTGTGCCAAGAACGTTGCCTTGTAACTGAACACACATGTCAGCCACATGTTCCAAATATCAAGACATTATATTTATTAATTTGAAATCAACATTTAACAATTCTAACAAAAATTTCATAATCGACAATCAACTCACATTCATCATTCATAATACATAATGCTACAACCGTTCACCTACTTACACTCAAGTACATATCAATTGTTCTTAGGACATAATGTGTTAGTACAAGCATATTACAACAAGATAATTCCTTCATTCAATATTATATATACAAACTCATATCGTGCAAATATTCAAACATTCAAACAAAAAATAAATGAAATAATAGACACCAAACACTCAAACACCAAATAGATGGAATAATAAAACATTCAAGAACCAAGTAGAAGACAAAATAAAACTCATACCAAATAGGTGACATAATAAAAAACTCAGACACCAAATAAACGACATAATCAAACACGTACCTAAATTTATCTCAGGGGAGGCTATCTTATCTAAAAAATCAGTCTAGATTAGCACGATACAAATTCATAGCATATCAACCCAAATATAATTAAGGTCATGATATCCATAATATTAACTAGCTAACACGTTCACATCATAAAATCGTAAACTATTGTCATTCACACATAACAATCACATAGGCATAGTCATTCTAGATTATTATGACACAATGTCACAAGCATATCGACTCATACCTGAATGTCATAACCCTAACCATATTCATAGACCAATCCAAATTAAAATGATACATATAACATCAATATCCTAATTACAATTACGATAACCATCATGCATACAATCATAATTCATATAAAAACAAGTTACTATCCTTTGTTGATCAGCGGTTGTCATTGATGTCAACCCAAGCAGCACCAGGGGCTAACCCAATATTTCATGGGAATTTTTACCTATAAAATTAATATATTCTGGGTCAATAATTATTTTGATGGTTTCTACTTGTCGAGATGTTTCCATTGATATATGGCACGCCATGTAATTCTTCACTGTTTGAGAGATATTCATGTTTGAAGTTTGTAACCCCAGTTAGTGGGCTAAAACCCCATGGGGTTGGGGCATGGGTCATTGAAAATTCATAATTAATATTTTTTAAGCTCCTAAAATCCCTCCCACATTCACTGGTTGAAGCCCCTCTCAACTTAAGCATTCATATATATTGTGATCTTCATTTCCTCCTTATGCAAGGGATTCGGCCATCTGAAACAGGTCATCTTGGAATTTTCACTCTAATTTTTTTTCTACGAAGGTTCAGAAGTGGAAATGTTTATGAGGTGAAGCTGAAATCCTGAGGAAGCTTCAGTAAAAATTTCAAATCAAGATGCAAAATATTTTCAGAGATATGATCTGTGTAAGTCAAGGTTTTTGCAAGCTCCTGAAATTCATCTCAAAGAAGTGACCTTGGTAAATTCGTCATAACTCTCTCTTTGAGTATCGGATTGGAATTCCGTAAAAAGTGATGGATAGTGCACAATCTGTAATTTTTTCTCTATCAATTTCAGAAAGTGACACATGGCATGCCGTACAAGTGCGCTCTGCTGAAACAGTCCATAATTAGGGCATTGTGAGAGATTGGGGATAAATCTCTCTTTAAGAATCCAAATTGGGTCAGACTTGTGGCATTGGAAAGATGGCTCAGAGGACTACTACAGGACCAAAAATAAGATATTGAGGATCTGAAATGACATAGATACATCAGATTCAATATCGAGCTCCTAGAAGGCAAGAAAAAGCTAGATCACAAGGTTACGTCGTTAAGGGTGACCGTACTTTCTTGCATGTTAAAGAAGAACAAAAGCAGATGATTGCATCTCAAGAGCAGAAACTACAGAACAGCAACAAGAAGTTCATCATATGAAGTCTTCAAGTGGGGATACCCATACAATGATTGTATGGGTATCATTTTACTTAGCTTTCGCTTGGGGAAATACATTATTGTAAAAATTGTACTAGTGTCTATCTGCCAAGAGTTGAAGAGGTAGTGTCGGGAGGTATAGGATCATCATTAGGTGGTTGTGTCATATTTTGGGTTATGGTCTAGTGTGTCTTCTTCTTGTACATCATTCTATATCATTATAAAGTGGACCATTTTCCCTGGTACGGGAGTCCATTCTTCTTTTATTCTTCTATAGGGTGGTAGGGTGGTGCTAGGGTGAGTTGTAGCTCATTGGGTGTTGGGGAATCTGTTCAGTTGACTACTGAAGAATCTTGGGCATTGGAGCATCCATCCAGTGGGAGCTGGAGAAGAATGCTTTTCTAGATTCTAGAAAGTTGGAGCTTTATTTTCAATTGGAGTTGAAAAGAATTATTAGAAAAGCATTAGGTGGTTTTTGTCCTGGAGTGGGTTTCCACCTTAAAAACTGTGTGCATTTGTGTTCCTCTTCTTTTCTGCTATCATTGTACAAACACTGATAATAATTAAAGATTAACTAATGCTCTAATTGAAAGAAATATTGATTCACCCCCCCCTCTCAATATTTCCAACAATTGGTATCAGAGCTTGGTTCCTTCAATAGAAGTTTAACAGCTGGAAGGAGGTCATGGAGTATACCAAGAATGGTGTACCTCTATTCAATGAAAATAATTATGCACTTTGGAAAGGAATAATGGAGGTCTATCTCTTGGCGCAAGGTTACGAAGTATGGGACACTGTTCAAAATGGATTTACATCAACCGCAGATGAACAAGGTAAGAAGAATTTGGTAAATGATGCAAAAGAAAATAATATTATTATCAATGGACTTATTGAATCTTCTTATCATAAGGTGTTGGGTTGTAAAACTGCCAAAAATGTATGGGACAAGCTTGAGAATATATATGCAGGTGACTCAAATGTCAAAGAAGCAAAGCTTCAAATCTATAGAGAAAATTTTGAGCAACTCAGAATGAAAGAAGATTGCAACATTGCTGCATACTTCCAATACGTTGATGAAATAACCAATACTCTGGAAGGATTGGGAGAGCTAGTTGACGAGAAGACTATTATACGGAAGATTCTTAGAACATTACCAGGGAGATTCAACCCAAAGGTATCGGTCTTAGAATACAGTGCAAATCTGGACAAACTCAACAAGGAAGAATTACATGGAGTTCTCATAGCATATGAAATGAGACTTGATGAAGAAGAGGGTACTTTGCATCTAGAAACTGCGTTCGTTGCATCTAAGAAAACCAATAAGGATAAACAACCTTCAATTTAAAAGACATGCACCTGCAAGTGTGAAGAAAAGGGAGATGATGAAGAAGGTCTTTCAGATGAAGAATATGCTTACTTCACGAGAAAACTAAAAATTGGTAAGGGACAATTCAAAGGTAAACTTCCATTGATATGTTTTAGTTGTAATGAGGTTGGGCATTTTGCAGCAAAATGTCCAAACAAAAGTAATGGAAACTCAAAAAGAAAGAAAGGCTTTAAGAAATTCAACAAGCAAGGATCCAAAAGGAACTTTCTCTCTAAAGAAGATAGCTCATCATCCAATGAAGACAATGATAGTGAAGAAGAAGCCAATGAGAGAGTATTGTTTATGGCCAAGCACAATAAGCAAGAGATATCAAACAACGAAGAAGAAGGATGGACCATAGACGAATTTTATGAGGAAGCAATCAAGCTTATAAAAGATCTCAAGGCAGAGAAGATCCATTCCAAAACTCTTGAAGAACAAGTTCAAGGTCTCAAAATTGAATTTGAAGAACACAAATGCATTGAAGAGTCACTTCAAAAGAAGTTGGAAGAAAGCAACCAAGAAAGGGAAGAATTAGAAGCCGAAGTAGTCTCACTGTGTGAGGAAGTGAAGAAAGGAAAAACTATCCAAAAATATGCCAACAGCTCAAGGGCATTGGAAGAACTCATCAACAATCAACGATCTTACAACGACAAAACTGGCATCAGTTACAAAGAAGAAGAAGCAGGACCTTCTACAACAAAATACAATGAACCTATGAGATCTGACATGCATGTAGACTTCATTGGACAAGATTCGCAAGAACAACCTAGGAAGACAATTCCTCGATGAAAATCTCCATCCAGATACCAACACATTTTTTATGGTTACTATTATTCATGTGGAAAATTTGGTCATAAAGCTATAGAATGTTGCACGTACCCTAGGAACGAATACAATTCCAGGAGATCTGTCAAATATGAACCTCCCAGGCTCAGCGAAATATCAATGGATTTGAACATTTAAGAAATAATATTGAATGTTACAAATGTCGAAACTTTGGACACATAGCAAAAGACTGCAAACTTGAAAATCCTCCAGAAGAATCTTTGAAGCCATAGAATGAATGAACATGGAAGAAGAAGAAGAATGATAATTGTGCTCTCACTCTCAAGGCTCAAAAGAACGAAGATGTGTGGTATGTTGATAGCGGATGCTCAACGCATATGACTGGAGATAGAAATAAATTTGTATCTTTGAAAGAGAAGAAGGATGGAACCGTTTCCTTTGGAAATGATGGATCTTCAAATGTTATAGGATCAATTACTATCACTCTCAGAAGCAAAGATGTTCTAGCCAAGAATGTTCTATTGGTTGAAAACATGAATCACAATCTGCTCTGTGTTGGACTAATGTGTGATCAAGGACACACAATACTATTCAACTCCACGAAATGTGAAATCAGGAAAGGCGTGTATGGTGAAATTGTGGCTACAGTAAGTCGAGCTCCAAACGACATATATGTTCTGGATGAAGCAACTAAAGCATGTCTACTAGCTAAAGAGGATGATACAATAATTGGTAGCAATGATGATCGACTAAGTAATAATTTTGCTACAAAGGTGCAAAGTGATTTAGAGATGTCTTTACTTGGTTGCAAATTGAGCATTGACGACTCATCTAAGGATGTGGATCAAAGGTTGTACAGATCTATGATTAGTAGTCTTCTATATGTAATAGCCTCCCGACCAAATGTTATGCAAGCAGTTGGAAAAGTAGCAAGATTCCAAGTAGCACCAAAATAATCACATATTAAATACTCACCATCATTGGAATATCTTTTCCAGAATCTTGGGATTCTCCCAAGTTCTCATTAGATTTTCCTTTTTCAGAATACAAAGGGGGAGTGGAAGTGTGTACAGGTCTGCAGGATGATTGTGTGTCAGTGTGAGTGGAAGTGTGTATAGGTCCACAGAATGGTTGTGTTTTAGGGGGAGTTACCCTTTTACATTGATGTCAAAGGGGGAGAGAATGTTGTAGGAAGAGGTGTCATAATCGCAAGGGGAGTACCTGTGTTGCCATCAATGCCAAAGGGTGAGATTGTTGATCAGCGGTTGTCATTGATGTCAACCCAAGTAGCAACAGGGGCTAACCCAATATTGCATGGGAATTTTGACCTACCAAATTAATATATTCTAGGTCAATAATGCTTTTGATGGTTTCTACTTGTCGAGATGTTTCCGTTGATATATGGCACGCCATGTAATTCTTCACGGTTTGAGAGATATTCATGTTTGAAGTTTGTAACTCCAGTTAGTGGGCTAAAAACCCATGGGGTTGGGGCATGGGTCATTGAAAAGTCATAATTAATATTTTTTATTCTTATAAAATCCCTCCCACGTTCACTTGTTGAAGCCCCTCTCAACTTAAGCATTCATATAAATTGTGATCTTCATTTCCTCCTTATGCAAGGGATTCGGCCATCTGAAACAGGTTATCTTGGAATTTTCGTTGTAATTTCCTTTCTATGAAGGTTCAAAAGCTGAAATTTTTATGAGGTGAAGCTGAAATCCTGATGAAGTTGCAGTAACAATTTTATATCAAGATCTGCAATATTTTTGGAGATATGATATGTGTAAGTCAGGGTTTTTGCAGGCTCGTGAAATTCATCTCAAAGAAGTGACCTTGGTAAATTCGTCATAACTCTCTCTTTGAGTATCAGATTGGAATTCCGTAAAACGTGATGGATAGTGCACAATCAATACTTGTCTCTATATCAATTTTAGAAACAAATGAAAAAAAAGTGACATGTAAGTAATAATTATACAATCATGGGGCCCATCATCTCCCCATAATTAGGCATTGTGAGATATTGGCATAAATATCTCTTTAAGAATCCAAATTGGCCGAATTTCCATGGCATTGGAAATATGACTCCCGAGGACTACTACAGACTAAAAATCAAATATTGAGGATCTCGAAATGACATAGATACACCGTATCTCAATATCGAGCTTCCTAGAAGGCAAGAAAAAGCTAGGATCATGTTGTCAAGGGTTGCAAAGGACCAGACTTTTCTATGACAAAAGCAAAGTATGGTGCAGATGGTAGCATGACAAGAGCAAAGAACCAAGGTTCATAACAGCAGCAATAAGTTCATCATATGAAGTCTTCAAGTGGGTAGCACTGCATACTATCATTGTAAAGGTATCATTTACTTAGTCATTGTAAATACATTATTGTACAAATTGTACTAGTGTCTATCTGCCAAGGGTTGAAGAGGCAGTGTTGGGAGGTCTAAGATCATCATTAGGTGGTTGCATCAAAGTTGGGGTTATGGTCTAGTATATATTATTCTTCTACGTCATTCTATATCATTGTAAATTGGACCATTTTCCCTGGTACGGGAGTCCATTCTTCTTTTATTCTTCTATAGGGTGGTAGGGTGGTGCTAGGGTGAGTTGTAGCTCATTGGGTGTTGGGGCATCTGTTCAGTAACTACTGAAGAATCTCGGGCGTTGGAGTGTCCATCCATCTAGATTCTAGGAAGTTGGAGCTTTATTTTCAATTGGAGTTGAAAAGAATTATTAGAAAATAATTAGGTGGTTTTTGTCCCGAAGTGGGTTTCCACCTTAAAAACTGTGTGAATTTGTGTTCCTCTTGTTTGCTTCTATCATTGTACAAACACTAATAATAATTGAATATTAAATAATGCTCTAATTGAAATAAATACTGATTCACCCCCCTCTCAGTATTTCCAACATCCTTCATGACTAACCGACACGTGTACATATGATCACATTTTTAACTGACATCTATCATACATGTAAATGCAACAAATATAGACTGATAGACATGTACAAAACCCTACTACTTATAACAATCATTAACCAACATACCTCCATGCCAAACATACAATACATATATGGCGATCTTCCCTTACCCCAAAGTAAAGTGCTACAACCTCACTCTAATGATTTAGATCTGTTGGCTTGAGGGGTCCTGACCCAGGTTTGGAGGTTAGGGTTTGTCAAAAAATCCCTATACTACTGGCCCTTTTAGCAGTGTCCTGCTTGCCCAGGCCAAAGTCCCACCCAAAGCAGTATGGGATAGTGTTGGAACTAGGTTTCCGCACCCTAAGAGACAGAGTTGGTAAGTCAACCAGATCCACATTCTCAACCTATCAAGTTCGCAAAAGATAGGTCTATTCGCAGGTTTGTTAACAGTATAATCTGCAGTATATAGATCTATTATCATGCACATATCTAGTCAATACCTTCGCATCCACGTGCGTATCAATGGTTATCAACACATAATATCATAATGCATCATTAACAGATTACAGATATACCATAACACAGATAGATCCACAGCATAAGTAGATAACACAAATGTATTTGTAGCTACAATATATCCCAAAGGTTCGCATAAATAGTAACACATTAGATCAGATAACACAGAGATACTTTAACTATATCCACATATATTAACATCCAAAACCCAGTACAATCCAAACACAGCCTACGCACACAACCTGCAAGGTCTACACACAGCAGGACTGACGATCTTCGCTCACATAGCCAGCATGAGTCCTTACCCAAATGACCCAATAAAAGGTCTAACAAATCGTACTTAGCATCAGACTTAATTTTGTTCTACCTTAAGACTCAAAATGTTCATCTATTTATATCAACTTAGCCTATGCTTCCAATGTTTCACAAATCATGGTGTGCAGACTCTTGGTCTACCCTTCACCCATTAAAATGCATTTTGGGCTTTGAACCACCCCAAAACCCCTGCGTTAGACTAAATAATACCAAAAATATAAAAAATTGTACAAAATTTGCAGATTTAGGGGACCCTCTTCCAACAGTCCCCTAACACAATATTGTGACTCATCCCGAGTCACTATGGTCGTGGGGTCTCCACCTGCACCTGCAGAAGCTTGATCACCTCAACCTATGGGGGTAACACTCCTTCACTCTGAATAATAGTGTTCTGAGCAATATCCACCAACTTCTGTGAAGTTGTTCCTTTTGTCGCAACTGGGACGCTCTCCAGAGTCTAGTTCAATTTTTTAACAGCGACATCAATATCCTAAGAGAGCTTGAGGGCTTCATGAGCCCATGGCTTAAGGTGGTCACTAAGGGTCTTCTTCTTTTCGCGAAGTTCGTCAATGTCATCCCAAAGGGCGTGGCTGGTACGCAATTGTGCCAATTGTTGAGCAGGAATCAGAGTAGGCATAACGACTTCCAGCTGCTCGAACGCTTCTTCCTTCTGTCACATGTCTTGGTTGATTTCACGCAGGAGAGGGTCACGCTGCACCTTGGTCCATAACTGCGTAGCTGTTTCCAGTAATTGGGCACCCTAAGAAATCTGTCTTGTAATCACATTCATGGTCGTTGTAACCAGCGAAACTCGTTGGGCCCATACCTCCGGTGGTTTCTCTGGCTGCAACTCGGCCTGCAAGTCTGCGATCTGTTATTCCATCTTTGTTTTGACCGCCTGGATCTCAGTCCTTGAGGCCCATAATTCTACGACCAACCCCTAAATATTGGCCTGGGGGGTGGCAGAAGCTAGAATATCTTCGGAAGCATCCACGCAAAGCCTACTAATGAGGTGTTCAAGCTACATCTGTTGCACAGTAGCGAGGGTACATGCAGCTTGTACCTGGGACACTTCAGCATTTTTTTCCTCAATTGTCTGGTTAGCTATACTGAGTTGTTGGTGCACTCGATGGTCCCTATGTTGAATTTATTTGAACAAGGAGGTTTCTAGAACCTACAATGACTCATGTGGCATCCTGTCTAGATCCAAATGTACCTATGCACAGGCCTGGACTTGCGCTCCCAAGTCGGGTGGACTTATCACAAGGGTTGCGCCGAGAAAGGAAAAAAGGTGGATTTCCGTTGTAACAAGTGATGCGCTGCTAGTTTTTGAGGTCATCCATACCTGAATCATACTTGTTTGCAGTATGTCTGTCTTTAGCTGTAGAGCTCGGAGCTCGGCCTTAAGTGTGTCAACCGCGGCTTTATGTTGCTCTTACAGAGCCAGCCATTTGTCTTCTGCAGCCAAAGTGACCACGTCTGTGATTTTCTCGAGGTCCCCTTCGGTTAGTGTAACCACTTCATCACTAACTGATCATTGAGAGCACTGCTTCGTGGCCCTTTAGCAGGTTCACCCGTTCGCTTTGTTCCCAGAGGGGAGTCAGCACCTCCTGCCTCCTGACCTTCGGTGCCGAGATCCTACTGTGCATCAGTCCGCACTGCTACTTTCGCACCCTTCCCTGTACTCTTACCGAGTTGCGAATCCTTCTACGATGCGGTTTCAGTGCCCTTCCCCATGCCTTTTCTTCATCCTCTGATGTCTTTGGTGATGAAGTGTGGGGTAACCTTCATGGTGCTTGTTCCTTCAGTGTCATTTGCACCTGTTTTGATGCCAAGCTTCCAGTGAGGAGGCCATTATGCAATTAAATGATCAATATCCTCATCGACAGCCATATAGGGGAGCAAAACCCATGTAGGATACTTGTGGCCTTGGATTTGGACATTATGCATAGTCACCTAGAATATAGCGATGATTTTATAATTATCATAGATGGCAAGCGACAGACATGGCCGGGAGTTGATAGCTACTGCGATCCCACTCTGAAACAACACCTATAAGACTTGATTGTTTGTGATGCACTACACATCCTTGGAGTCCCACAAGTTCGTATATCGGGCCCCCTTGCACATGTCTGGGGTGAGCTCAGGGAGGACTGATTCCTCAGGTGCTTCCAGGCAGCCACGCAATGAGAAGCAACAACCATGAATAACAAAATTCTCTTCCCTTCTCTTGGGATTCACAGAAATTGGCCAAAAAATTATTGCACAAGTACTGGTACCAATTGAAGTAGACCCCTTTCTCGCACCGGCCTGCCAAATGAATTACATATGCGGGGATGGAGGCTACCTAGAATTTTTGCATCATATTTCATGCCAATAACAGGGTACCCAACTGCATACTCGGGTCGCTGATGGATTTGATCATGAAGCCTCACATGTTCCACTCCACATGGTAGGTTTCACACACATGGTCAGCAATCTTCCCTCGTACTTCTTACCAATGCGCAGCAGAGGTTCTGGCCCTTCCATAGGGAGACCAACAATTCGATGAATGAGCACAACATTGATGGGGATTTGATCCTGGATCCATAAGCAACCATCATGGACCAAGGCGAGAAACTAACGCACCAGAAGTTCCGTGATATTGTAGTGGCTGAAGTGCAGCATCCTTAGTAGGTTTAAGATCTCGAGCCCTGCCAATCCTCATACCCAGTGCATGGGGACAATATTTATCCCAATGTCTTCCTATATTCTTTCAAGATATAATTTGGGTGCCAACTCAGGTAAGGCCTCCAAATTGCCCAATTCATGATCATCAAATTTCACCTCATGGAGCCTTCCAAAGGGTTCACCAATGATGAGGACCTCACTCGAGGTCAGCACCACCTGCAGGTAGGTGTGCAGGCCATTGAGATTCTTTGGCATGTGTGTGGAGGGCCTGCGGGGCCGAACAAATGGTGGTAGTCAATTGATTGGCTCGGCTACCTGGGCCTCTTCCTGAGCAGTCAGAGGATGCTTTATTTGGGTTGGGTGAACATGTCTGGGGCACCATTCACAGGGACTTTACATTTTGTGGGGAAGTACGGGGCTTCACCCCAACACATTTCACAGGTTTCCCTAACCCCTGTGCTTTTTCTTTCCCCTTCTACTTTTCTTGACTCGATGTATATATAACTTCCTCGGATTCTGGTTTGACTTCCACTACTTCTTTGGATTCTTATTCCACTGAGGTCACCAGTTATGAGGCTTTAGCGGGATTAGTGGTCTTTATTCTGGAGCAGAAAATAAACTCTAGATTGCTACTATTAGAGGGTGTAGGATGCTCAGACATGAAAGGGACGCAATAGGCACAGAAACTCTTACAGCAAAAACTTGTCAAGGAAAAACACACCAAGTATAAACTATTCAAGTGATACGGAACCCTTGTCCGATCTATCCTTCTTCTTTTATATTCATGGGGATTGATCAATGGTTGGGTGAACCTTACTTGGAACTTAACATCAAGTAAATGGTAAAAAATCTTCGGTAATCGCCTCATTAAATTCCAGCTGCTCATGCCTTTCAACGGTAACTTTTTCCTTTTACCCGATTTTACTATTGAAATGGCTAGCTTTCGCATCTCTTGTGTGCCTAGAGCACCCATGTGCTCCCAGCGGACCTCCTATGTGCCCAACGCACTTTTGCATGTCCAACGCACCTACTGCGTTCTAAACATATGCCTGCGCCTCTGGCGTACCCCTCCGAGCTTCCAACTCTACAGCCGCTTCATGTGCGTACCATGGTAGCTTCCCTGCTTACCTTCCTTGGTGGGCATACCCCCATTCATACAGCTACTCCAGCCATATATTCATTTGATTCAATACGACTTGAGCCAGCTTCCATTGACATAGCCGAGTGGCATATCACTGTGCAGGGTAACTAATCGAATAGCTCTACCATTCGTGATTCCTTTAACTATATAGGGCCCTAGCCAGTGCTATCAGAACTTCCCTGGGTGTTTCAAAAACTAGCTATCATATAGTAGGACTAATTTTCCCTCCACAAAGGTCTTTTTTCGAATATGTCGATCATGCCATGCCTTATACCAAGCCTTCTGAACCTGCTAATGGAAATTAGCAATGAAACGATGTTCCTCCAAAGCCACAAGCTGCGTTAAACGCTCCTCCATGATATCAGGCTCTTCCATATTCATAAATACTGTGATGCACAAGCTAGGAACAATATATTCCATGGGCATAATGGCCTCCGTGCCATAGAAAATCCTAAACGGTGTTTTCCCTGTCAAATTCTTACAGGTGGTTCGGTAGGCCTAAGGAAAATATAGGATGCACATGTCCCAGTCACTGCAATTGACATTACAGACCTTAGTCAGTGTGTGCTCCAAGGCTTTATTAAAACCTTCGACCACTCCATTTTCCTGGGGATGATACAGAGTGCTTTTCGCATGATGGATCTGAAATTCTTCTGTCAAGGTCTGTATTGTTTCATTAACAAAATGCTCACCTCTATCGCTCATCAAGATTTTTGGACATCCAAATCTTTTCAGAATCTTTGTAATATTCCCAATTAGTTGTTGCTATTTGGAATATTATATGTTGCTCTATTTTTCAGGTTAGAAGAATAAATGGGTTATAGAGACCCTTAAATCTCTTTAGTAGAAATAAAACATTCCCTATGTGAAAAGGGGTTTGTGTAAGAAGGCCAAATAAAGGAACCCTTAGTGTGAAAAGGGGGAAATGCATGAGGACTATAACCTTGTTGACTAGGTCAACAACACTTCTAAAAGAGGAGGAAAACCAACAGGAACATCGTAGTTTTGATGGAGGACTCTTTGCAATGAAGTAACCTCATGAATGTGTGGGGCCCAGGGTAGGGAGGCTCACCAAGAATAAATAGGAAGGGAGGGCAGCCATGAGAGTCA